>OY987215.1:12893788-13493788 GCA_963920805.1 Primula vulgaris | reverse complement strand
TATATATACTTTATTAATGATGTCCTTGGATTGTCCTTTACCCCGTTATCCATGGTAAAAATCACCTCCAATAACTTAAACACATTAGATCAAGTGAATAAATTGAAAATTATGAATCTATGAATAGTAAAGTAAAATATAGTTTCATGAAGAAACTACTTACTTATAAAACACGTATGTACTAAGTTAGATATCATTTTTTTTCTTTTGAATGTAAGATTTATTTGTCTAATCATCTTTGTTTGCATGTGTGGCTAAACCTTATGAGAATAAGGTTTAAAGCGTTTTTTGTGGAATTAAGACTTTAGCGCAACTAACAACCCAACTAGCTCGATTTCTACTTTAACAACAATATATATGGGATAATAATCAATCAAGAAATTAAAGCATGTGCACAATCATAAATAATATAAGTTGCGGAAAGTAAAGAGTAAGTGAAAAAATTGACACCACAATATATAGAGGTTCGGCAAACCCAGCTTCATTATCTCCTAAGCTGCAGAAAGTAAATAGTAAGGAAATTAACATTATCAAGTATTTCACTATAATCTTATTCATAAGATTAGAAATCCTAACAAGTTAATCAACCGATTACTATCCCCCTCACTCTATAAGTATTCCAAATGAAATGACCTAAATATTTTAAGTTAACACTTGCTTACAAAACCTCTACTCAATCACTCACAAATGAGCTTATATGTTTTCTTTTTAAAAATTTGTTATAAATGTGTATTACTCGGTACAATTTCTTCTAACTTGAGTTATATGAATACAATGATTAGAATCATGCAAGTATAAGCTAATACAAATGTATGTGTAATATGATTGCGTTTGGCTTTATCTTGATCTCTTCTTTTCTTGATTTTTCTCTTTTTGAGCTTTTTACTCTTTAATGGAGTTTTGGATTTTATGTTATTGATGGAGGTACAAAGATAGTGTAAGAGATGAGTATTGGGAAAAGAATGATGTATGTATATAACCCCAAATTAGCTTATGACCTTTGCCTTTTAGTTTTGGGAAAGTATGTTGGGTAATATGTTGTTTGTTAATTGTAAAAGTGCTCTTTTAAAATTCTGGCAGATTAATCACCGATGGGTAAATTTTTCTTGCTCCCTGGTTGTTTGATCCACCCGTGGGTGTTTTTGACCCACTTGTGAGTGTCTGTCCAGATTTTTGTTTTCAATTGAAATGTTTGTGACTTGCTTATTCAGACTCGGAATTGACTTCTGTTTGAACCGTTGGCTTTGTTATCAAATGATCTATCATGTTAAAGACTAAAATATACATTTTATATTTTTGGAAGAGATCCAGTATTAAATCATAGAATAGAAAAAATGTAAAATCATTAAATCACTTGTAATCAAAATCTATTATTGAACTCCTGGTTCAACAATCTCCACCATTTTGATTATCACAAACTAATAATTATTTTACAAACGTATTAAATATCTCCTCTTTAAGAATATCACTTTTCTCTAAATATCATTGATGTCCGCTTTGGCATTATCAAAATGTAATAAAAATTGGGATAATAGAATAGAATGTACCGAATATGTGATGTCAAATTCTCTGTTTAATGACCATTGCATTGAGCGTTACCAATTATGAGTATGTGGTACCATTTGTTGGTTTTCCGTCCACTTTTCTTGATCAATGGACTTTCTTCCTCCTTAAGTAAGTTGTTTTCCTTGATTTTCGGAATGTTATCCGAGATCGTCAATCACTTGTTAAATTTCTTCTTTTGAATGGAATAACCTACAACACAAGTTTTGTCCTTTGATCCCCAATTTTTTTTGGGTCCGACATTAGTCGTGATATGAGTCTTTACTACCAAGTTCAACTCATTTCTAGTCACATGAAAATGATAAGGACATCTAGAAAAAATATGTTCATTTCTACTACAATGTAAACAGTGCATAGGCTTTTTCCCATAATGAGAAGTATATAAAGTTTTGAAAAAAATTCTAGGAGTATGATGAACGATGTAATTTTGAAAACCCAACCCTTTTCTATCGTTTAACGATTTTTTGAAAATCTTGTAAGTGTTCGCTCTTGTAAAAATAACCCCTTATTTAGGCGGAGTAGGAGTTTTAAAAATATTAGAGGTTTTGACGAAGCGGAATTTGTTTGGACTAGAACTAATGATATCATAATCTATGCCACTTTTGTCATTAACATCTTTGTGAAAACTCAAAATCTCATCGAAAACGGTTTTACCTTTTAGAAAACTTTGAGATCCTTAAATCGAGTTTTTCAATGGTAACGACAAACTCGTCGTTTTTATTTTTCAAAGTGTCATTCTTGGTTTTTAAAATCATGAGAACTTAAAACCTTGTTTTTCCTTGTAACTTTATCGAAGGCATCCTTTAACTCTTCAAAATTTTCCACTAAATCACAATCTAAACAAAGTGATTTTGAAAGAGTTTTTGCAAGTCTAAAGACTTTATTTTTAATAAAATTGATCTCGGTTTTTAAAGACTTGTTTTGAAAAAGGAGATCCTTATTTTTATCTTTCAAGTCTTCATTTTCGTGATCTACATGATGTAAACAAAATGACAATTTTAGACTAGATTTATTTTCAATGTCATCTCTCTTCAAGAATCTAATATTTTCATTGAGAGAAGAATTTATCCTTTTAAGTGAGTCGTTCTTTTCGAAAATTTTGGAAAACTTTTTGGAGTAAATATCACACATATGAAGTAATTCATCATAGGCTGGATCATTTACTTCATCGGATTTGCTTTCACTTGAAGCTGAATGGTTGAGTTCGTTGTCTTCTTTCATGGCCATCGAACAAGAAAGATGACCGACTTCGTCTTGGTCAGAACTATCGCTAGAGCTTGAAGTGAATATTTTTGACTTCTTCTTACCTTTTCTCTTGTTATACATCGCGCAATCTCTCGCCATGTGTCCTTACTTATCATAAAAATAGCAAACAAAATCGTTAGAATTAATTGTATTATTTGACGATTACTTTTATGTTTGTGTTGACCTTTTAGTTTGAGTACTTCCTTGACTATTCTAATGATTTCCATTTGATTTTTATCGTCACCGGATAACTCATCACTTTCGTCACAATTTGTTCTTTGAAATCTATCTCGTTCCTTTTTTAGAATGGTTTGTGACTATTGAGAGTTATTTCATGAGTAATGAGCGAGCCCGTTAGTTCATGTCATGCGCCTCTTGAATTACGGTGACATTTGATTCCCATTCGTTCGGAAAGCTTCTAATCACTTTTGATACCATTTCATTACAAGACAAAAACTTACCAAGATCCATTAATCCATTAGTAATAGTGGTAAATATAGAAATAATATTGAAAATAGTTTCCTCCTTAGTCATCCTAAAAAGCTCGTATTTGTGCACTAAAATTTGGAGTTTGCACTCCTTAACTTGGTTTGTTCCCTCGTGCATAACCACTATTCACTAGCTTATACCACATATTTTATGATGTTCTACACGCATATGTTTTATTGTACTCATGAGGGGAAACGACACAAATAATCGAGTACATGGCTTTGCCGTTTGTAGAATAGGCCTCTATTTGAGTGGTGTTTAGTTCCTCTACGGGGATTCAGTTCTCACTATTTTCGGATTTATGAGTAGAATATCCTACTTTAAAAATCTTTCAAAGATTAGCATTGTAACTTTGTAGGAAAATGCTGATCCTATCTTCCGAATAAGAATAGTTAATGCCATCAAAATATGTTGGAGTATTCGTAGATAACGCTACACCATAGGAGAAATTGTACAAATTAGACATATGGATCTTAACTCTAAAATCGCTAGATCTGTATAAAAGAGGAGTCATGCTCTGATACCAATTGTTGACTCGTGCAACTAAACCTGGGGAGGGAGTTAATAAGTTTTTTAGCGTTTTTCGCGGAATTAAAACTTAAGCGCAATTAAAATGTTCGTAACTTGCTTATTCGGACTCGGAATTGACTTACATTTAAACCGTTCACTTCATTATGGAATGTTCTATCATGTTAAGGACTACAATATACATTTTCTATTTTTGGATAAGATCAAGTATTATATTATCGAATAGAGAAATCATTAAATTATTTATAATCAAAATAAATTATTAATCCCATGGTTCAACAATCTTTATAAAGCCGTTAAATGTTTAATAAATGACTAATCGTTAAACTTAAATACGACAAAAGTATTCATCGTGAAACGTTAGAAAAATCACATATTTTTTCAAAAAACGTAGCTTTCGTCTAATCCAAAATAGGAACAAAAATAAAACCTGCAAATTAATGTATCGAGGGCCACACCCGATGTTTAATTCTCCTATTTATCCTCATCGATGTCAATTCTCCAAATCTTGGCCATCTCTATTTCCCATATCTCTAAAATCTTAACTCTTCCTGGCTCCATCTTTTTCGGACACGCCGTCCTAACTTTATCCAACTTAACCATTTGATCAATTTTGTTATTCTAAACATTTTCATAAATGGTGCAAAATTTGTTAAAACAATTAGTAATAAACTTGCAAGGAATTTTACCACCCCTCTCTTTACACCCTCTCCTCTTTTGAGGTTGAGTATCCTCTAAATTGTCATCTTTTTGCATTTCTTCTTCTTAGATGGTTGAATATTTTGCAAGCTATCGCTTTATGTGAAATACGCAGAATCCGCATCACCAAGGATCTCATTTCTTATTTCATTCGATGTGTCGGAATAGCTAGGATACACTTTGTTGTTTAACATTCCAATTTTTAGGCTTAAAGTAGAAGAGACAATTGAGTCCATCTTACTGAAAAAGACCCAATCACCAGTATAGTCTGCATTTTCAGCCAATTTTGCCTTCTCCTTTTTATAAAGCCTTTTTAGTGTATGTAGACGGTTTCAACAGTGAGTTAGGGTCTTTGTACAATTGGAAACCTCAAATACCTTCGCCAACACCTCATCCCATTAGGCGGACTGGATATTTTCTTATTATTTCTTAACAGCCTCTCACCCCAAGCTTCTAGAAGAACAAACGTGTAAAGCGTGTTTCAAACTATTGAGCGCTTTGCCACTTCTAAAGTCTCCTCTTGAGAGACAATTTCACAGTTTGCTATAATTCTTTCCTTATTTGGAGTTTGTGAAGGAGTATGAACATATTCCACCCTAACAACAACGACATCAGAAGTCTTCATGGTAAGAAAGAAAACGTATCAAGTTAATAGAGAAAACAAATCTATATTTTTGGTAAGGAAGGAAAAGTATTAAGTGAAAAGGAGCAAGAACATCCGACCAATGCTGTCAAGCGTAAAAAATTAACAACGATACACTGACTAATCAAAGCCATGATATCATTAACGTGAAGTGTCCAAAACTTTATGTTAGGTCATGCGGTCTAGATTGTTTGTCAAAAACCACATTAAGCATATTTATATTTAACTTTTATTATATAAACAGCTAATGCGCAATGTTTTGCTTCAATTTGTGACTAACTACAGGTGCAGTACAGTCAGTTGCGACCGAGTCAGCAATTGACTATGGTGGACTGATCCGGTAAAGATTCGGTTAAAGAGAACGGATGAAATAAAAATAGTGGAGATCAAGTTCTATTGATTAGATACAACCCCTATAGATTTAGAATGAAGATATAGAAGGAACGTCCTAGTGAAAGAAGTAAATGGAGAAAAAAGAAATAATTGCTATTTGAGTGTGATTGGTATTATTTGTAACGCTATAAATAAAGTCATTCAGTTCTATAATTTTAGAGGCTTTTACATACTCATTATATTGAATATAAGAGGGAAATAATTGAGAGAGAGAAAAAATCATTCTTGAGAGAAAGATGTCGTTGATACATTGATAATTGATTAGATAGAAGCAATAGTTCGATAGTCTTATAGTAGTGAGCAAGTCATTAGGTATGATAAGACTAAAGTTGACCATCGTAACCTTTTTTTTGAAAATTCAGAATATATTGAATGGAACGAAAGTTTTTTTGAGCACGGGCACATCAAAAGGTAAAAGAAAACGAAATTATCGAAAATTTCAGCTTAAAACAAAACTACAATCAAGCCAACTAACTTATAAATCAAAATAAAGAAAGTAAAATTCAAGCAAGCTTGAAGATAGCAGTTCTTCAGCCTTTTTGTAAGGCAGTGTTAGAGCAAGAGCAGCATTGTTATTGTCTTTATGGTTTACCAGATGAATTCGAATTCGGCCAAAATTCTGATTACCTTGCAAGGAACTAACAGAGCTAGGTATCCCAACATCTCATAAGCCACATAATATTTTTTGAATAATCATTTCCCACCACAGACCAAGGGGTCAAATTCCCCCTAGTCTTAGCTTTCTTTGTGTAGAAGTTTTGTTTCTAAATAAAATGATTTTTGCTTAAGCAGTAGATCCGAACACGGTTCCAAAGATTGGCAGAACCATAAGAGAGCACTTCGGAATATTTGCTCGAGGCATCTTTGCACTTTGTCTTCTCTCTCTTAGGCTATCGGTTTGCCCCATTTGGCTAAGCAACCAAATAGTGGACCTAACAAAAAGAATAAAAGCACAGCAGTATCCTACCAGGATAACAAGTACTTTAAAAATGACCGCAAAAATGAACAGAATACCTGTAAATATAAAAGCTTAAGCCCAACAGCAAGGCCATAGCCACGTTATCCAGCATTGCTGTCCTCATTTTTTAACACTTTCTTATCCAATCACCAATTATTAGCAATATTTAAGTTCCTATCGCTTTTTTAGTTTTTTTCACATTTCTCAAGACCTTAAGTCTGACTTTAACCATAAATTTAACACGAGATGATTGTAGCCACATTACTAGTGGTTCCATGCATTCTACGTACCATTCCTCTCTTTCCAGATCATATAGACAAAGCAAGAAAGGATCCTAACCTTTTTCAATATCAATAAATTTTGACTAAGTATCGCAAAGATGTAGACTTGGTGAAGTCGAACTCATTAGTCAAACATTGTGTGATTGACGTTTTATTAATAAAATTCATTATATTCGTCAGCTGCTAAGTTAGCTGCACCTGAGATCGCATAGCTATATTTAGAACTTAAGCTAAGAAACTTGGTACCAGAAAATCACATGGAAATTGTTCTCGTATAAAAGTTCGATTATGAAGACGCAATGCATGTAAACAATATATTTATAATATCATGCGACAAAACTCTATCTATCAAAATCTAATAAAGTTAACATTACCAAATTATTTTATCAGGTATCAAAACCACGACAACATTTGTTTGCACATTAAAATACTCCACACTAAAAAAGATAATAAGTTGTCGTCTTCCATTTAGTTATAAAACGATCATCACGTAAAAAGGCGTAAAAGAGAGGTGACCACATATGAGCAAAATTAATGTAGTGAACATTACCGATATTTTTACAGATTGATCATAACCAGATTATCTAAACCCTCTCAAAAAGGTGAAAATATAAAAACCACAAACAAAAAGAACATACATAAAAAAAACGAGTTTTACCACTTCCGATTCTTCAAACAATATTTACATATCTATATATCTACATTGCATGTAATATATCAAAATTAAAAGCAAGGAATCAGAGGAAACTAACTATAAGGTTGATTTTTTTGATAGTAAGATACATTTTTGAAAGAACGTGGAAATTATTATTAAAAACTCCAAATATTTTCATTTTTTATCGGTGGTTCCAAATGTTTCAATAGGTTTTTAACTCAGGCTTTTTATTTTGACCAACTTAGATTACAAATCGGAGGTTCCAAGGCGTCATTCTTTTACAATTTTAATTTTTCAAGGTAGCCAGTCACCAGATAATTGGGTTCATTTGGGTATATTAAAAGTACATAAGCATTTTTTTGTTAGATATAATAAGTTATACTTTAAAAAGAATTTTGGCATTATTGTGTGTTTTATATACTCTGATGATGTTTCCTTTTTCTAGTAAGGGTAGTGAAAGCAGTTAATTCTTGTTTAAATTGAGTGAAATTATATTAGTTTGAGAAAATAACGTTTTAGTATACTTAAAAAAATATACTTCTTCATCTCTTAAGTGCCAAAAATATGCATACTTTTCAATAGTACACCAAACTGTTTTTGTTGCTACATTTTTTCTAAATTTAGCAACACATAATTCGACATCAATTTAGTAACAAAGCGTATGATGGTAAACTGAATTTTTTTTAGTGTTTTACATACGATCATCATTGGGTGAACATAAAAAAAAAAAATCTGCTCCGAAAACATAAAAGACAGTATCAAAGATCACTACTACCTGAATTGAATCGTTTCTAATTTCTCTAAGAGTAGACATTTGTCAAATATATATTTAACGGTGCAGCAGTGTGCATACTAAAAAAGAGATTCCAATTAGATACGGTCAAATTTTTATAAATCTGTCGCTTAATGGTCATTTCTGTTAGTAAAATTGAAATCCGTCACTATGTCGTCTCCGATTAGGGCGTTGGCCATTGGGAATCAAAATCTGTCATTATTTCTATCTGCGATCTGACTTTTTTTTTATAGCGGCAAAAAATTATCACAATCAATTTGTGAAACGTTAACAGATCTTTCTACTCTTCTTTTACTTCTAATTTATTTAAGATCTCCCTACTTTATATTGACACATTAGCCACAATTAGTGCGTGGAAACACTTGACGCAACACCACGATGTGGTGTAGAGAATAATGCTACGTATTATATTAATTGAGAAAAAATAAAGCAATTAAAATGCTTGTGCGTGATATAATTTTCCTACTTTATTTAAGATCTCCCTACTTTATATTTGATATGCACTTGACGCAACACCACAATGTGGTGTAGAGAATAATACTACGTATTATATTAATTGAGAAAAAATAAAGCAATTGAAATGCTTGTGCGTGATATAATTTTCCGCTTATCTAATTCCATACAAACAGAATAATGTTACACCAACAACCGCGAACCTTGCCTTTTGTTACTTTTTCAAAAAATAAATAAAATTCGATTAAGAATAAATTTACTTGAACCATTAACCAAGAGAGTAGCTAGACAAAGGTGAAAATTATGACCAAGTATGATGAAATAAGCTTCCCTGAATATCAAGAAAAAAATGATTCTTTCAAAAAAAAATATTATCACAAAGTATAGTAAATTTAAGTCTTTCGTCACCCCGCAAGAAAAGAAAAACATAAAATTTTCTCCCTCCTATCATACACGAACTCCGTTTCCGCTAATCATTAATGTTGATACTTGATATAATTAGTTATCCTAAAAACAAATATTAAGCAATACTTTCGGTTCTTCTCTAATTATGGTCAGATAACATCAACAACTTAGCAGTAGCTTTGAACAAGTCGGTCTCATGATTTATTATCTCTTTAAGAAGTTTGTACTCACTATTTGGAAACGTTCGCTCCAAAGCTGGAAAAAGTAAGATGAAAACTCTCAAATTAAACACTTAGCGAAAACGATTAGGTGTTTCTTACACTTTGCAAAATGTGTTTTAATTACTAGGCTTCCACTCTTGAAGTCATTGCTTCCAAACAGAAAATAATTAAATATAGAGCACGGTCTAAGGCAATCAAGACCTTTCTTAGTCATTATTGAGTACATATAAAAATGTAAAGCTATTGTAAGAAATAAACTTATTTGTACATTCATTTTTTTTTTAAAAGTAACCACACTTATCATTAATCAAAATAACAAGTTAATACAAAGATCACATCTCTGGAGCAAACTTTAAAATGCTAAAGATAACATAAAATAAATAGTTACACTAGCCCCCAATTTTAAAAACTCACCTAAATCATCTTATTCAAAACAAAGTAAACACAAGAAATCAAAATAAAGGGTATGTAAAAATAAAAACTATCTCGACGATCATATAAAAGCAATGAAATATTATCGCGAGAGTCGTCAAATCAGTCGAAATACGGAATAGTAGTAGAGGCAGCAGAGAAAGAGGCACAAATAAATAAGAAACTCGGGAAACTGATAAAACTCATAGGGTTTAAGGGAATTTAGATGAGAATCAGAGAAATATATAAGAGATAAACAGATAATTGAGTGAAGAAAAAGAGTTAGACTTGCCTCATTTTACTAATCTCATAAAACATAATTCAAATTGAGAGGAAAATCTCATTACATATAGGCCTCAAAATGACCGAAAGTGCGAATAAACAAATAAAAAGATATTCCAATAAATAATGTTAAATGACAAAAACAATCAGTATTATCATTCCATCCCCCTTAAAAATAATCTTGGCCTAAAGGTTACTCTCAAGTGCGATGTCCGTGAAATCATATCACATGTGCGTCTTGTTTTCCACGGTCTGGCGGAAGTCCGAACACACTCCTCCATCCCCTCAAGTAAATTCTACTACAGTCGGTTGGAACGTCGATCAAGCTCCTCCAACATATCAATTGATTGTCTCTCCGTATCTTGGACACCCGACCGAACCAACATTCCCAAAAAAACCAAATATCATCTCGAAATATCTCATATAGGACCTCGTCACAACGAATATAAGCAATGAATGCACCATGAATACTAAAAATGCCATTCAGATACTCAGTTCGATCATCAAATATCATTCTATTATAATAAGTCAACCCAAGTAAAATGATTCTGCCCAATTTAGCCACTCTTTTGCAAAAATAACCATATACTTTTTTATTAATTAAAATAATATCATACGCACATAAAAAAAATATAAAAATTAATAACTAAGAGCATCCACAATAGTTTTGTTAACTTTTTATTGTTAACTAATGATACATAATCATTTAAAAATATATTAAATGGCACATAAGTATATTAAGTTAAACACCCACATTAGTTTTAACTTTAACAATGTTACCTATTTTAACTAAAAATTAATTATTCAAAATATAGTACTATGGATAGATGATGTGAGAAAATAAATAGCAGTATGATAGATATATAAAAGATATGCGTGAGAAATAACAGTTAATTATGGGTGTGAGGTAAACTTTTTTGCCATGTCATCAAGTAATAACAATTAAAAACATTGTTATATTTAACAATGTTTTTAAAATTTATAAACTTAACACACACTTTAACACAACTAATGTGAAGACAAAATTGTATTGTTAGCTAATATTTTTAATTAACAATAGAGACAACAACACTATTGTAGATACTCTAATAACACTATTTATCACTCTTTAACAACCAAATATTTTTTTAATTATTATCATTTTATACTATTTTTTTTGTATTATCCACATATTTGTATCATAACTACCTTTATTTTCTATATTTTGATTGCACTGCGGGTCACACACGCAACGCGTGTGGACGATTACTAGTATTTAAATATTCAAACTGAAAAGGCTCCCAATACGTATCGACGTAAGCGGTTGGTGGTTTACCCAAAATATAAGATAAACAACAAATAACACCATCTCGCAATAATATAAGAGTATACTCAAATAATTTTCAACAGATTTGACCTCCTAAATATGAAGCCAGTTCGCCCATAAAACCCATAACATTGTCTGAACCGCGATGTAAATTTTGAACTAAATTCGAAAATCCACAAGAACCTCACAAGTAGCAATAGTAAAACAAGGAAAATTAAATAAACATCATTTAGTAAGCGGTCTCATACACAAGTGACCCGCAATGCCCCAATAATAATCACGATTCAACTTAAAAATTGAGTCATGTTGAGATAACCATAACTCACTAACCTTTTCTCCGAATAGATCAAATCGAGTTGTAAAATCTTTCTACTAGTTTTGGATATATTCGCACCAAATTTCCTAAAATTCTGAAAACTTTTAGGTAGAATAAAAGATGTTTCTGTGAGACGTCAAATCTGTCCACATACGGTCTGGACAGTACCGAAAGCTGAACTTCAAAAAATCATATCTCACTCCTCATTGGTCCAAATGCAGAAATTTAAGTGGCCACACGTCCGTATACAACTACTCTACCAATCACCAAATACCAGCAGCATTAAGTACCTTTTTCTATGATAAACGTTTAGTTTTCTACACAGCAGTCTAGCTGTCCAAACAGAAAAAACTGGACAGATGCCCAACTTTAAAAATTCATAAGTAACGAACCGTTTTACCAAATGCAGCGATTCAAATTCCAGATTATTCCTTAATGTCCTGCCTAAAAACTCACCAAGCCGTTTTAAAAGATTAAATTGTTTGCTATAGAAAAGGATAATTTTCATGCACGTAACAAACCAGTTTCTCCAGCATTCTCCAGACAACTTTGAAAAATCATTACCCGTTTTATGTTTATCCAAACACCCCAATTTCAGCCGCGAAATTTCAGTGTAGGAGTCCTCTGTCTTGTCACCAAACTTTGACAAAGTTGAAAATCGTTTGTTATGGTTAATAGTTATTTTTTTGACTACCAACAACATTGTCCAAATATGAAAAATTGAACGCCAATTAAACTTTGAAAACTCATAAATAATTGTCTAGATGAATCCCAGTTTTATAGTTTTCCCAGTCATGTTATGCAACTCGTCACCTAATTTTATATTTTTCTAGCAATTTATGATAGAAACAAAATTAGCTTTCCCAGGTGCCATGGGAAAAACACACGATCTTGAACTTATCAATACCAATCGATCAAACTTAGCCAAATAATTAATATATCTTCCATCACCAAACAGGAAAACATGAAAATCACGATCCACACAACCTATATCTGGCCAATTATCCCCTCCAACACTAATATTGATGCGACTAAATTTAGATATGTGATTCTCGTGACAGTCAAAAAACACATCACAATATCGTGTTTTGTTTGTTTTAGTTTACTGTGATCACATGGGTTTCCAACCAAATCATCCCATGAATCAAACAACGCAATTTTATCAGTTTCGTCCATATTATAATTGTTTTTAAAAATTGTTGACTCCGCCGCACAATTAACATTAGGTAAACAACACCCTTCAATAATTTTTTTAAACACCTTTGATGCATACTAAAAATATTTAAATTCCCTAACTATTTGCCCCTTTTCCGCACCCAATATTTTCGTACAATCAGAACCATTAAACCCTAATTTTGCGTTGCACAAAAAATTATACGGGTATAGCTTAAAATATGGGTTCGACGAGTAGTAAAACGGTAAGTTTAGAACTAGCTCCAAATTAAGCTTCATCCCTTCGAGCCAAACATCCTCACTGGAACACACGGTTATGGCTTGGAGAGCCGTAACTGGACTTCGGCCGGGTATAGGTTCCCCCATGCCGTGTACAAGCTCTGACCCAATTCAATTTTCTTTCGACACGTCTTCCTCCTCGATCTCATCTTCATCTTCATCATCACTCATGTCATTAACAATATCACTAATGATATTTTTCACCTTTTTTTTCTCATGCATAAAATCTACACCGATTTGGATACTAAGTTTCTTTATAACATTCTTTAAGTGTGGCTGTATTGAAATCAACCTCCATTAAAATATCCAAAACTAATTCCCGGATCTACCCATCTGTGGGTTCACGCCTTACGAACATAGCACTGTCTATGTTTTCCATAGATAATAAATATAAAAAAAAATTATGTAAAAAAAAGAAAAAAAAAAGGATAAATAGATTTCAAAGATTAATCCAGAAAGGAGCTGCTCTTGATATCAATGATAAAACCCGTAGGTTTTAGGGGAATTTAGATGAGAATAAAAAAAAATAAAGTAGAGATAAACAGAGAATTGAGTGAATAAACAGAGTTAGAGTTAGGATTGTCCCATTTTACTAATCTCATAAAACATAATCCCAACTGAGAGCAAAACCTCTCTACAAATAGGTCTCAAAAGGACCGAAAGTGCGAATAAACAAATAATAAAATAGTTCAATAAATAATGTTAAATGACAAAAAGAACTGGTCTTATCAGAAACTTTCTGAATTTTATACAGCAAAGTTCAAAAATCACCATCGGAAGAATTACAGTAAATTCGTTTGTAATTTAGACTCTAATGGTAATTAAGATTGATCCTTGTGCTGTATATCCGTTAAGGTTAAGCTATAAATATAAGAAAGTGAAGATGCCATAACTATAACCATAATTTCGCTATAAAACATATATAGTAAAATTTATAATTTGCTGTCAAGATTTTTGGGTACGGAATACTCCATCCAGACAAACAAACAATATTGTTAATTTTCATTATAACAGATAAACGTTATGTTACAGAAAGTAAACAAAATATTAAATACGTGTTAATACAGGTGTCATATAAATAGATTCGCCAACAATATTATCGTCCATTAAAATGTATAAAAAAATGTTCAGCCATCGCTTTTTTTATGAAAAGGAAAGTTGCCAAGGAATTGGCCAAACATGGTGTGGCTCCACGCACATCCACTCACCAATTCTGAAACTTTACACGAGACTTAGCAACATTGTCCAAATAAACAACATTATTTATACTTATCCTCTACTCCAAGTGTTCTCTTAATTTTTTTTATGCTACTAACATATGTAACATATGTAACCGTATCCTCTTTATATACCTCTATTATATAAAAAGGATCAGAGATCTCTTAATGTATCTCTCTCATATTAATGAATAAACACTTCGTCTGTTGTCTCTCATATATATATCTCTATATCTACACATATCTCTCATATATATATATATATATATATACCGAGCTAATATGTCACACAACACGTTATCAACACTTTGCTCGCGGATACAACGATATACGCTCGCGGATATTGGAGATTTTTGGTAAACGCACAGATATTGGGTATCTATAAACCTTGAGGTTTATCCTGGTTTTAGTATTTTGTTATATTGACCTTCACCAACATAACATGCGTAAGTTACCGAATTCAAAACTTAATTTATTCCATATATGTGATTGCACGTATTATTCTATGGATAACTAAGCATGATAAATATACCATAGTATATAATCCATGTGTATTAGAGTTTGTTACTTATATGGATAACTAAAACATGATCAATCTGTCTATAAAATTCTATTGATATGTAATATGTATAGTGTACTGTAAAATTGTATTTTCATACAAAAAAAACAATCACTAAAAGACATATAATCGGGTTGTAAATTGGAAATCACGTAATTGTAAAACATGTATTAATCTGTGGGATTAAATCTTAAACAAACTGAAAACAGTATGACTGTTTTGTAATTCGCTGAAACTATTGACTGTGCATGTTAATTACTGAAGGACTAAACTGAAACTTGTCTGAAACTATGGACTGAAGGTGTCATAATGCTGTAAATAGATAATAGTTTGCTAAAATTACACGGATAGTCCATGTAGTATATTACATGTATAAAAACAGTATATATGTGTTATAAAAGTCAATATTTGGTCTAAATATTCACCCACATGCATATATATATATTTATTAAAAAGGCAAGTGAATAAAAAAAATTGCATGTTAATTGAATAAATTGATATGTTTCAATGTAAATTTAACCACTTTGCATGTTAAAAATTACCATATATAGAATTAATTGGTAATTAAAAATATATTACTAACATGCATGATTTAATTACCATGTATAGAACTTACACATAAAAGCAATAGATTTGTATAATATTAATTTAGATCTTTCTAGTGTAAAATTGGTAAATAAAATATATTACGCGCATGCATGATTTAGTTACCATGTATTAAACTTACACATAAAAGCAATAGATTTGTATAATATTAATTTAGATCTTGCTAGTGTAAAATTGGTAAATAATAATCTAGATTGGTAGCGTTAATTTGATTTCCTTATAAGGAAATATATACTGCCATGTTAATTAATCATGAAACATGTACAATCTAAATAATTGATCACTGTCATGTAATATTTATTTACTGCCATGTGTAAAATATGGTAATTTACAAAATCATATATTTTCACATTTAAGTTGAAAAAATTATGAACTTTCCCCAACTAGGCTCGCCTATTTGGATACGATGTCGAGGAAAGATATAGGCGGAAGTCGATATCCTAATGAGGTCGGGTTTTAAGTGGCATTCGTGCCATCCACCCTCACCGTCTTTTCCGATCGTTTTTCAAGTAGAGCTACCGAAAGGGGTTGACTCAATAATAATTTTCCCGAGTATGTTTACATAGTGATGTATGTATTGCCGAATTGGTGTGTCTATATCGACCTGTCGTTCGATCATTGAGAACCTATTCACATTAAAAGCAAAATTATTTTTCAAACCTGTCGTTTCGAAATAAAGTTTATGCTTGTGCAAACCATAACATATAAACAAGTTGTTTTATATGATAATTAATGCAAAACTCCCAACACATGTTGGATGCCATCTATGATGAGGAAATCGCAAAGCATACTTGCGAAATGAATGTTTAGGCGAGGTATTTTATGCCACCAGATGTTAGTTACCCTGATGTGTGAGCATGTGATGTCCAAATTATTTGGATGTCATCTTTGATGAGTAAAACACGAGTTTGTTGTTACCCTCGAAATGAATGCTAAGGCGTTGTTTTTATTCCGCCGCCACATTTGAGACGTGACGACCGTCTATGGTGAAAAAATGTCTAAAATTGACATATTTGAGCGATCATTCACCAATATACTAGCTTGGAAATTGTATTTCTTAAGAAATATCATGAATTTATATTCACCATGTTCCTTCATCACCCATCTTTTTGTGGATGAGAAAATATCCCGATGAACAGTTTTTAATCCTATTGGGTCAATGGCAAATTGTGTGCCTGATATTAATGCTATTCGTGTACATTTTTTCCACGAATCGAGAACCGAGACAAGTGTCATTTGTCTCGAACTGTCGTGATCTAGACGAATTGCTTAGCCAAGTGAGATTTAGACAATTGTCTGAACCAAAGATATGTGGCACCTATGCAGTTTTGAAAGGAACAATTGGGCCAGTCATCCCAAAGGAAGAGACAATGCTCAATGAGCCAATCTCTGCTATAAATGACCGATGTCATTCCCGGCTACTCCTTAAATAGTTTAAAACTATTATAAAGGTGGAAGCCAATGCTAATGTGGTTAAAGTTAACTGAAAGTAAACTCTTGAGACCCCCGGTTTTGTCGCACAAATGAGTTTGATACCTTTCTTTATTGATTTTGATAAATCAATGAGCCGTTTTTTCGCTCATCTGAATTATGTTTTTCCATTTGGATTATGTTTTTTTTCCATTTGGTAATACTTTTGGATTATGGTTTGCCTGTTTATGAAATTTCTCGAAATAATTTAAAGTAATTTGAGCAAATTCCTTTGACAAATGTGACCAAACTTTAAATTATGAAATTTTAGGCAATACTTGTGGGGATGTTGGTTTTCTGAAAATAGTGGGTAACCATGTACCACGTAATTTCACCAACTAATTGCCTAAAAGAGTCCTTTGTGACAATGATTATGGACATGTCGTTCCAAATCGAAATCTTTGGTAAAACCAAATTGATTTGTCAAATATGAGGCCTTATACTCATGTAGGTCCTGCCGTACCTTTTTGATTTATAAAATATTCGAGAAAACCAGTGTTATCTGGTAATAGCACATGAAAGAATTAAAATTTCTTTACATAGCCTCCATTCAATACGACCGAAAGCGTATTTTAGAGGAGTTGAAATGTCTTTCAAGTGGTTGCTACCACATTCTTTAAAGCATTTAAAGTTAACTTATCATTTCGCATGTCGTCGAATGATAAAGGATTTAGATGCTAAGACATAATTGTCTATAATATCATTCGCGTGTCATCGATTGATAAGAGCATTTTGATATTGTGGCATTGACCGGATGAGATATTACCGGGTCAAAAGACGATGCTTGATTTATAATCGCATCGTATTTGGATTCTCTTTGAGGATATATTTCGTGATTAATCCGAAATTCATGCCACTAATGCTCAATTTGAAAGACTAGTATGTGTAAAGATCATGAAATGGACTCATAGAATTCTTGTAAAGAATTGAAAGAGTTATTGTAGACTTATCCAACCATAAGACGGACCATAAATATAAATGGTTATGGTTGATGCATCGACAATATGGTCACATTTTACTGCTGTCCACATAAATGCAGCACTTTCCAAACTCTTAGCCTTATCATTAAGTTGATGGCTCGTGATCCGGATTATCCTGAAAAGTCTAGTCGACTTGATAATGCCGAAGAGTAAGAATCGAAATTTCGATTTGTATTACTTGACTTTGGGAATTGAAATTGAGCATAATGTTGATTATTTTCCGACCCAAAATGGACTCACAGAAACTTTAAGCAATTACAAATGATTGCATGCGTTATTTGATGATGCGTACCTATATATTTCTGTGTGGGGTCAATACATTGCATATTGCTGCATTGGTCTATCTAAGGGCCATAGTCACTCAAAACACTAAATGTGTATCAGTTGCTTACTGGTTATGAGCCAGACGCCTCATATGAACGCTTGTTTGAGTGATTAATATTTTGATTTATTCGCTAAAGCGTTCAAAATATGGACCTCTGAAAATCAGGGACATAAGTCGATTACGAATCCCCTGTTTATCATTTTATAGAGTAAACTTGGCAAGCGATCTCTTTACCGCATGATATGCGAAAGTGACATCGCTAAAACTGTTCTCCCTATCGTTAGGGGGAGATTTGCACGTTACCGTTGATAAGGAACGACGTGAAGTAACGTGTCATAACCCACTTAGTCTTAGCTTAATCCCCAAAACTACACTTAGTGATAAGTAAGTACATTGACTCCCTCAAGTCTAACAAAATGTCAAACGCATTCAATGACTTTATGAGATGTCACGAGATCATTTATACCTCCTGCAAAATGCTTGCAAGGATAGACATCCCTGTCAGACACAGTGTTTATGTCGTAACACGTTGATTTGGCCGTACCTGCCAAGCAAAGGACGGTGCCGTCGGCCGTCAGTCTGTCGTCCTTCCCAAGATATGAGTAAGTTGACCGGTTCTTATTTCGTTCAGTCCCAGAGGTAGTGAACTGAAACTCATTTGTCGCACGAGATTATAAAGGATGTAGGAGATGTGTGATTCCTCCTCATTCTGAGAATCTTGAAATATCTGTCGATCATGATATCTTAGACGATATTGAAGCGAAACGAGACTGTCATTGATTACTTGTTCATATATTCGGTGACGACTGATAATATGAGCAAATTATGACAGGGAACCATGTACTGTTGCCTGAAGTCAACATAGAATAGACTGGCCTAATGGAAACTTACAATCCAAGTAGACTCCTTAGCAAAAGTGTGTTCGGACATGTAGCTCCAACACCACCAATGTTAAACGAGTTTGTTTATTTGGTTATTCGTAAGGAAAAGTGATGAGAATAATGAGATTATAGAATGCTCGCCTAGTAGCGCAAGACTTCTCTCACACCTTGGAATTGATTACAAGATGGTTGATTTTCTCGTAATGGACGTTATAACGGTCAGCTACTTTATCAGTTTAGTAGTTTCCGAAAAACTGATTATGCAGCATGTGATTGTGGTCACTGTTTTATCCGGTTCATATATGCTAAAAAAATTCCTACCTGAACAGAAACAATCATAAATTAGGAGAAAATTTCACAATGCTAAAACTACCGAAACTCATACTAACTATTAGCATTATTAATAAGATTATTTTTGCTAATTAATCGTTTACAACTCTTGTTTTTGGCATATCTCAGTAAATTGGGTCTTTGTTTTGATTTAATTTACCGTATGTTAATTGGATGCGAGTGTAAGAATCGAGCTTTTTATTTCTGTCATGGAATACATTCTCATCAGGTTTTTTGTTTTCTTGCATCGAGTTACTCTGAGGTCTCATATACACTTCTCAATTACCACTTGTCAAAGTGAGTTGCTTCCACTTACTGTTTGCAATATATACATATACATGCAACTAATTTAATAGCAGAATATTTGTACATGTCTCAGTTGAAATTTTTATAGCGGAATATTTGTAGGAAAACGTTAAAGTTTATTTAACTTTAGAAGTTCAATTGGTTATTTTGACGACGCTTGAAATCTCAAGCTATAAAAACTCAGCATAGAACTCATAATTTTTTCTTTCTTCCTTTTAAATTGGTCAGGTTATGTTCACATCCAGACAAGCCTTTAGCATGTCAATTAGAGTATGATGATTTGTTTCATGTGAATCTCGAATTTCACCAATTTACTGCCAAGATTCTCATCACTAATAAAAGCAGCAAAACTCATAAGATTGCAACATCAACAAGAATCAAAACACGGCTTAAAAGAACTATTAAAGTAATTATATATGTGATTGTGAAAATTGGCACTCCCCACTAAATAACAAACTAAAATAGGTTTTAAGCCAAAGATATGAAAGAGAATAAGGCATGTAACTGTGATGAAACTTCGCTTTGGGATCTGTGGACGCAATTCGTCCCTCGGCAACAACTATTCCATCACCATTATGATGAAGTAGCTTACATGACGCATTTTCCAGAATAGCCTCAGGATTTTCGAGTCTCTGATTTGACTGCATATAAGGAATACAAACATATAAATCCATCAACCTGTGATGATAATTTAGTGATGTAAATAGCAAATTGGTTCAAGATAGTAACCACCAACTTGTGGTGTTACCACAAATTCATCAACTTTACCCCATTTAAAACCCAATAGTTGTTCTAAAATACTACTGCACAACCCTCAATTAGAGAATACCAAGAAAACAAAGGCATGTATACTATAAAAAATGACAATATTTAAGTTGTCAATTTAAAAACTTATACTTATTTGAAATTCGGGAGACATTGTCCTTTCCACAAGGATATCCCAATCTTTAGTGCACATCGTTCCGGGCTTCAATAGAGCAAGGTTGCATGACGCAAGAGCGCCAACATTAACTTTTAGAATACTTGTTTGGAGTTTTGACCTCCCATCACGCCATAATTTATTTTACCTTTTAAGGATTTTCTTTCACCATCTTCAAACTTAAACTTCATATGTATGTTCAGTTAGAACATAATTCAAACTTTACAATAAATGAAACAAAAACAAAGAAACAAGTAAATGAGGATGAAGATTACCCAAGGACAGACAGGCCCATAATTTATCTTTCACGTCTTCATATACATTATCCCATGTCTCTATTGAGTATGGAATAAATTCTTTACTCAAACAACTAAGAAAGGTTAATAACTCTACTGATTTTTTACCAATAGGTTGCCCAAAGTCATTCCGGTCTACTTCTACGGGCCTTTGTTGGTCAGTAGCCAATTTAAACTTAGATCAGCCATGCCTTTTTTTCTTGTCATTTGGTTCTTATCGTGCGATTCATTCACAAAATCAGGTGGCGTATTGGAACTCATCGGGGACCTATCAGAATACTAATCCTTCAGTATACATAAGGGATAAAATTGCAAACATTCACACATTTATAGTGGGGAAATTTTGTCTTCAAGATTGTAGGAAACCCGAAATAATCCTAAATATCATAAAAATAAGGGTAAATTATTCTTTAGTGACCTAGGTTTTGGCCTATTTTAGGATAAGTGACCTAACTTTTTGTAATTTTGGTTTTGTGACCTAAGTTTAACTCTGTTAGCAATTTAGTGACCTGTCATCCTATTTTTCAAAAAAAAACATATTTCTTGCTAAAAGTACTAAAATACCCTCAGATTTTGGAGGGAAATTTCAGTTTGTTTTCCCTCCAATTGTATATACAACCATATATATATATATATCACCCCTATATCTATACACCTCCCACTCTCTCTTTCACACACCTCTCCCTCTCTCTCACTAACTCATCAAAATGTATTGTTATTGCAAGATGAATGCTACCATTATCACTTCTTGGACCAAGAAAAATACGGGTCGAAGATATGCTCAGTGTAAAGATGGTGTATGCAAATTTTGGCAATGAGTTGACCCACCAATGTGCTTTAGGGCAAAGAAAATAATTCCAGGATTACTTGAAAGCATCAACGATATGAAGGATGAAATTAGCACATTAGAGGCAGAAAAAAGCTACTTAACTATGAAAGTAAGTGAGATGCAGGAAAAAAGTCAAGTTAAGCCAAAGCCAAAAACTGCCATCGGAAATTATTGTGGAGCTAAAAGATGGATTTTCTTAATTTGTATGGTTGTCCTTGTATTTGTGTTCCTGACAAATGTTAACGAAGGAAATGACTTATATAAGTTAGTTTGAGTAAGTTTGTAACTTTGCTATGTGTTTTAATGAAAAATGTGATGCTTTCTTGCTGTAAATGTATGTGAAATCCAAATGTATTTGATTTTTAGTTGTTGAAAATTGTATGAAAAATGTGTGAGCCACTGTCAAACCCACTGTCAAAGTCCAAAAAAAAATTCTGATTACGACCAAGAATTGTGTCATAGTCAAATAAAGAATTCTGAAACCCAAGCAAGCAGTATGATCAGAATTTTGAAAGCCAAGCAACATAATCAAAATTCTGAAACCCAAGTAAGCAGTATGATCAGAATTCTGAAACCCAAGTAAGCAGTATGATCAGAATTCTGAAACCCAAGCAGTATGATCAGAATTCTGAAACTTCATACCAACAATGAACTGGACATGATCTTTGTCTGATTGAGAATAATATTTAAATCTGTTTTTCTTTCCACCCTCACCCTCATCTGATTCACTCTCACTAATTAGCTCACTTGCTGTTACATAGCCATCATCTATATCAGCATTAGCAGTATTGTACAAGGAGGGACATTTAAACTTAGCTTTAGGCTTACCAGAACCTTTTCTTTTAGTTTTAGATACACCTAAAACACTAGGTTCATCATGAGACATAATATCACCATCATCATTTCTGCCTTTTTCCTCATCACTACCACTAAATCTTTCTAAATCAAAATCCTTACCATTCTCAAGCTCATTTTCTTCATCACTGCTACTTGAACTATAATCTCCATGATCTACTTCAGTGTACACCTCAACAACTCTATTCTCATCAACAAACCTACATATTGCATAGGCTTCTCTATCATGAATTAGTTGGACTAAATTAGTGTCAAATGATGACCCTACCCTTTTATAGTACAACCTAGTTACACCATGACACCCTACTTCTGCAGCCATCTCAGCAATAGTAACACAGGTTATATCATTAGGGTCACAAAATTGATATAGTCAACCCTACCATTCTCATAAAAAAGGTTTTTATTCCCAATTAGAAAACCTCCATAATGTAGTTCAATTGTAAAGAAATTGGTATGTGGAGCTGCAACAAGATAAATGAAACGATTTTAACCCTACAGTACACCCTAAAATGCATCAATCACTTTAAATATAAAAATACAAGGGACGATTTTAAATAAGATCATAATCCAACAAAATATTGCACCCCAATAAAAATATTTAATTTTTTTTTACTAATTGTAGTATTTACTAATTCTGTTTTTGTAAATTGCAGTGTGCTTTTGAATTTTTAAATGTTCAAAAACTTAAACATTAGCAAAAAAAGAAGTAGATATATAAAACAGAATTTAAAAAAAACAATGAAAAGGAGGTAACTAACAAGCAAAATTTAACAAAAAATATAAACAAAATTAGTATTTTAAAGTCAAACAGACAAAACATATTCTGAAAAATTATTGTCGAACATTAAATAATAACTAGTCACTTTTTCACAATTTATCCAAAAAAAATTCACAATTTAACCAAAATACAATAACAAGAGAGAGATAAAGAGCACTTACAATATTTGGGGCGAATGAACATTTTCACGCACACACCAACCCATCAATCGTCTCTTCAATTGGTCGTCTGTATAAACCCTAATTTGAATTAGGATCAATTGGTCGTTTTTTTAACTTAATTTATCTCTCTCTCTGTATCTATATCTATATATATATATATATATATATATGTGAGTATATATGTGTCTGTATAAGCCCTAATCTGGGTATATACATATATTGGTCATTTTGTTTAACTTAATTGGGAAAATACTGTTTTACCCTTTTAGTTAACAGACGTGAGGGCACGTGATAGCACGTGTAACGTATTCCGTCCACTGAATTGACGCAAGGTCACTAAAACAATACAAAAGTTAAACTTAGGTCACAAAACCGAAATTACAAAAATTTAGGTCATTTATCCTAAAATAGGCCAAAACCCAGGTCACTAAAGAATAATTTACCCTAAAAATACCTCTAAATTATTAATTGTAAACTCAGTTTATAATACTATTAGTGCAAGACGTATTATAAACTAAATACCAGAAGAGTTCAAATAAAAACAACCATTGTGACAATCAAATAAGAACAGATCCACTATTAATTTATCAAATAATGTCAATATAGATTTTTTAGCAATAAAAATCAAATAACAATTTGTAAAAAACAGAAACAAAAAGAGTCCGGATGTATATAAATATATGCAAATTAAAAGGAAAACAAAAGAGGTCAGATAAACAAATTAAAAGAGAGAGAGCAACGAATAGTATATATATATACACACACTAGCGCACGTGCTCACGCGATGCGTGGTGGAACATGTTTATTTGTGTTATATTTCAAACATCAATCACAAAGTAATATGATTTATTAGATCTAATTAGAATTATTAAATGAAATCAAATAACTGGAAAAAAAATACATCGAAATGGAGAGAAAGGGTGCTAACCTATCTTCTGATGGTTTGGTCATGATAAAATTTTGCTCCATTTTTCAGTGTTGCAATACCTTGTTATACAAAGTGTGACAAGTCGAGAGTGAGTATCAGTCGATGAGGGGTGAGAGAGATAGAGAGAGAGAGAGTATGCTGTGTGTATAGCACCTTGGGGTTTAGGGCAAAATTATTTGGGTGGGGTTGGGGGAGGATTTTATTTATTTGGCGGGCTGAAATTATTCCAGTCTTTTATTTTTACTTTTAATTTTAATAAACAATATGTGTTGTTACTAAGAATTAACAAAGGCAGCTCAGTTCACACGCTGCCAAAAATTATCATCGGCAGCTTGCAAACGTACACTACAGACAATATTATTTACAGCACGCATATGTACGTCATTAAAAATGTAAATTACAGTTTACTTTGCATGCTGCCAATAGGCATTAATCACAGCTCACAAGCTCTGTACGCTATTGTTACGTTGTATTAATAGATTTCACAGCGTATTAATTTTAAGCACGCTGCTAATAACTCCATTTGGAGCTTACTTTCATATTGTGCTGCTAAAGTCGAGCTGCCGAAAGTCAGTTTTCTTGTAGTGTCTCAATTCGTTTTTTTCTTGGACATCGTTGTGAAATTTCTTCTTGTTCAATAACAGCCATAAGGGTACCATTATGGGGTCATCCTTGATAAATTATTTGTAGAGTGTTGCGTCGTCCTCGTTGGAGTCGGAGTCGAACATGCAGATCGATGAGCCAGTTTATTTGAAATTTATGTGGTTTGAGGGTTGGTATAAGTTGGTTTATATAGGTGGTAATTGAAAAAAAATTTAATTTTAAAAGTAGGACGGAACTTAAATTAATTAAACCATAGCCGTCATGAATTTAATACTAATTTTAAAAAGCCAAAACAACCGTTGTAGGAACTGATTTTTAGTTTTTATACTTTAGAGACCAAAAACATTAAAAAGAGCCGTTATAGGGACTGATTAAATGTTTTTAAAACAAAAGTGACTTATTAGACCACGAAATGATCATTTTTATGGGTTAAAATGATATTAATTAGCATTGTTTCGTTACTATTACAACTTAGTTAAGTGTTATTTAGTGAATTCTACGTTTTTCCCGCTTTATTTGCACAATTTTATATTTTTGCGGGAAAAAACATGTAATTAACACAAAAACGAGACCAATACGAAAAAGGATACATAAAAGAAACATGATAAATAAAACAGCGTATTACGAATTATGTACATTATCCGCAACGACGTCACACAAAAAAATCCACTAGTTAAACTAAAATCTTACAAAAATTATAGAAATCCCGATCTTTAATAGTTTTTTGGAAGGATGTTATCTGTTAAAAGATTGGTGAATATCCGTTGGTCGATAACGCTAACATTAGTCTCCATTTATGTTGTGAATCCTCGTCATATTCATATTATCAATCTTTTTTTCCATATCCATCCTGTCACTCATCGTTTTCTCATAGGTCTCTATCCATTCGTCATTGCTATTGTTGGCTAGAAGAAATCCGATTTGATGATACAGAACCTTGACCACCTCAAATGGAAGTGATTGGGGTCTTTGTTAGAGCTCCCGTCCACCTCCCTTAAGATTGCAGTCCGATAACTTCAAAAACAAAAAATCGTTCTCGTCCCTAGGCAAATGATTTAAACCCGGTGACATTTGTGACGCAAAAATTCTTCTTCCGTTTTTCTTTTACTGACCTCAGCCTATAATAAATAAATAAAACAAATCATGAAATAAATTGATATCTAGGTTCAAGTTACATTTCTTCAAAATTTTCTTACCATACCCAAGTATAAATTCTATATATCGTGATTAGGGATGGTAATTTTGCGGGTTTCAAACCGACCCGATCCGTCGCGTATCGGGTAAAAGTGCAATTATATTCGGATCGGATTTAACTAGGTAAAATTACAACTTAAAAAAATGCAACTTAAAAATTGTAAGTTAACACTCTCGCTCTTCTATATCTCTCAAATATATTAAACTCTCTTTTATATACTAATAGAGAACATACATTTAAATGGTTAAAAGTGCAACTTAACACTCTCTCTTCTCTCTCATGTAAATTTAACTCTTTCTTTTATAGTTTAAATAGGTAAAATTGTAAATTAAAAAGTGCAATTCAAAACTCTCTCTGCTATAGTAATGCATAACATAAATTTCGGTGGCTTTATTAAAAAAAATCTTATATACAATTAATTTATTAATTAATAAGACAATATTTATGATAAATATGAATAAAATTTATTCATGTTAATTAATGACTAATATATTATCGTCTTTATTTATATAATGATTTACGGAAAACCAAATCATCATATCAACCATATACATTTTTATTACATTTTTACATATATCAATATTTTAATTAACGAAATTAATGAGACCAAATTAATTCAATAAACATAGAAATGTTAAAAAGGAGATTGTAAAATTTATATCATTAAATTAATATGAAAGGGTATTTAATGTAATATTAGTATTTACATATTATCTTTCTAAATCAAATGAATTTTTACTTTACCATATGAGTTTTTAACAAATTCTCTTCCAAATCTTAACATTTATGAACTTTATTTTTCAAATGAAAAAAAAAATGTTATAAAAAACGGGTCAAATGGATAAAAGTGCAAATTTGTGCATGGGTCGAGTTTTGAATGATCTGACCCAATTGTCATCCCTAGTATCCACCATATTTTACTTCTTTTTTTTTTTACAAGAAAATGTTATTTTTTTATTACAATGAACTGTATACAGTATCGAAATTTACATTTGTACAAGATATAAAAGCCCAAAATTTCAACAAAACTATGGATTAGTCCCTATCCTCGTGTGAAATGAGACAACCTCGAATAACGTGATGCGCCTGACATAGAATGTGAAAGATACTCACGTGCTTATTTCATTTTAGATTTATTCGAAGTCATCATCCCAGAGATCCTTCAAGCAGTGGTAAGGTTCTTCATCTGTGATTAATTCAATTCCCAACCATCCTTTCTCTTGTGGAAGTTGGCTTATCTTCTTTATCTCATCTGAGCTTAAATTCCAATCAAAGATATCAGGTTCTCTTTCATTCTTTGCTTGTTAAAGCTCATCACAAGAACACTCACTCCTTGCTCAATAACCCATCTCAGACAAACCTGTGCAAGAGATTTTCCTTTGGCTAGGGCGATCTCTTTGAGCGTTTTGCAGTCCATTACACTCCTCATTCCCCAAAAAGCTCCGTCAAAGGAGAGTAAGCTGTGATATAATACCCTTTCTGTTACAGTACCCTCGTAGCTTGTTTTGTTGCCAACACGGGTTCTCAACTTGGTTGATAGCTGGGGAGGGATCTTCGCAGTTGCAAGTATCGTTTCAAGCTTCTTGGTCGAGAAATTACTGACTCCAATGGATTTGGTAAGGCCGAGATTTTGGCGCTCCTCCATGGCTTCCCATACTGACAGATAGTCTATGGGGTACGTCTCTCCCTTCCTGAAAGGGAAACACATACATACCATGTTTGGCGCATGCTGGCCAATGAATCAGATACAGATCAAGGTACTCCAATCCGAGGTTTTGGCCAATAGTCCTATAGGCTATAAGTACCAAGGTCTAATAGAAACTGATTCCCAGAATTTGTTGCTTCCACAACATTTAAGTATCAGTCCCATTAACATTCATTTCGTCGTCCGAGTCATCTGCATTTTTATTGGATGATTCTTGGTTACATCCTGAAATTTGGCAATCCAGACAGATCAAGCACTTGTACTGCGTATACACTTCTTGGTAATTCCATCAAGCTTAGGTAAGTTTCAGTGCGCATTTTTTATCCTAATTTTGCTAGCTGATCGGCCACATTGTTCTTCTCCCTATAAATGTGAGTCAAACTAAAACAAACCAAATTCATTAGAGCACAAGTGTCTTCCCACATATTAGTATAAGCAATAGGAGGTTTAGTATGATGATTCCATGGTTACACCAATTATTGACTAATAAAGAGTCTGTTTCTATATCAATATTATGTAAGTCTAGAGAGTAGCAAATTTGTAAGCCAATATACAAAGCACTTAACTCAGCATAAGTGTTATTCCGTATCCCTAAATGAGAACAAAAGGCAAATACAATACTACCCTGATCATCCCGTAATACCCCTCCACTTCCAGCTGTCCCAGGATTTCCGAAAGAAGAACCATCAATGTTAAGTTTCAGTCTTCCCTTAGAGGGAAGAGACCAAGTTAAAGCAATAGGTCTTTTAGTCTTAATTTTATTAACAGAAATATCACAAACATGTAAAATTGGAAGGTTAAAACTATTAGTAGGTGAACAGTTAGAAAGCAAAAAATTAAGGTCTTTAAGCCAGTTATGAACTTTCTTAATAATCATAGTGTCACTAAAAGGAGCATTATTTTAAAGATAATTATTTCTATTAATCCAAATTTCCCAATTAATCAAAAAAGGAAGAAGGTTAGCTAATTTATCTACTTGAGTATTACCCTGAAAATGATTACACCACTTAGTAATAATAGAGTGAACTTCAAAATAAGTAGGAAGGTTAAAACCAAAGAGATTACTAAAATAATTCCACACTTTTAGACTAACCTCACTTTTAGTAAACATATGATCCGCAGTATCTAAAGAATGAACATTACAACAAATGCATTTACTAGCTAAAGTTATACCAACCTTCTGTACATCACTATCTAACTTAATGGCGTTATTCCAGAGTTTCCAATTGAAGACAGAAATTTTAGTAGGTAAATAATTATTCCAAATATGATGATAAATCTTATTAACATGATGAGTATGCCGAAAATGATGAAATGCATTTTTACAAGTGAAATTACCATCAATTGTATTAGGCTAATATCTAATATCTTCACCTGTTCTAAGTTTAATGTTATACTTATGAACTTCCTGAAGTAAAGAAAAATCTCCAATTTCCAAAATAAGGTCATCGTTCCAATTAACACCATTATAAACTTGATTGAGTAGAATAAAAGGGTTGTTTACGTTGTATTCCTCACAAAGAGGTTTAGTGTTTCTCCAATTCTCAAACCAGAAACTAATAGATCCCTCTTTTAACACCCAATTACTATTAGTAACTAAATTAGATAAATAACTACGAACTGTTTTCCACATAATAGAACTATTAGCATGAAAAATGGGGGACCCCCAATTAGAACAATTCCTAAGGTATTTTTGAAACATAAAAGAAGTCCAAGGAGTAATTTCAGTTAAAATTTTCCAAGCAAGTTTAGCATGCAATCCATTCATAACTTCAAATACATTTCTAATCCCTACACCGCCTTCTAAAACAGGAGTGGCAATTTTGGTCCAGTTTACCCAATGGTGCTTATTATTACTATCAGAACTGCCCGAGAAAAAATTAGAAAAATCTCTATTAATATCATTTGTGACTTTTTGAGGAGGGTGAGTGACAGATAAAAGATGAACATGGAAAGAACCTAGTACACTCTTGATCAGAGTAAGTCTAGCCCCAACTGATAACAAATTAGTCTTCCAACCAGCCACTTTATTACAAATTTTTTGAAGTAGAGGTTCAAACATATTAGCCGTAAGTCTAGAATGATGTAAAGGAATGCCTAAATAAGTGGTAGGAAAGCTACCTTCAGCAAAACCTGTAGCATTCTTAATAATTTCCTTTATAGCAGGTTTAAGACCATGAGACAAGAAGTTGCTTTTGTTATTATTCAATTTCTGACCAGAAACTTTCTCATACGCATGCATGAAATTCATGAATTTATCAATATTGGTTTTACAACCATTTAGAAAGACTAAGACATCATCAGCATATAGTAAGTGAGAGATAGGAGCAATACCAGGAGGTAATTTATAATGTTCTATTTCGCAAGTACTAAGAATCATGCAAAGTCCACATTCTTTGGAATCTAAGCAAAGAAGGACTAGAGAAGCTATTCTTTTTGAAAGTATAAAGTACAGGAGCATGATCCGAGACTGTTCTTTCTAAATGAACCAATTCAGTATTAGCGAAGCCATGAATCCAATTAGCATTACATAAAGCCCTGTCAAGTCTTTCCAGAATAGCATTACCATTCTTTTGACTCATCCAAGTATATTTCGAACCAGTATAGTGCACATCAATTAATCTGGAATTAGAAATAAAATCATTAAAATCATTCTTATCAATAGCTAACCTAGTTTTACCACCAAGCTTTTCCTCATCATTAATAATGGTGTTAAAATCCCCCACTAAAAACCAAGCCCCGGTAATATTAAGAGCAAGTAAATCAGACCATAAATTTCTTCTTTCAACATAAGTACATTTAGCATATATAAAAGTAATCCACATATCTTTATTGTTGAAAGTGGTATGAATAGTAAGATGTTGATCCGTAGCAGAAAAAATATCCAGAACAATAGAATCTTTATACAATATCCAAATTTTACCTTGATTAGTTTCATTAGAGATAATATTATGCATACCTAGATTCTTAACAATAGCCGTAGACTTATTAACAGATATCATAGGTTCTAGAAGAGCCACAAGACTAATTTTATAATGAACCACATACTTCTTCAGTTGAGCTAATGAAGCTACATTAGTAACTCGCCTAATATTCCAAGTAAGAAAACTATTCATTAATAAGAAAGTAAAGTTCCCCTTCTGGTAACTATACCAGCAGGTTCAAAACATCTATCTACTTTATTACATCTTTTAGTCAATTTTTTCTCATTAAGAACAGATGGATCACAATTTCCTACTACTGTATGAGACTCCTCCCTCATATGTACACAATTAATATCAGAATTATCAATATCAGAATTATTAATATCAGTGGAAACAGGCAAACCAGCAAGAACATTAAAAGAATTCTGTAATATTATAGTATCTGAAAAGGCATCTTCATTAGAATCCTTATAGGAGTATATAACATCAACTAAGCATTTATTCCACACAGAAGGACTTTGATACAATACAACATCAGCGCAAATCTTATTAGAATCATTATTACTTTCCTTTATACCATTAGTATTGCCATAAGCATGTTTAGAAGTGCTAGCCTCTCTAGAAGGTTGAACATAATCAAACTCTATCTTATGTTTTACTTTAGGCCTCCAAATACCACCCTGTCGCCTATAGAAATTCCCAGCAATTTGTTTTCCTTTACCAACTTATTATGCCATTTAAATAATCTGAAATTAAAACCATCTAAAGCAACATAATCCCCAGTCCAGACCTTAAGAAAATCAATTTCATTATCAAATTTAATCATTATATGTCTAACATCAATTAAACCAATTAAAGTTACAAACATGATGCCTAAACACCTCAATCTTAGGGGTTTTATTATAGAATTTAGCAATCAATGTAAACTGAAAAGGAATAGATGCAACATCAAGCTCATGCTTAGAAAATAAAATAGCGGGTAAGGAACCCTTAACCTGAGAAGCACAAGGAAACAAGTCGAAATCTTGGATCGGAAGTGACCTTAGATCCAGCTTGTTTGCCACCACATCCTTATATGAACCCATATTTGATCCAAACACAGCAAATCAATTCGCCAAGAACCCTAATCCAAAGTTCCAAACTTCAGGCAAAATTCAACAATTAAAACCCTAGATCTAAGACAATAGAATCAATTGATCTTATAAAGAAGATCAAAAGACAGAACAATGAAAAGAATCGACTAAATCTAAGAGGGGGAAAAAGACAAGAAAACCTTTTTAGAATCCTAGAAAATTAAATCGAAGAAATATGACAATCAAAGGACCACAGGAAGGACGAAATCCTAGTATATCCTAGATCTAAGAAGAAGATAAAATTTTGCAAACCCCCCCCCACCCCCCCACCCCACCATATTTTACATTTGTTACGTACACAAGTGATGGTCAATATTTCTATTTCTTGAAAGTCTTATACATATATATGAGGGAAAATGTGTAATTCTGTTAATTTTCAAGAACTACTGAATAATTTATATCAGAATCCAATTACGAAGTATAATCACATACATTCACATATTTGCATGTAAAAATTTATAAACATCCTCAATACAATTTAATTTGTAAGACAAAGGAATCAGGAAAATCCAATGTAATATTCAAAGAAGAATCAAAAGTATAACCCTGTGATGTTTAAATCATACTCCTCCTTTCTATTTAATTGTCCACTACGAAACTACGTGCCAATAACTTGTATCAAAATTGATCATGTAGTTCAAATGTTAAATTTTATGATTAGATTTTAAAAAAATTCATTTCGACAATTTTGATATAAGTTATAAACCGGTTAAAATTGCACGTAGTTTCGTAATGAACAATTAAATGGGAACGCACGGAGTAGTATACTGGCCTCTAGCTAGAAGATCCATTTAGCGAATAAATCCTTAAAAAAACACCAAAAGTGCAATGAAAGTCCTAACCTTTTTAATGATAGCATCCTTGATTTCTTCAAAGATGCGCTTCTTATGTGTACCTCCCTTTATCATTCTCGCTCTTAATCTGTCTCCAAATTTTACCCAATGAAATATTTTAATACGTAACCACCTTAATGATCGGTGACGGATCCTTAGCCTCGACTATGAATTTTTGGAAGGCACTGATCAAATTTTCTGTTAGTTAGTTTCACCACAAGTTTATACACGGTTTAACTATCATTAATTACTTTTATGAAATCTCATTATGGGATTCTTGTTCACATGAAGCTAGTCCTATTTTTACCATTGACAAGTTCAATTTTTTCTATTGTTTCCAAGGAAAACTATTTTTTTCAACATTACAGTAACACTGTATCTTCAGGTAACGTTGAATTAGATAGAAATCGAATGATTTTTTTTTTTTTTATGATTAAACAATGAACGTCCTAATTCCTAATGGTATTTTGGTCTATTCCATGGAAAGCAAGGGGTGGCATAATTAGACCCTCTTGCCTTTTCAAGCATACGTCCCTGTTAGTGATAATCTACAAAGAAGCTTGTGACTTATTTTAGTAATGTGTAAGAAGAGATGACTAAGATGGTATTACATTGCAAGTTAATACCTCAGTCATGGCATTTTCTATCGTATAAAACCCGTAATAAAATACTTTTCCCTACAAAGATACAACTTTACTCCGTTTACCAAGTAAATTGAGGGAAAAACGCATAAAAAAGAGCAAAACTAATTTTTTTTCAGTTGTCAAAGAAAACATACAGAATGTTAGGTGTTTTTGGAGTGTAAAGAAACAGGGGAAAATGACAATTTACTACATATTTAGAAACTTATTTACAAAAAACTCGGTTGTTTTGAACTTGATGACTCTTTTACAAAAAAATTACATATTTTGGGAACTTATTTACAAATAGGTACATATGTAATTAAAAAATCCAAAAAATTATTTAAAAATTGAAAACTAAAATTAAAAAAAAAACCAAAATTTTAAAAAACACATTTTTTTATACAAAAAATATGTGTGATCCTGTATATGATCCTGTCTAATCTTGTTCAATACTATATGTTTGATCATGTCTAATCATGTCCAATCTTGTATGTCTAATCCTATTTAATCATATCTAATCAAATTCAATCATGTCTAATATTGTTTATTACTACATACAATTTTTTTGATTTTTTTAAAAAAATTTTAAAATTTTAAAATTTTTAATTTTTTTTTTTGTATATTTATTTTTTATAACATATTTACATAATTGTAAATAAGTAAATATAATATACCTAATTATAAAAGCAGTACGCATATATGAGTTTTTTTAATTAAATTGATTACTATGTAATTATTTGTATGTCTCTCAATAGATAATAGTTTACCCTTGCTGCACAACAATTAAATCCAAGCAAGACAAAAGTTTTAAAGCAATTGACTTACAACTACGCCATAGACTCTCGAATTGTAGTGGTGGTCGTCATTATCCTTGGACTAGTGCAAATCGTTGTAAAAATCAATGTGTTACAAATATATTAAAAGACATGCTTGTTTTTAGATTTAGATTTGACAATGTTTTGAATTGATCTATTTAATGAGAATAATATGAACAATTGTTATTTATCATTATTGTTTAAATGACTAAATAAGTGTCTATTATTCTATTTAGTAGATGGTCTAGTGTGTAGAGTACAATTTACACACGGAAGATTAGACCGTCAGTTCTAATAGAATATAAGTTATATGTTTACAACTTTAGATGGAAATGGACACACCATCAGTAGAGTTATAGTACTTGGTTTTAGTATGTCTGTCTTGACTATAGGGAACGGATAAATTTCAACTCCATTTACTAGTGCACTTTGTGTGTATTAAACATGATTGTTACGAAATAATCATTTTGTGACTGACTAGACAAAATGATTTATAACTCGTGGTCATAGTTATTATTTATGCTCTTAATTCCTATATTTCTATTTAGGCATGTATAAATGTGTTTGTCATTTTAATTCATAAATGGTGAGATTCGTAACGAGTCAATAAACTTAATGAGTTGGATGACAGCATTATTCGTATAAGTGTTTATTAGTAATAAAAGAAATTCACCTCCCGTAAGGGATTGATGATACTCCCTTGAGAAAACTTATAAGTTTTGTTCGTGTAAACCCTGCAGGTGGATTTATAATCCGACACGACAAATAAGTTAAGAAGACAGACTTAGGGATAATACGTTTATTAAATAATAAATCAGTCAATGATTTAATTTAATAAATGAGTATCTGATTAATCTTTATGTGTGGAGATAATGAACATGTTTGACAATTGAAACGAATTGGATATTCGGATTATGGTAGAGATATCGGTCGTGATTTTTAGTGGAATAAATCACGATTTAAATAGATTGTGTATATCTCGAGTTTTAAGGAGATATGATATCACAAAATCTTTTTAAGGAGCTCTATCCTAATCAGGCTACGAGTCCCTACCTTGTTCTACATATAGCATGCCCCTTTTCTTGCCAGAATAAGTTTTCATAACTATATAACGAGATTGTTTAGAGAGAGAAAGAGTCCACCCTATTTTAAGGAGCAAGTTGCTAGTTCAGGAATAAACTAGAAGAATTGAGGCGAATCTGTTCCATCACATCCGTCATCTGTTCCCTTCTGTTATTCGGTATGATCTAAACATATACGGTAAATCAGGATTTATTTGATAATATATGTACGTACTAAATCTAAGAATCTGGGCACGTTTTTTCCGTTGTGCAAACTGTTTTTCTATCACAATGTACTTAAGAGGTCCACCTCCTCCGATAAATATTGTCTTATCCCTGTCATGATCTTGGTAAGGTTTAGAGCCCCTAGTATGCGCCACTTTTAATCCTCCAAACCACACCTACCCTATAACCTTTATTTATTTACATAACTAATCAAAATCAGCTTACTTGCTAAAAAGTTGCAAGCAAATACGTACCAACTATCAATTATTGGAGGATACACTACAAGAAAAATACTCTAGGCCAACAAAAAATATTCGTTGCTAAAGCGGAGATTTCGTAGCCTAAACCTTTAGGCGACAAAACTTTCGTAGCTAAGACTCTGTAGCGTATATACTCTCGGGCGGGAACCACGCGACGAAAATTGAATTTGTCGAGCAAGTTTCACTTTTACCGACAAATTGGGCGACAAAAATGTTCATCTCTAGATTTGTTCAGACGAAAAATGTCGTCGCTATATATGAATCATAAGTTCACAAAAAATGGATTTCCCGACAAATATTGCGTCGGCAGATCTTTTAACGACAAATCTAACACATTGTTTGAAAAAAGATTTGTCGACACAACTCTTATTATGTAACATTTCACTTCGGAGAAATTATTTATCGGCCATAATTTAGTCTATCTATAGTATATTATTAAAATTAATCATTACAAAATATATTTTTATCTAATAATTAATTAAACGAATATTAAGGTCAATATTATGAAAAACAATCAATAAAATAAATTCCATGTAAAAGATCCAAACAACACATATTTACAAAACGAGTAATAGAAATGAATAATTCTAAATCATAAAAACAAGAAACATCTATCATGGAGATGTACTGTTATCATCGTGCTTATCCTCTACAATTTTTTTGAACCCTTCTTTCAGAAGTTTAAAACATTGACTGTAAAAGGATTTTGCTAACGCGTATGTCATTCTTTTCGATACGATTTCAGCTCATTAAACAAGTTTCGTCACAATTTCTTCAACACGTTTCACCAGCAGCAATCTCGGCATTAAAACAACAGTTGCAACAAAACCGAACAAGTTATTTGTCAAGCAAAATAATATTAAAGAAACACAAAATAAGAAAAAGATACAATAGTGACATTATTAAATAAAGCAATGTTAAGGGCAAGAAATCATAGTGCTAAGTCTCATAAATAATAATAAGATCAAGTAACGTAGACAAACGATGATTATATGAAACAGGGGAGTTTATATTAGAATGAATAAAAATAGATAATCGGTTGAGGTACTATTATATAGCTTAAAAAATATACCTTGCTAACGGCAAGCAGACTGTAGACTAGGTCCTCAATATCTCAGAATTAGTGGAGTTCTCTTAATCTATATAGTGAACGTCTCATTTAATTGAGATCGTGTTCCGTGGTCAGGAACTACTTGATTCAAGCATTATGAAGTCACACAGTGACCTTCATCCACATCTCTAGTCTAAATCCCCATAGAGATAAAATCGTGACTACAATCACATGCTGCATTATCGGTTTTCCAAAAACTACTAAACTGATAAAGTAGGGGACCGTTATAACGTCCATTATGAGGAAATAAACCATCTCGTAATCAATTCCAAGGTATAAGAGAAGCCTTGCGCTACTCGGCGAGCATTCTACAATCTCATTATTCTCATCACTTTTCCTTACGAATAACCAAATAAACGAACTCGTTTAACATTGGTGGTGTTGGAGTTATAGGTCCGAACACACTTTCACTAAAGAGTCTACTTAGATTGCAAGTTTCCATTAGGCCAGTCTATTCTACGTTGACTCCAGGCAACGGTACATGGTTCCCTGTCATAATTTGCTCATATTATCAGTTGTCACCGAATATATGAAAAGGTAATCAATGACAGTCTCGTTTTGCTTCAATATCGTCTAAGATATCATGATCGACAAATAATTCAAGATTCTCAGGATGAGGAGGAATCACAAATCTCCTAGATCCTTTATAATCTCGTATGACAAACAAGTTTCAGTTCACCACCTTTGGGGCTGAACGAATTAAGAACCGATCAACTTCCTCATATCTTGAGAAGGACGACAGACTAATGGCCGATGACATCGTCCTTTGCTTGGCGGGTTTGGCCAAAGCAATGTGTTACAACAGGAACAAGGCGTCCAACAGGGACGTCTATCCTTGAAAGCATTTTGCAGCAGATATAAATGATCTAGTGACATCTCATAAAGTCATTAAATGCATTTGGCATTTAGTTAGACTTGAGGGAGTCTATGCACTTACTTATCACTAAATGCAGTTTTGACGATCAAGATAAGACTGAGTGGGTTATGTCACGTTACTTCACGTCGTTCCTTATCAAGAGTAACGTACAAATCTCCGCCTAACGACGGGGAGAATAGTCTTAGCGATGTCACTTTCACATATCATGCGGTAAAGAGATTGCTTGCCAAGGTTACTCTATTAAATGATAGGCAAGGGATTCATAATTGACTTATGTCTTCTTCAGAGGTCCATATTTTGAATGCTATAACGGCTCAATCAAAATATTAAGCACTCAAACACGCGTTCATATGAGGCGTTTGGCTCATAACCAAAAACCAACTGGTACGCATTTAGTGTTGTGAGTGACTATGGGCCTTAGACGGACCAATGCAACAATATGCAATGTATTATGACCCCACACAGAAATATATAGGTACGCATCACCAAATAACGCTTACAATCATTTGCAACCGCTTAAAGTTTCTGTGAGTCCATTTTGGGTCGGAACATAATCAACATTGTGTTCAATTTCAATTCCCAAACTCAAGTAATGTAAATCGAAATTTCAATTCTTACTCTTTGATATTATCATGTCGACTAAACTTTTCAGGATAATCCGGATCAGAAGCTATCAATTTAATGATAGGGCTAAGAGTTTGGGAAGTGCTGTATTTCTGTGGACAACAATAAAATGTGACCTTATTGTCGATGCATCAACCATAACCATTTATATTTATGGTCCGTCTTATGATTGGATATGTCCACAATAACTCCTTCAATTCTTTACAAGAATTCTATGAGTCAATTTCGTGATCTTTACACATACTAGTCTTTTAAAGTGAGAATTAGTGACATGAATTTCGTATTAATCATGAAATATATCCTCAAAGATAATCCAAATGCGATGTGATTATAAATCAAGCATCGTCTTTTTACATGGGAATATCTCATCCGGTCAATGCCACAATATCAAAATGCTCTTATCAATCGACGACATGCGAATGATAGTACAGACAATCATGTCTGAGCATCTAAATCCTTTATCAATTGACGACAGGCGAAATGATAAGGTAGCTTTAAATGCTTTTAAAAAATATGGTAGCAACCACTTGAAAGACATTTCAACTCCTCTAAAATACGGTTTTGTTCGTATTGAATGAAGGCTATGTAAAGAAATTTTAATTCTTTCATGAGCTATTACCAGATAACACCGGTTTTCTCGAATATTATATAACTCAACAAGGTACGACATGACCTACAGGAGTATAAGGCCTCATATTTGACAAATCAATTTGGTTTTGTTGAACATAGAGTTCAATAATGATTTTGATTATTACTTTGATTATGCGTTTAATGATTTTACGATTTCGATGATATAACTCTTGTCTTGTCCAAAAATAGAAAACGTATATTTCAGGTCTTTAAATGATAGAGCATTCGATAACGAAGCCATAGGTTCAAGCGGAACCAAAATCGGAGTTAAAACGAAGGAGTTATGAGCATTCGAAGATTTACGGGACCAGGATTACAGTCGACCGATCGACTGGACAAAAACGACCGATCGTTTTTGGTACAATTTCTTCCAATGAGTCCAGTATAAAAACGACCGATCGTTTTCAGAAAACGACCGATCGTTTTCTGTAAAACGACCGATCGACTGTAGAAAACGACCGATCGTTTTCTGCAGTTTTCGAAAACAGCTTTTCAGCTTATTCTGGAAAAGAGCTGTTAAAACCCTCAACGGTCATAACCCAGAAAAACAGACTTTGCTGTTATATAAACCACCTCAAATCTCTCTCCAAACACACCAAGCTTAACCATCATCATCCTTAAAACCTCTCTCAATTAAAAACCCTAATATCACCATTTTGGTGTATATATATTCGAGAAAGAGGAAAATCAAAGAGAAAGAGATTCAAGCTCGATCTTCATCAACAACTCACCAATTAGCTTTTTAAGAACCAATTAGAATAGTGAGTGTAGTTACATTATTGTAACAAAAATTGTATAGAGTATTTTATAAACTCATTTGTGAGCGAGTGATCGGGTAGAGGCTTTGTAAGCAAGTGAAGCTTAAAAGCTCTAGGTCTTTTCATTCGGGTACTCATAGATTGAGGGGGAGTTGTTGACTCATTATACGTGTACGCTTGCACTTGTATCAAGAGTTAGGAACCTCGGGTAGAGGGTGAGCCAATCGATTGATTGAGCTCGATAGGAATTGTAAAATTCGGGAAGATTATTTTTAGTGAAATACTCGGTAGTACCGAGGAGAGGACGTAGGCCATTTGCCGAACCTCTATAAATCACGGTGTCATTTTCTTTCCCTTACTTTTACTTTCCGCAACTTATACTTTTGCTTATTATCTTGCTTGCGTTTAGTATTTATTTCATTCCATTAACTTTATTAATTCGCTTAAGCTTAAAATTGCATTAGTTGGGTTGTTAGTTGTTTAGAATTTTTAATTAGGCGAAAAGCGCCAAAACCTTATTCACCCCGCCTCTAAGGTTAGCACACGGGCCAACAATTGGTATCAGAGCCGAGTCTCTTGCATATAGGAATCTAACAATTCTAGAGTTAAGATCCCGATGGCTAACATACTAAATTTCGCATCCGGCATGGCTTCATCACCCAATACACCTCCATATTTTGATGGAATAAATTTTTCATATTGGAAGGATAGGTTGAGCATGTTTTTACAAAGTTATAATGTTAAACTTTGGATGACCATTAAAGTAGGATATTCCGCACCTACATCCGAAAATAGCGAGAACCAAATCCCCGTAGAGGACCTAGATAACGCTCAACTAGAAGCCTACTCTACAAACGCCAAAGCGATGTATGCTATTGTTTGTACCGTTTCTCCTAACGAGTACAACAAAATTTCCGCTTGTAAAACCGCTAAGGGTATGTGGGATAATTTAGTAGTTATGCACGAGGGAACTAACCAAGTTAAGGATTGCAAACTCCAACTTTTAGTTCATGACTACGAACTCTTTAAGATGAGCGAGGGAGAAACTATTTCCGATATTCTTGCTAGATTTACAACTATTACTAATGGATTAACATCTCTTGGTAAGTGTTTGTCTTGTAAGGAAATGGTTTCTAAGGTGATTCGGAGCTTACCGAAGGAATGGGAACCAAAGGTCACCGCAATTCAAGAGGCGCACGACATGAATACCTACTCTCTTGATGCTTTGACGGGTTCACTCATTACTCACGAGATCACCCTCAATAGTCACAAGCCAATCTCAAAAAGAAGGGAGATAGCTTTCAAAGGAACGACTTGTGACGAAAGCAATGAGCTATCCAATGACGACGAAAATTCAATGCAAATCATTCGAATCGTCAAGGAAATACTCAAGCTAAAAGACCACCGCAAACATAAAGGTAAATCGTCAAATAATTCAATTTATTCTAACGATTTTGTTTGCTATACTTGTGGCAAGGAAGGACACATGGCGAGAGAGTGCGTCATGAATCGCAAGAGCAAAGGCAAGAAGAAGATATCCACTTCAAGCTCTAGCGATAGCTCCGACCAAGATGAAGTCGCTCACCTTGGTTGCTATATGGCCATGGAAGAAAGCCATGAACAAAACCTCTCTTCTTCAAGCGAAAGTGAAAGCGAAGCCGATGAGGTAAATGATCTTTCTTATGATGAATTACTTCATATGTGCGATGTTTATTCTAAAAAATTTCCTAAGCTTGTCGAAAAGGTCGACTCTCTTACAAGGATAAATTCTTCTCTCAATGAAGAAATAAGATCCTTGAAAAGAGATAAAATTGAAAATAAGTCTAGCTCCAATTTATCATTTTCGTTTAATGAAATTGATGACGAAAAGGAAGACTTAAAAGATAAAAACGAGTTTTTAAAAACCGAGAATGACTCTTTGAAAAAGAAAAATGATGAGCTTGTCATTATGGTCGAAAAACTCGAGTTAACAATCTCAAGGTTTTCCAAAGGGAAAACCGTGTTGGACGAAATTTTGAGTTGTCAAAAAGATGTCAATGACAAAAGCGGTTTGGGTTTCGTTTCCAACTCTATTGGATCAAGCACAACCCGCTATGTCAAATCTTCTAGCGTGTCTACAACTCCTATTCCGCCTATACAAAAGGTTGTTTTTAAACAAGGGAGCACTTCAAGAGTTTTGCCGAACTCTTGTAATAATAGAAGAGGTTTAGGTTTTCAAACCAAAACCGCTCATCATACTTCTAAAACTTCCTACAAAAAGTCGCATAGTTCTCGTTATTCGAAAAAATCTATGCATTGCATTCATTGTAGTAGAAGTGAGCATAATTATTCTAAATGTCCAAATCGCTTTCATGTTAGTAGAAGCGATTTGAAATGGGTAGTCAAGACCCGAACCACTAACAATGTCGGACCCAAAAGAAATTGGGGACCAAAGGACAAAACTCGTGTTGTAGGTATCTCCATCCAAAAGGAGAAAATCAACAAGTGGTTGGCAACGCCGACAAAAGCCGTGGAAGTCAAGAAGATCGACTCCACCGTCAAGAATGAAGTGCCGTTAATCAACAAAGGTGGAAGGCATACCAACAAGTGGTACCACCTATTAGGAATCGGCAACGCTCAATGCAAATGCCATTAGCGAGCGGACTCGACTCCACATCACATATTCGGTATACTCTAATCTATAATATCTACATATATGTGATTAGTTGGGTCGGGTATATGCATCATAATTACATTTTTCATGTTTGGTTTTTCTTTAAAAACCCTTCACATAACCCCATCTTTTATTTTTTGATTGCATTTTGATAATGCCAAAGGGGGAGAAAAATGATATATTTTGGTGTAAATGCGTTTTGTTAAAATGGAGGAGATATTTTTCTTGTATCTTGTAAAATCATAATTAGTTTGTCATAATCAAAATGGGGGAGATTGTTGAACATAGAGTTCAATAATGATTTTGATTATTACTTTGATTATGCGTTTAATGATTTTACGATTTCGATGATATAACTCTTGTCTTGTCCAAAAATAGAAAACGTATATTTCAGGTCTTTAAATGATAGAGCATTCGATAACGAAGCCATAGGTTCAAGCGGAACCAAAATCGGAGTTAAAACGAAGGAGTTATGAGCATTCGAAGATTTACGGGACCAGGATTACAGTCGACCGATCGACTGGACAAAAACGACCGATCGTTTTTGGTCCAATTTCTTCCAGTGAGTCCAGTATAAAAACGACCGATCGTTTTCAGAAAACGACCGATCGTTTTCAGAAAACGACCGATCGTTTTCAGAAAACGACCGATCGTTTTCTGTAAAACGACCGATCGTTTTCTGTAAAATGACCGATCGACTGTAGAAAACGACCGATCATTTTCTGCAGTTTTCGAAAACAGCTTTTCAGCTTATTCTGGAAAAGAGCTGTTAAAACCCTCAACGGTCATAACCCAGAAAAACAGACTTTGCTGTTATATAAACCACCTCAAATCTCTCTCCAAACACACCAAGCTTAACCATCATCATCCTTAAAACCTCTCTCAATTAAAAACCCTAATATCACCATTTTGGTGTATATATATTCGAGAAAGAGGAAAATCAAAGAGAAAGAGATTCAAGCTCGATCTTCATCAACAACTCACCAATTAGCTTTTTAAGAACCAATTAGAATAGTGAGTGTAGTTACATTATTGTAACAAAAATTGTATAGAGTATTTTATAAACTCATTTGTGAGCGAGTGATCGGGTAGAGGCTTTGTAAGCAAGTGAAGCTTAAAAGCTCTAGGTCTTTTCATTCGGGTACTCATAGATTGAGGGGGAGTCGTTGACTCATTATACGTGTACGCTTGCACTTGTATCAAGAGTTAGGAACCTCGGGTAGAGGGTGAGCCAATCGATTGATTGAGCTTGATAGGAATTGTAAAATTCGGGAAGATTATTTTTAGTGAAATACTCGGTAGTACCGAGGAGAGGACGTAGGCCGTTTGCCGAACCTCTATAAATCACGGTGTCATTTTCTTTCCCTTACTTTTACTTTCCGCAACTTATACTTTTGCTTATTATCTTGCTTGCGTTTAGTATTTATTTCATTCCATTAACTTTATTAATACACTTAAGCTTAAAATTGCATTAGTTGGGTTGTTAGTTGTTTAGAATTTTTAATTAGGCGAAAAGCGCCAAAACCTTATTCACCCCCCCTCTAAGGTTAGCACACGGGCCAACAGGTTTTACCAAAGATTTCGATTTTAGAACGACAGATCCAGAATTGTTATCATTGAGTATTCTTTTAGGAAAGTAGTTGGTGAAATTATGTGGTACACTGTTACCCACTATTTCCAGAAAACCAACTACAGCACAAGTATTGCCTAAAATTTCATAATTTAAAATTTGGTCACATTTGTCAAAGAAATTTGCTAAAAACGGTTTAAATTATTTCGAGAAATTTCGTAAACAGGCAAACCATAACCCAAAAATATGGTCCAAATGGAAAATAATAATTCAAATGGAAAACATAATCTAGATGAGCGAAAAAATGGCTCAATGATTTATCAAAATCAATAAAGAAAGGTACAAAACTCATTTGAGCCACAAAACCGGGGGTCTCAAGAGTTTCCTTGCAGTTTGCTTTAACCACATTAGCTTTGGCTTTTCCACCTTTATAATAGTTTTGAACTATTTAAGGAGTAGCCGGGAATGACATCAGTCATTTATAGCAGAGATTGGCTCCTTGAGCATTGTCTCTTGCTTTGGGACAACGGGCCATATTGTTCCGTTCAAAAACTGTCTTGGAGCCACAGGTCTTCGATTTTGACGATTGTCTAAAACCTCGCTTGGCTAGGCGATTCATCGGGATCGCGACAGTTCGAGACAAATAACACTTGTCTCGGTTCTTGATTCGTGGAAAAAAAATGTCCACAAAGAGTATTAATATCAGGCAAACAATTCGCCATTGACCCAATAGGATTAAAACTTGCTCATCGGGGCATTTTCTCATCCACAAAAAAGATGGGAGATGAAGGAACATGGTGAATATAAATTCATGATACTGCTTACGAAATACAATTTCTAAGCTAGTATGTTGGTGAAGGATCGCTCCAATATATCAATTTCAGACATTTGTTCACCATAGACGTCATCACGTCTCAAATTTGGCAGCGGAATAAAATCAATGCCTTAGCATTCATCTCGAGGGTAACAAAAAACTCGTGTTTTACTCATCAAAGATGGCATCCAAATAATTTGGGCATCACATGCTCACACATCAGGGTGACTAACATGTGGTGGCGTAAAATACCTCGCCTAAACATTCATTTCGCAAATATGCTTTACGATTTTCTCATCATAGATGGCATCCAACATGTGTTGGGAGTTCTGGATTAATTATCATATAAAACAACTGGTTTATATGTTTATGGTTTGCACAAGCATAAACTTTGTTTCGAAATGACATGTTCCAAAATAGTTTTGCTTTTAATGTGAATAGGTTCTCATTGATCGAACGACAGGTCGATACAGAGACACCAATTCGGCAAAACATACATCACTATATAAACACACTCGGGAAAATTAATATTTAGTCAACCCCTTTCGATAGCTCTACTTAAAAAATGACCAGGAAAGACGGTGAGGGTGGAGGGCACGAATGCCACTTACCCGGACTTCATTAGGATATCGACTTGGTGAGCCTAGTTGGGGAAGGTTCATAATTTTTCCAACTTAAATGTGAAAATATATGATTTCGCAAATTACCATATTTTACATATGGCAGTAAATAAATATTACATGGTAGTGATCAATTATCTAGATTGTACCTGTTTCATGATTAACTAATATGACAGTACATATTTCCTTATAAGGAAATCAAATTAACGCTACCAATCTAGATTATTATTTACCAATTTTACACTCTAAATTAATATTATACAAATCTATTGCTTTTATGTGTAAGTTTAATACATGGCAACTAAATCATGCATGTTAGTAATATATTTTATTTACCAATTTTACACTAGCAAGATCTAAATTAATATTATACAAATCTATTGCTTTTATGTGTAAGTTCTATACATGGTAACTAAATCATGCATGTTAGTAATATATTTTTAATTACCAATTAATTTTATATATGGTAATTTTTAACATCAAAAGTGGTTAAAGCATGGTAATTCAAGAATTAGTTCGATTAGCATGCAAGGTTATTAACTAGATAATTATCAAGTTATCATGAATGTATTTATGTAGATATGGACCGATTTTATACATATGCAAACATATATACTGTTTTAAATGTAAGGTACATTATGGGGATCACCACAATAATTTAATTAAACTGAATTCAGTTTTATACATAGGAAGTACATAAGTATCAGTAAGTTGCAATCTGGTCCCTACTGTTTCGAAAAAAAAACAGTTTTGATTGTACAGGTTTAATGACATGCAATTCGCTATATTTGTTTTACACATACAAATAATTAACGCATACTATTACAATTAGTATTCAAGCATGGTATGTTAGCAATACAATATAGATCAACATACATATATATAAACTTGTTTTCCACATGCAATTTATGTAGTTTATGACCACACGTTTTACTAGGTTAACATGCGGTGATAAATTAATACACATAAACAATTAATTAAGGACCATAAACAATTCATTCTCTGATTTTTCGTAAATCATGTAGCAATACATGTGAGGTACACCACCATATTAATAGTCATGGACAAGCTGGATACAATATGGCTTATAAGCATGGATTCATAATTAACCTATATATGCAATTCAAGAATTAATTTGTTACAGGTAATAATACTATACTTGTTAAGCACGCACATACAATGGTCAATGCATCAACAAATTCCAGAGCAATAACGTAGCATACACACGGATTAATTGCTAAGTAGACATGCGATTTTTATCGTTAACAGTTTATTAAAATAAACTAGGTGTACCGTATTCCTGGTATTTTGTGGAAGCTCGATAGAGAAAAAAAACTTCAAATTTTTTCCATATATTTATAACCCAATCTTCGAAATTAAACTCTGTTTTTTGAACAAATACCCAAATCTCCTAATTTTTACTTCAATCTTCGCAAGCATCGTGCTGTGTGACATATTAGCTCGGTATATGTATATAAGAGATACGTATAGAGAGATAAAAAAGTCGTCTTTTATTCATTGATAAGTGTAGGGAAGTTACATCAATAGACCTCTAACCCTCTTTATATAATAGAAGGTATATGGTTACATATGCTAGGAAAGCCCAAGATAGGCCCAATAGAGTAAGGTCCAAGATGGCCAATAATATCCTACAACATATATATATATATGTATATAACTTATATCAAAATTATCGAAATCAATTTTTTAAAAATCTAATCATAAAATTTAACATTTGAACTATATGATAAAATTTTAAAAATTTTCATTCTGACAATTTTGATACAAGTTATTGGCCGGTCAAAATTGCACGTAATTTCGTAGTGGACAATTAAATAGGAATGGAGCGAGTATTCAATTGTTAAAATAATTGTATTAGACTGTTAAAAAATTTGTATTAAATTGAAAAAAAAAATGTATTAGATTGTCTATCTTCAAAAAAAGCATATTACATTGTCAAAAAAATTATATTATATTGTCTGTTAGATTATCAAATAAATTATATTTCATTTTTCAAAAGAATGCATAAATATGATGGTTTACTACCATTTTTGTTTAAGCTTTTCATGATACATGCTCACATTCACATACGCTCACATATGTATGCATAGAAAGAGAATACCGTGCCACTAACCGCTCGACCATGGCTCGATACCGCTTCCGTCGAATCACATGTTAAAGACGTTGTACCTTGAAACACAGTGCCCTATTCAGTCAGAAGCAGAAAGGTGGCATGGCAAATAGTGTTTATGGGTTATTGCATAGCAGTCACCTCATTTATGGAATTTTAGACATTTTGGTATCATTTACATATTATTTTTGTTACGACTTGTATTTGATATTAATATATTTGAGAAAATTATTTTTCTATTGTTTCTCAATTTTATTTTATTTTAGAAATTATTTTATTTCGGAACAACGTACACAACAAAAACTACATTAGATTGTCAAAATTTTATATTAGATTGTCAAAAATTTGTATTATATTGTCAAAAAAGTTATATTAGATTGTCAAAATAAAATATATTTTTTTAATTTTTTCGTTTTTTTTAGAATTTTTTTACAATTTTTCTAAATTTTTTCAAAGATTTTCAAAGATTTCCTGGATATTTTGAATTTTTATTGCTTTTTTTGAATTTTTTCCAATTTTTTAATTTTCGGTCAACGTCGGTCAACTCCAGTCATCGCCGGAGTCCGATCAATGGTCTTGGTCAAACTTTTGTATTAGATTATAAAAAAAATCGTATTAGATTGTAACCAAAGTTCATCTTTTAGGGCGGTTTAAAACCGCCTCAAAAAGGATAAAAACCGCCTCTAATATTATTTAAAGCGGATTTTGCAGCAAAAGTACAACATCGTTATTTGTAAGGGTTGCAAAAGGTCATTAGGCGGTTATGAACCGCCTCAAAAGGTCAAGACGGTTTTGATCATATTTAAGACGATTTATTACCGCCTCAAAAAGACTCAAAATTTTGTATAATTTACATTTAGAAACGCCTCAAAAGTTACATTTTAACCGCCTTAAATGAATTTTAAAGGCATTTATTGACCCAAATATTAACTAAATCTGAGTGGACATAACACGAGAACACTTTTGTACCTCATATGAAAATATAAGATCATATAATTGACAAATTTAATCAAATATAGCTATTCATCATAAGAATAAAAACAAATATTCATCCATAAGAAAGATCTACAAACTAAATTCATTGAAAATAAACTAAACAAAACTAAATTCATTGAAAATAAACTAAACAATAATTAAATAATACAATTTTGCGAAGGCCCAGTATGTATCCATCTACATAATTTATCGACACCTAAAAAGGAGAAAAAAACAAAAATATGTACATCTACATTTCGAACCATGGAATATTTACAATAAAATATTCAACACATATATCGTCTCCGAGGGTCAAAGACAATTTCTTCAATTGCTATTCTTTCTTTTGATCTGCAAGGAAAAAGCAAAAAAATTAAAAATTAGCACATCAATGGTACGCCAAAACACTTGCTTCTTAATAACTTGTTCACGAATATTTCCTCGTCAGACTACATGGTAGGACTAGAAGATGAAGAAGATCTGCAAGTATAGAAGTAACAAAATTTAGACAAACCTATATTCCAAGTAATATAGACAACAACGTATATAGCAGCAATGAATGGTCTGGATTTAATTTCGACAACAAGCGCACCCTATATTCTAAGTAACATAGACAACAAAGTATATAGCAGCAATGTAATGGATAATTCACAATCTTGTATTGAAAAGAGTTCAAAGAAAAAAGAGACGTCAATTACAGAAGCTCTTACCATGTTTGTATCATTGTTTGTTTTCTTCGAAAAAAACTGCTAGACTAAGTCCTTGAGATATATGTGAGAGTATGTTAAGTAAAGTTGTTGTATGTTTGGTCTTAGAAGTTAAGTATTTCAATATGAGCTAAATGTGAACGAGTGATAACTATTTTCAAAACAATAAAAAAATCTAGAGCAATGAAATCACAAAGAGCCTTGTTGGTTTCTTGTTTCAACATTGTAGAATGTAAAATTTGATACCATGAAGAATATCTTTTGACAAATTTCTAAAAGTTGATTAGTCCTTGGATGATTATTTAGAAACCTTTTCGAACACCATTCACGAGAAGATTTCTCTGCAATAAGTCTGCAGCTGAAATCAATAGACATTTTTTTTTCAAAATCATTTAGAAACCCAGACCAAAATAAAAAACAGAACTAAACTAAGAGTCATAACACCACAACACAAAGAGTCAACATTTATCACACTTTTCAATATAGCTATTAGAAATAACATCACCAAGAAAAGGTACTCAATGGATATAGTAACAAAATTAGAACTTGACAACCCAAAAAGTTGTTATTAAACAAAAACATGTGTCAATGATCTTGTATGGAAGTTGACTTAGGATTACGGGAGCTTCACTATTGAACTGGCTAATTGGTGACGATGGATTCAAACTATTGGTCATTAATCCACTATGACAGAGAATACGTGGTCCTACCATTGTTAACCTGCTCCACAAACACACACAAAATTATACCATATTTTTTAAAATTCATAATGATAAATGTATTATTAAATCAAGCAAAGTTATTACTGTAATATATTAGAAGTAAAAACAATGATTAATTGAAATCAAGTTAACTGAAAATTTAGTATGGTAAAAAATTGTTTAATGTATGATCTAAAACTAATAGCTCTTCATCTCATCTCTATCATCATCTTCTTCGTCATCACTTCACTCTTCAATATCTGCTTTGCTAACCGTTTTATCTTTTTTGCAAAGATATTCTACGGCCATCAAAAAATTAAAAGATTAAGTTGTAAAGACTAAAAACATAGTCACAACTTACCATGATATAAAAAGTCTGGAGTAAAAAAATTCAATGGAAACATGACCAAATGTTCTTCTAAAAAAGGGAAAAACTGAAGAAGCAAAAGCAATATAATATCCATGTTCAATTAATATCTTCGTGGTTACAACTATGTTATTAGAATACATATATGTATAGAGTAATGATTCAAGGCCCAATTATTTTTAAAACCCTAGAATTCTAACTCACCGGTAATTAACCTAAAGTGAGAGTTGAAAGGGGTTGAAGAACCAATTCATAAATATATACCAATTAAAAACTAATAATCATGTATCCAATTCATCAAGTCTATTTTTTTTTTGTTGATAAACATGGAGTCCATTCATACAAACTAAATGGTTTCACTCTCACTAACGGATACAACATGCAGATTCATCCACTATCAAAATACTAATTAATTGAACCAATTCGTAGAGGGGGAAAATCTTTCATCTAGGTACATAAATTCAACGAATTAACATATCAAATACATTGATTTACAAGAGAGAGGGGAGAGACCGCAACAAAAATATATAAATAAAATAAAATAAAAATAGGAGTGATCATGTATTAAATTGTCCAAAAAATTATATTAGATTTTCAGAAAAATTATATTAGATTGTCAAAAAATTATATTAGATTATTAAAAAATTGTATTATATTGTAAAAAAAAAAAGGAATTTACGGTAGAAAATTCTAGTGGAGTCTTGTTCCTTACTCTTAGGAATCTTGTTTGGGCCCTAAGTATGGTTCACTAACTTGTATAAACCTACACTCTACTATATACAAAGAGGGTTGGGGTATATATATATATATATATATATATATATATATATATATATATATATATATATCTTTCGTATTAATATATTAATGAATAAATACTCATCATTTATCTCTCTATACTTATGTCTCCATATCTCTATATATTTTTTAATATGTCACACAACACGTTATCAACACTTTACTCGTGGAGATCGAAATACTCGTCAGGATTCTAGGAATACACTATAAAACTTGAGAATTTATCCGGATTTTATTAGATTATTGTTATATCGACTTTCCCTAACATATCGTTGAGAAGTATCTAAATTCTAAACAGTAAAACTATACGTCTCACTATAATCCACGCCATTAGTAATAATAAAATCAGCATATTGTCACATGCTTGTATGAAATAAATTGTGTACATGTGGACCGAGTTTAACTAACATGATTTAATTATTTGTATGTGTAATATGAAAAAACCATAGACACTGCATGTGTGACGGTTACATCTATTTGGTATTAGTATTTAGTAATCATAATTATATAGTACTGATGTATCTATAGGAAACCAATCGATTAATATGTGCTACACGCTAATGTATAGAATTCTTTGTATATGTCGAAGCAAGATTACCGGACTATTTCTAGAATTGCATATTATAATTGCTAAGCAATGGCTGTATACATGCGATATATGTTTAAACATGTGTAAATATTTAAATGTAAATTGTAAAATGTAGTAATATGTTGGACGGAATATGTAACATACTGAAACCCGTATGACCAATTTGAAACCCGTTGTAAATTATGGACTGAAATAAGTAGTTTACTGTAATTACACTCAGGATCCCTATAGTATATCCCTCCATACAAAACAGTATAAACGTTTGAATATGGGTAATATTTGGTGAATACATGCGAACTTGAATGCAATTAGTCAATTATCATGAGTTAATATTTGTTTCCTTGCATGATTTGGTGTATGTTGTGAATTATTATGTATAAAATTTACACATAAAGGAAATAGTTTTGTATAATATTTATTTAGATCTTCCTAGTGTAAATTGTTAAATAATAATCTAAATTGATAGCGCTGATTTGATTTCTTTATTAGGAAATATATACTGTCATGTTACAATATATTAGTTAATCATGAAAACAGATACAATCTAGATATTTAATCACTGTCATATAAAATATGTTAATTTGCGAAATCATATATTTTCATATTTAAGTTGAAAATATTATGAACATTTCCCAAATAGGCTCACCTATTTAGATACGATGTTTAGGAAAGATATAGGCAGATAGTTGTTTTTCTAATGAGGTCGGTGTATAAGTGGCATTCGTGCCCACCACCCTCACCGTCTTACCTGATCATGCTCAAGTAGAGCTACCGAAATGGGTTGACTAAGTAATAATTTCCCCGGGTGTGTTAATATAGGGATGTATATTTCGCCAAATTGATGTCTCGGTACTGACACGTCGATCGATCAACGAGTACCTATTCACTTGAGAAGCAAAACTAGTGTTTTCGAACCCGTCATTTCAAAAAAAAGTTTGTTCTTGTGCAAACCATAAACATATAAATCAGTCATCTTATATGATAACTAATTCATAACTCCCAACACATGTTGGATGCCATCTATAATGAGAAAAATCGCAAAGCATACTTGCGAAATGAATCCTTAGGCGAGTTATGTTCTGCCACCACATGTTAGTCATCATGATGTGTGAACATGTGATGCCCGAATTTTTTTGGATGCCATCTTTGATAAGTAAAACACGAATTTATTGTTACTCACAAGATTATAGCTAAGGCGATGATGTTATTCCCGCATATCATACGTGATGACGTTTATGGTTAACAATTATCTGAAATTGACAAATTGGAATGATTCTTCACCTAAATTACTATCTTGAAAAACTTATTCTATAAGCAGTATCATGAATCTCTATTCACCATATTCATTTAGCTCATCACCCATCTGTTATTGGCTGAGAAAATTTCCTCATTTCATGAGCAATTTCTAATCCTATTAGGTTTATGGCAATTTTTATGCCTGATGATAATGTTCTTCGTGGACCTTGTCCTCGAATCGAGAACCAAGACATGGTTTATGTGTCTCAAACTACACAAGTGTTACGCTCGCCTAGCCAAGTGAGCTTTAGACAATAGTCTGAACCGAAGACATGTGACACAAGGGCAGTCTTTGAAAGAAACAATTGGGCCAACCATCCCAAAGCAAGAGACAATGCTAAATGAGCCAATTCTCTGCTATAAATGACAAAGGTCATGTCCGTCTACTACTTAAATAGTTCAAAACTAGTTGAATGATGGAAAATCCGAAGGTAATGTGGTTAAAGCTAGCTGAAAGAAAACTTTTGAGACCCTCGATTTTGTGGCTCAATGAAAGTTTGGTACCTTTCATTGTTTATTTTGATATATAATTGAGACTTTGTAACTCATATGGATTATGTTTTTCCATTTGTATTATGTATTTTCCCATTTGGACCATTCTTTTTTATTATGCTTTGCTTTTTTATAAAATTTCTCGAAAAAAATTAACGTGTTTCTAAGTAAATTCCTTTAAAAATGTGACAAAAATTTAAATTATCATACTTTATGGCGATATATTTGGGGTAGTTGGTTGTCTGTCTACAGTGGGTAACATTAGACCACTTGTACTATTCAGTATTTCACCAACTACTTTCCTAAAGAATCCTCCATGAAAAATAATTTTTGGACCTGTCGTTCCTAATCGAAATCTTTGGTAAAACAAAATTGACTTGTCAAATATGAGGCATTATATTCATGTCGGTCCTGTCGTACTTTGTTAAGTAATAAGATATTCGAGAAAAACAAGTGTTATCTGGAAATACCTCATGAAATAATTGAAATTTCTTTACACAATCTCAACTCAATACAACCAAAAGTGTATTCGTGAGGAGTTGAGATGTCTTTCAGTGGTTGTTACCACATTTTTAAGCATTTGAAAGTTACCTTATGATTCGCATGTCGTCGATTGATAAGAAGTTTTATATGCTTAAACATGATTGTCAATATTGTCATTCCCATGTCGTCGATTGATAAGAGCACTTTGATATTTTGGCATTGACCGAATGAGATATTATTGGGTTAAAAGAGGATGCTTGATTTATAATTGCATCGTATTTGGATCCTCAGGAGATATTTCGTGATTGATCCGAAATCCATGCCACTAATGCTCTTTTTGAAAGACTAGTATGTGTAAAGATCATGAAAATGGACTCGTAGAATTCTTGTAAAGAATTAAAGGAGTTATTGTGGACTTATCCAATCAAATATTTATGCTAATGGTTGATGTATTGACAATATGGTCACATGTTTATTATTGTCCATATAAATGCAGCACTTTCGAAACTCTCAGCCTAATCATTAAGGTGTTGGCTGATAATCTGTATTATCCTGAAAAGTCTTGTTGACTTGATAGTGCTCAAGAGTTAATATCGAAATTTTGATGTGTATTACCTTATTTTTGGAATTAAAATTGAACATCATATTGATTATGTTCCGACCCAAAAAGGGACTCACAAAAACTTTATGCGGTTGCAAATGTTTGCACACGATATTTGGCAATGTGCACCTATATATATTTCTGTATGGGGTCACAATATATTGCATATTTCTCCATTGGTCCGTCTGAGGACCATAATCGCTCAAACACTGAATGCATATGAGTTGGTTTCTAGTTATGAGCCAGAAGTCTCGTGTTTGGGTGCTAAATTAATGTTTTTATTGGGCTGCTAAAATGTTCAAAATATGAACCTCTGAAGGGGATATACGTCGATTATATATCTCCTGTCTATCATTTGATAGAGTAAACCTTGGAAAATGATCTCTTTACCGCATGATATGCGAAATTGATATCGCTAAGACTGTTTTCCCTGTCGTTAGAGGAATATTTGCACGTTACCATTGATAAGGAACGACATAAAGTAACATGGCATAACCCACTCAGTCTTAGCTTAATCCCCAAACTGCACAAACTGATAAGTGAGTGCAGAGACTCCACCAAGTCTAACTTAGTGTCAAACGTACTTAACTTAATGACTTTATGAGATGTCACAAGATAATTTATACCTACTGCAAATATATTTGCAAGGAAAGTCGTTCCTGTTGGATGTCGTGTTCCTGTCGAAACACGTTGTGTTGACCGAACCTGCCAAGCAAATGATGTTGTTGTCGGCTGTCCACTTTGTTGTGCTTCCCTAGAAAGGAGAAATTTGATATGTTTTTAATTCGTTGAGCCCCTGAAGAGGTGAACTGAAGCTCGTTTGTTGCACAAAATTATAAAGGATCAAGGAGATATGTGATTTCTCCTCATCTTGAGAATATCAAAATATCTGTAAATCATGATATCTTAGACGATATTGACGCGAAATGAGAATGTCATTGATTACTTGCTCATGTATTCAGTGACGACTAATAATATAAGTAAATTATGACAGGAAACCATGTATCGTTGCCTGAAGTCAACAAAGATCAGACTGTTCTAATAGAAACTTGCAATTCAAGTAGAATTCCATAGCGAAACGAAGCTTGTCTGGACTTGTTGTTCAAGCACCGCCCAATGTTAAACTAGTTTGTTTATTTGGGTATTTGTAAGGAAACATGATGAGAATAAGGAGACTATATCAGTACTCGCCTAGTAGCGCAAGACTTCTCTCACATAATCGAATTGATTACGAGATGTTTTATTTACTCATAATGGACGTAATAACAGTCCCCTACTTTAACAGTTTAGTAGTTTTTAAAAAACTAAATATGCCACATGTGATTGTGGTCATAGTTTTGTCTCTATGAGGGATTTAGACAAAGTCTTGGATGAAGGTTCCAATAGGACTTCATGTGCTTAAATCAAGTAGTTCCCGATCTTAATTAAGCAAGACGCTCGCTGTATGAATTGAAATAATCCAAGCGAATGTGGTATACCCGCTTTAACCGAGTATTTGATCAGCTTGGGATACTTGAACAAGTATTATACCCTTGCGTGTTTTGAAGCAATCCATGTTTTGGATTTGTCCTTGGAGATAAAATATCTTGGGAATACACGGTAGTGACTCGGCCTAAACATCGAGTCCCGTAATGATAGAATCTAAGTTCATAATTCTAGCTACACCCGGAATGTGTTATGATTCTTTAGTCATCATGATGCTAAGTCGTTAAATTCTTCCATGATTGATCGATCACTAGACATTAATATAAACCCATTCCGTCCCTATTGTGATGATGAAGAGATGTTGAACCATGATGTTCATATCTAAGTACAATAAACGCATGATTGTACTTGGTCTAAATGTCCTAGAATGAACATCTCGTCTGTTGTGAATGGTATAGCTCGATTTCTCTTGTTTTAGAACTAAGAACTCGGTTTATTAAGGGTGTATTTGGGTGGTTGTCAAGTTACGAACTCGTTTGCATGCAAGATCAATGATTAATAACTAACTTTTATTGCATTATTAATGCGTTTTGATGATTAAACATGCAAGTTACTCAAGATAAAAGGTTTAATATGCTATAAACTTAGATGAATAAGCAAAATATACAAAAGAGATTAAGATTAACAACGATATATTGCAAGTAATACGAGATAACTTACAAAACACACGATAAAAAACGAAGGATCTATGCACCAAAACTTCGATTTCTCTCTCTCTCACTCTTGAGATTTTGAGATAGAGAGATGAAAAGCTATTGAAAACTGATGATAAATGTATATACAACTTTGAAAAAATATGTTTATACATAACCCTACGAAACCCTATCTTTTTAAAAGATTTTAAATCTGTCTCGTCATGACATGTCAATCTAACCGATCAAGCCTAACCAGTTAGGTCCGCTTCCAGAATCTTCTTCTCCTTTGACTTTTATTTTTCACTTTGGTCCATTTTTTACTTCAATTAGTGTTGATTTGAGATCCCATGTCTCCTGGTTTCTTCCATTTGGTCCTTCCTTAGGTCTCCTTTTGTCTTTGTCTCGTTTTTGTGCTAATTCTGCTTCTTCCTGCAAAAAGGTGCAAATAAACCAGGAAAAATGCAGAATTCACTAAATATCGCTTAAACAAGTTGTAATATTAACAAAACAACGCTAATAACTTTTTATAACCCATGAAAATGACCATTTCCCAGTCTAACCAATGCAGAATCATGAAAAGCGCATACACAATTGTGAAATATGCTTACACAATCGTGGAAAGTACATACATCATTGTTGAAAGTGTATACAAAATTTTGGAAAGTGTATATAGAATTCTTGAAAATTCATACCCACTCGTGAAAACTGTGCATAGATAATCGTGGAAAGTATGTACATAATCATGAAAGTGCATAATTGTAGAAAGTGCATAAATAATCGTGAAGAGTACATACATGATTGTGTATGCACTTTTGAATAATGTATGCAAAATTTTCATGATTGTGTACACATTTCTTCAGAGCTACGAGGACCTCGCTGGATCACCAGCATACGGACAATCACTGTCGCTTCCAACCCATGGAAAAGTGGTGGGCGGGAGTAGGTTACAGACCAAACCTTAATGTAATTTGAGATTATGTTTCATAATTATGTATGTAATTCATCGGAGCTCCGATGACCTGACTGGAGTTTCGGAGGACCACCAGAGTTGTCGTCAATTGCTAGCCCAAATGGAGAGAAAGCTAGAGGGGGTGAATAGGTTTATCAAAAAACTGTAACACTTTGCGGAAAACCCCACTCTGGTAGTTTTGAAAAACTTCTACTTAATTTTAAGACGATATACAATTATATATATATATATATGTACATATATATAACAGTTAGATCATAACCAACTATCGACGTAAATATCCAATAAATAATGAAGTGATCACAACGTTTGCTTCGGTTATAGATCTCTTTTACACAAAGGCAAATCCCAAATATATATATATATATATAAACAAGCATAATATAAGCACAATATATGTATAAGCACTTGAAAGTAAATAGCAGGAAATAAAACACAGCAAGATTTATCAGGTTCACCTAAATCGAGACTACGTCATGTCCCCAAGTCACAGCGGATCTTGAGATTTATTGATCTTCCTTCAAGTGCAGCGTACCCGTACAACTTCTCTTCCTTTAAAGAAAGATTTACCCTTTACAAAAGTTTTTTCGTAAGGACAAAGCAACCCTCAGACTAAACATGGAGCCTTTAGCTAGACGTACACACCAGTATTACAAGAATTAAAATTTGATTGAACCACAGAGGTTATGAGACAATCAAGAGTTTACAACCACTTAAAATCTCTAGAAAATATGTATATTAAGTGTATGGTGAGTTTGGATCAATTTTCGAAGGCTTAACGAATGGATTTTTGTCTTCAAAGGATTGAAAATAAGAAAATAATAAAATATATAAGATTGGGCTTGTTTTCTCTGGAGTAATGTAGTGAATGTAAAAGGGATGACTTCTATTTATAGTGTTGGAGTGGAGATGGTAATTTCTCTTTGCAATTCAAAATTTCAGTGATTCTAACCGGTTGGTTTATGTAGATTTTGTCTAACGGCTAACTATTTTGAATCTCGAATATCTTGTGCCTTAATGACACTTATGACATATAATGTTCACCATTAAGCTCTTCTGATCATGTACAATATCTTCCAACATTCGTTTCTAATATTCAAAAATATTTTGAATAATTTCTAAATCTTGAAAGATTGCCTCTGACCTTTCCATATATACTGAGTACAGTTACTTTAAATTCTAATCAGTTTAATTTTTCTGTAATTTGAATGATATCTTAATTCAATTTAGTCTTTTGAGTTTGGTCTTTTCTCTTACATTCCAAAATTGTTAATCGTACTCTTTTGATATGAAATCACTTAGTGTAAATATTAGTACGACTAATGAAATTTCATTAAGTTAAATTATATCCATTTTGTTATTTCTCAAAAGTTTCGTTAATTAAGAATTGGTTCTGACACTTTTGTTAACTATGAAAAGGTTCAAAACCAACTCATGGTCAAGTGGTGGGTTGGAGTAAGGAGACAGACTATTTTTAACTTGAAATTAAATTGGGGTTGGAGGCTGCAATGGTGGTCCATTGGAGTTCTTACGAGGTCGTCGAAGCTCCGACAGGGCACCACTGTTGCCTTCAATCCATGGGCAAGTGGTGGATTGGATTAGGGGAAAAAACTCTATTATGATTTTGGAGTAGGGGAAAAAGTTCATAATGAAGTTGTAGAAGATTTTGAAACTTTTATTCATACTTATGAGAAATTTATTAAAAAGAAGAAGTCATCTTAAAATCCTTGTGTTTCTAAATTAAAAGATAAGCTTAATTTTAAAGAAGAAGATAAGTTTCTTTTATAAATTAAAAACCTAGAGTTTATCATTAATGTGTGAACTTTATCCGATCAAATGAAAATTGAGAAGACGGTAGGCTAAAATGGGACGATACAAAATTCTTCAAAGGCAAAAAATTCCTTAAATTTTATTTTGTTTCGTGAAAAATGTTTACATGATAAATATGCAATAGGTTATGATTTCAATAACTTTAGAATAGGCAAAACACACTTGACTTTTAGTTGTTCTTAACATTTACATAAAAAGCGAGGCATATGTCTTGAAAATAATGTTTATCACATACCTCTTAGATATAAAAAAAAAAACTCATAAAGTTAACTCATCCGTCCCTAAATCATTGTCACTTAGTCTATGTTGGGACTTGCATAAATAATTATCCAACTTCCCAAAATATTAACTAATAAATGATGAAAGTGCACATTTACACTTTTTTAATAGAAAAAAGAAGAAGTGCTAAAGTATGACATGAAACATGATGTGACTAAAAATTTAGGTCATGTTGGTAATCTATAAGTAAAGTAATTACACTTTCTTAACAGAGTAAATTTTAAGCCGGTATCACTTTTTAAACTATAGTAAGATAATGACTACTCTTTTAAACTATTTTAGTTTTAGACTAATTCTATCTAATTAACCAGAAAAAATAAAAATAGCAAAAAATAGAAAATAATCATAAAACAATTTAAAATTTGGAAAAATCTGAAATTTTTTTTATAAGAATCCGAAAAAGCTTTAAAAAGACCGAGCACCCAAAAATACCCCGGAAAAGGGTAAAAACCCAAAAAAAATAAAAAGGACAAAATAAAAAATTCACTAAAACATGAGAAATATAAATTAAAAAAATGAAAAACAAATTAGGAAAATCCCAAAAGTCCAAAATAATCCTTTAAAAATGGCAAAAAAACTATAAAAATCACAACAACAAATGATAAAAAAATCATTTAGTGTTAGTCTAAACAATTTATGTTAGTTCAAAAACAATTTAAGTCATTTTAAAAATAGTCTGAGTCATTTTAAAAATAGTCTCAATTATTTTAAAAATAGTGTCAGTCATTTTTTAAAAGTCTGAGTCATTAGTATAAGTCATTTTTAAAACAGTGTGAGTCATTTTTTAAAAAGTTTGAATCATTTAAAACAGTCTGAGTCATTTTAAAACAGTCTAAGTCATTTTTAAAAAAATCATACATTTAGAGTCTACAAATGACATCTCAAGAAAACCTCATTTTCAAGGGAGATGGGATCTATTTAATTTTATCTTTTATTATGTTTCTTTGAGGTCAAGTCTATTATTATTTGGATTTCTTAATGTTTATAATTTTATCTTTCTTGTGTAACATATTAGCTTAATATATATATGGAAACAGAAGTATAGAGAGAGAGAAACGAATCACTTATTCATTGATAATCGTATAAAATATAAGGACCCCTCAGCCTCTTTAAATAGGAGAAGTGAGAAGGTTTACGTGAAGTAAACCCTATCTTATAAGGCCCAATGCCCGTCTCGAAGTAGGGCCCAAGTACAACCATAATAACCAACAACACTCCTCCTTGGTTGATTTGAATTCTTCAATAATTCAATAATTCTAACACATGTTCATTCAATAATTCCAACACATAAAAACCTTAAGTTCGGAAACCCAACGTGGGACAAAAACCGACTTTTAGGAGAAAATTGGTGTTGCCAAATGATAAAGACCGAAGCACTACGAGTGCGTGTAACTGACTATGAAACCGGTGCCTCGTCAAAACCTTGCCAAAGAAAACCCTGTGGGAAGAACTTTGGTCGAAGGACAAAAGGGTACACGATAGTCAATATAATAGCGGGTGAACTAACCATATAAGAAGTATTTCATCAAAACCTTATCAGAGTAAACCCAGTGGAAAAAATCTCTGATCGAAGGACAAAAGAGTTCACCATGATCAGAAGTATAAAACTGGATACTCCCCCTGATTTTGGAAATCCTTAGTGAGAACATGATTATAAATGTGTCTCGCTAAAAACCTTGTCAAGGTAAACCAAGTGGGACAAACCCTTAAACTAAGGACAAAAAGAGTACACAAGCATTCGTCAGCATGCCCCCTCACTTGCACACGACATGATGCGAGAATTTCGACTAATTAGTAATTAGTAAAATAAACATTCTTCTGGATGCTCCCCCTCACTTTCACACCACTGGATGCAAAGATTTCATATTCCAATAAAGAGTACGAGCATTTGACTGGATGCTTCATTTTTTTACTTGCACACGACTGGGTGTAGTAAAATCCAAACATGAATAGAATGAGCATGCGACGGGATGCTCTTGTACTTCATATGTGAATATTTGTTTTGGTGAGATATGCCAAATAGAATAATCTAGTCGTGTCTCTCTTGATCGATAGCAGCATGTTGTTTTAAGACAAGGCTTCATGTAGATTGTGATACATAACACATGTACTTCATATGGTTAATACCAGCTCGAAGCCATACGCACTCTCTAGTTGTCTCATAGAGCACGGGTATATAAGAGTGATTTGTATAAAGTTTTTCCAAGACCTCCATGATCCAGTCTTACTCCTAATAGTAAATACGTAACCATCTAGGAAGAGTCCCTTATGAGGGTTTGATAAGTAACTAGCATCGGTATAACCGAAAAAGGGTTGTATTAATTCAAGTACTGAATGGGGTAGGTACACTCGATGAAACAAAAGGAATAAACAATCCCACTTCCAAAATTACCATAAGGTAATGGAATATGTCTTTAGTGCTATTTCGGTGGCAGTGTGTTAGCGCGATGTTGTGTCGAGATATACCATTCATAGCAGATGAGATGTTCGTCCTAGAAAATAAGACCAAGTACAATGAAGCGCTTATTGTACTTAGATATGAACATCATAGGTCAATATCTTTTCATCGTCTCATCAGGGAATGGACCAGGTCTATATTAATATCTAGTGATCGAACGATCATGGGAGAATCAGACGACTTAGCATCATGATGACTAAAGCATCTTAACACCTTCTGGGTGTAGTCTGAATCATGGACTTATATTCAATCTTTACGGGACTTGATCATCAGGTCGAGTCACTACCATGTCTTCCCAATATCTTTCATCTCGAGGGGCAAATCCAAAACGTGGATTGCTTCATAACACGCAAGGGCATAATACTTGTTCAAGTATCCTAAGCTGATCAAGTACTCAGTAAGGTGGGTATACCACATCCGCTTGGATTATATTAATCCATACAGTGAGCATATCAGTCAATTGAGATCGTGTTCCGTGATTAGGAACTACTTGATTCAAGCACATGAAGTGACACATAGACCTTCATCTACATTTCTTGTCTAAATCCCCATGGAGATCTAACATGACCACATTCATGGCTGCATACTCAGTTTTTTGAAAACTACTAAACTGGTAAAGTAGGGGACCATTATAACGTCTATTACGAGTAAGTAAACCATCTCGTAATCAATTCTAAGTTATGAAAGAAGCCTTGCGCTAGTAGGCGAGCAGTTATACAGTCTCATTATTCTCATCACGGTTCCTTACGAATACCCAAATAAACAAAGTGGTTTAAAATTGGGTGGTGTTGGAACGATAGGTCCACACATACTTTGTTCGCTAAGGAATTTGACTTGGAACGTAAGTTTCCATATAAGCCAGTCTGATCTTCATTGGCTTCTAGCAATGATATGTGGTTTCCTATCATCATTTGCTCATATTATCAGCCATCACCGAATATATGAACAAATAATCAATGACAGTCTTGTTTTGCTTAAATATCGTCTAAGATATCATGATCGATTGATATTTCGAGACTCTCAGGATGAGTAGGAATCACACATCTCTTTGATCCTTTATAATCTCATGCGACAAACGAGTTTTAGTTCACCACTTCTGTGGCTGAACAAATTAAGAACCGGTCAACTTCCACGTGTCTTGGGAAGGACGACAGACTGATAACCGACGGCAGCGTCATTTTCTTGGCGGGTTCGGCCAAAGCAACGTGTTACGACAGGAACACGGTGTCCAACAGGAAAGTCGATCCTTGCAAGCATTTTGCAGCAGGTATAAAAAATCTCGTAACAACTCATAAAATCATTAAATGCACCTGACATTTAGTTAGACTTGGGGGAGTCTATTCACTTACTTATCACTAATTGCAGTTTTGGGGTCAAGCTAAGACTGAGTGGGTTATGTCATGTTACTTCAAGTCGTTCCTTATCAACGGTAACATGCAAATCTCTCCCTAACGATGGAGAGAGCAGTCTTAGCGACGTGACTTTCACATATCAGGCGGTAAAGAGATCGCTTGCCAAGGTTACTCTATCAAATGATAGGCAGGGGGATAATCGAATTATGCCCCGTTCAGAGGTCCATATTTTGAACGCTATAGCATCTCAATCAAAATATTAATTAAGCACTCCAAACATACGTTAGTATGAGACTTCTGTCTCATAACCAGTCATCAGCTGGTACGCATATGGTGTTTGAGTGTCTATTGGCCTCATAACAGACCAATGCAGCAAAATAGCATAACCCCATACGGAAATATAAATCTTCATCCGCAAGACCAAGAAGTGCGTGCAATCATTTGCAGTCGCATCATCAAACTTTCCGTGAGTCTATTTGGGTTTGAACATAATCGACAGAATGTTCAATTTCAATTCCCAAACTCAAGTAATGTAAATCGAAATTTCAATTCTTACTCTTTGATATTATCATGTCGACTAAACTTTTCAGGATAATCCGGATCAGAAGCTATCAATTTAATGATAGGGCTAAGAGTTTGGGAAGTGCTGTATTTCTGTGGACAACAATAAAATGTGACCTTATTGTCGATGCATCAACCATAACGATTTATATTTATGGTCCGTCTTATGGTTGGATAAGTCCACAATAAATCCTTCAATTATTTACAAGAATTCTATGAGTCTATTTTTGTAATCTTTACACGTATTAGTCTTTTAAATAGAGCATTAATGGCATGGATTATGGATTAATCACATAATTATCTCATCAAAGAAGATCAAAATGGGATGTGATTATAAATCAAGTATCGTCTTTTGACCCAGGAATATCACATCCGGTCAATGCCATAATATCAAAATGCTCTTATCAATCGACGACAGGCGAATAATAGTACAGACAATCATATCTTACCATCTAAATCCTTTATCAATCGACGACAGGCGAAATGATAAGGTAACTTTAAATGCTTTAAAAAATGTGGTAGCAACCACTTGAAATACATTTCAACTCCTCTAAAATACGCGTTTTGTCGTATTGAGTAGAGGCTATGCAAAAAAAATTCAATTCTTTCATGAGCTATTATCAGATAACACTGATATTTTCGAATATTTTATAACCTAGCAAGGTACGACAGGACCTAAAGGAGTATAATGCATCATAGTTGACAAATCAATTTGGTTTTATCAAAGATTTCGATTTGGAACGACGGATCGATAATCATTGTCACGAAAGACTCTTAGGCAAGTAGTTGGTGAAATTATGTGGTACACTGTTACCCACTATTTCCAGACAACCAACTACCCCACATGTATTGCCATAAAGATTGAAAATTTAAAGTTTGGTCACATTTTGAAAGGAATTTTCTCAAAACATTTTAAATTATTTCGAGAAATATAATAAACAGGCAAACCATAATCCAAAAGTATGGTCCAAATGGAAAAATCATAATCCAAATAGAAAAACATAATCCAGATGAACGACAAAACGGTTCAAAAATTAATAAAGAAAAGTATCAAACTCATTTGAGCCTCAAAACCGGGGGTCTCAAGAGTTTCCTTTCAGTTAGCTTTAACCAAATTAGCTATGGAATTTACACCCTTGTAATAGTTTTGAACTATTTAAGGAGTAGCTGGGAATGACATTGGTCTTTTATAGCAGAGAATTGGCTCCTTGAGCATTTTCTCTTACTTTGGGACAACATACCCTATTGTTCTTTTCAAGTACTGTCTTGGAACCACATGTCTTCGATTTTGACAGTTGTCTAAACCTCTCTTGGCTAAGCAAGCCTCATGCTCATGACCGTTTGAGACAATTAATCCTTGTCTCGGTTCTCTATTCGAGGACAACGTCCACGAAGAGCATTAGCATCAGGTATAAAAATTTCTATAAACCCAATAGGACGAGTAAACTCTCATCAGATAACAGATGGGCGATGAAGGAACATGGTAAATATAAATTCACGTTACTGCTTATGGAATACATTTTCCAATCTAGTATTTTGGTAAATGATTGCTCTAATATGTCAATTTCAGACATTTGTTCACCATAGACGACATCACGTCTCAAATGTACCGGCGGAATAAAATCAACGTCTTAGCCTTCATCCTGAGAGTAACAACAAACTCGTGTTTTACTCATCTAAGATGGCATCCAAAAAATTTGGGTATCACATTTTCACACAACAGGGTGACTAACATGTGCTGACGAAAAATACCTCGCCTAAGCATTCACTTCGCAAGTATGATTTGTGATTTTCCTCAGCATAGATGGCATCCAACCAATGTTGGGAGTTCTGGACTAGTTATCATATAAAATGACTGGTTTATATGTTTATGGTTTGCACAAGAACAAACTTTGTTTCGAAAACGACAGGTTAGAAAATAGTTTTGCTTTCAATATGAATAGGTTCTCATTGATCGAACGACATGTCGATACTGAGACACCAATTCGGAAAAATATACATCACTATATAAACACACTTGGAAAATTATTATTTAGTTAACCACTTTCGGTACCTCTACTTAAACACGAACAGGAAAGACGGTGAGGGTGGAGGGCAGGAATGCCACTTAAAACCCAACCTCATTAAGATATCTACACATCGTATCCAAATAGGTGAGCCTAGTTGGTGAAGGTTCATAATTTTTCCAACTTAAATGTGAAAATACATGATTTCGTAAATTAACATATTATACACATGGCAGTGATCGGATATTATATGAAAGTGAATAATTATTACATGGTCGTGATTAACTAATTATAGTATCCAATCATAGCAGATATATTTTAAATCACAATTGCAGTATCTTATTCAATCTATAATATGTAACTGCTATTTGTGTAAATTTTGATCATGCTAATATATAAGATACACTACAATCATGCAAATAAATTGTAATTACAATATGTAGTTGGCAGTATATTTTAATAACTAATTTACCATATCACGTGTAGGGAAGGCAAATTTCAATTATAATTATACAACGTACATGCAATTTAAGAAATATAAATTTCCGAATTAAGGCTTAATCATGCTAACAAATCTAAACATGGTAGTGACAATTCAGTTATGCCTAACCAACGTGAATAACTACCGACAAGTATCCAATTCAGTTATGCCTAACCAATTCAGTTATGCAGGACAATATAATTTTATGGACTACCACAACCATACGTATTATTACTAGATTAACATGCAATCAATTTGTAATAGTTATTACTAAATCTTATTACGACAGTGACGATTATGTTCGAGTTTATACTATATTATTTCGTATGCATATACAGTAAATGTCTAATTACGGTGGAGTTTTGAAAAATCGGTGTACCTTTCGCACGGTATGTTGGTGAATGTCGATATAGCAATAACAATAAAATCCGGATAAACCTCAAGGTTTATTGATACCCAAATTTCTAAATGTACTCAAATCTCCGAGAGCAATTGTAACGTCTCGAAAATTTTGTAGTTTATTATTAATTTTATTAATAAGATCGTGATATTGTTTTTTATGTGTGATTATGTAGTTGAGTGAAATATACGTGTATGTGGGTATATATGTGATGTTTAATATTGTGCATATAATAGTTGTGAGGGTGATTTGTATTAGTTAATAAATAAGTGGACTATTTAGTAAGTTAGTTAAATTAAATATATATATACAACATACATTATACATATTATTATACATACATACGCCGCACATATACATATATCTATACTATTACTTTATGTGAAGAGGGCTTATGAAGCCTTGAAACAATTATTTATAAAAGAGTCCTATTAATTTATAAAATTACAAAATAGCAAGAAACATATTTTACAGGAGAATTAAAAGAAAAATAACTGCCATCTAATTATTAACTTCATCTTTTCACAAATCATCAAATTCATCCCCTCTCTCTGAACCATAATTGTTCCTTCCTTCATCAAAGATTCTACCATAACGGGTTACATATATTTTTTTGGATTCACACCCATCGGGTGGGCAGGTCCGCTAGTACAAATATATACACATAGAGAAAGAGAAAGAGAAAGAGAGAGAAAGAGATAGAGAGAAACCAGTCTAGCAACCACTCCGGTGGTCTGTCCGGGGAGTTAATGCTAGGGTGGTGGTGGTGCTTTTGTGTTTTCGGTTAACCGCTTCGGAGGTGGTATCGGGGTCTTCGAATGTACGATTTTTACAAATAAATACATTTTCTTAATCTCCTCTTCGAGAACTATCTACCTGTGTAACCCTCCTTATCTGATTTTCATTTCTATAAAATCATGTTTTTTAGGGTTTGATCCAAATCCGAATTGACATCATCAATATTGATTCGTAGCTCGTTTTAATTACGTTTAGGGATTGTTGAGGACAAGTAGTGAGATGTCCAGATCTGGTTGTGTTCTTTCGGTTGGTTGTTCGGCTTGAGTTTGGGATATTTTGACAAACAACCTCTCATTTGTTTCGGTAAGGGGGAAGAAATTGATTTTACTATTAACAGCTCATTAGTGTAGTGTTTATTAATGCATATGCTACTTCGAATGTGATGGTGATTGTTATGTGTTTAAATTTTTCATTGAATTCTCTTTTCATGTGTTGTTGCGGGAATATATTATTGTCTGTCTTGCAATAGAAAATACAGTGTTAATTCAATTATATTCACAGTTAAATGGAGTGTGATAATTGGCTGATATGCATTTTATTTTTATCATTATATTTACCGTAGATGTGATTTCTACGGGCATTTTATTTTTATCATTATATTTACGGTAGATGGGGTTCCTTCGGGCATTTTATTTTTATCATTATATTTACCGTAGATGGGGTTCCTACGGTGAGGTGTAAATAGGGTTCCTACATTGAGCTATAGATGAAGTTCCTATAGTTGTAAATTATGCAAGATAGGCAAATCGGTGACGTTGGGGTTAGTCCCTATATAACAGGTCCCAACTAGACGCGGTGCACCGTCTAAATGGGTTTGTGATGTGTATATTTCTGATTCATTTATGTTGGCTATTTACTGTGTATCGTTGGTTATGTGTTGTACTAATAGGCTCATTATTTATTACGATATGAATCGGTATGTCACGATTTTTCTTGTGCATAGATGCTTGTGCCATTTCTTTTAAAAGTAAAATGGATTTCTTACCTCCTTTACTTGTTTTTCTGTACATTTTGTTCTGTGTCGATGTACAGGTGCTGATTTGGACTGCGGAGATGTTTAGGATTGACGGTCCGTGATTTTCCTTAGCTGCTTACACTCGTCGAGTGCACGTAAACCTTTATTTATTTTGGAAATATTTTATTAGATGAGCATGTTTAGCCTAATAGGCGGATACCGCATGTTTTATTGTTTAGACTTTTTTCACTTTAAACTATATGATTGGTGGTAAATTGTCAGTTGGGTTGAATACGAGTTTTATCCTTGTCGGATCGCTTTGTAAATTGTATTTGGCCAGATTTCTTTGCATTTATACTTGTCTTGAACAGGTCATTTTTCGTGGAAATGAATAGATACGCGAATCTCATGCCGAAATTTCTAAAAAACATATTGTATTGTTCGTATTGTCACATTTGAGAACCGTTGACTACCCTTAGGCCAGTATAGTGAATCAAATGTGATTATTGGCATGTTATTAAAATATCTATCTAGTTTTATTTTGTGAGTATTGTCGAACTCTTTTGCATATTTTGTCATTTAAACCTTTCCTTTTAATTTATATCCACTACTCGGGTTTACCCAAATCCGGAGCGTGACAGTAGTGCTGGTAACGTGTTGTGTAACATATTAGTTTAGTATCATTCTATTATAATAAGTCAACCCAAGTCAAATGAGTCTGCCCAATTTAGCCATTTTTTCTCCAAAAATACGACTACACCTTTATATTAATTACAATACTCCCATAAAAATATAAAAAGTAAAAACTAATAAAACAATTTATCACTCTTTAACAACCAAACATTCTTTTAAATCTTAAACTATGTTTTTTATTTTGTATTATCCACATATTTATATCATAACTATAACTATTTTCTATATTTTTATTGTATTACGCGCCGGGCGCGCAACGCATGGGGTACGATTACTAATTTATACATACATACATATATATATATATATATATATATATATAGACATAATTATATAGAGAGAGAAACGAATCTCTTATTCATTGATAATTGTATAGAATACAAGAAACACTCAATCTCTTTATATAGGAAAGGTGAGAAGGTTTACATGAAAAAACCCTATCGTATAAGGCACAATGCCCGTCTCGGTTTAGGACATAAATACAACCATAATAACCTACAACAATCTTTTATATGTTTACTAAATTCTTATGTTTGGGGATTATATAAACATCTCTACAATATTCTTTTCATTAAGCTAAGAAGAATAAACTATTAGCCTGTTTTTTTAATCTTTCCCCTTAGGCGCGGTCTTGTGCCATTGTTTTCTTTGTTTGGTCACGTTTATGTGATTAGTATATATGGATTGTATTATCCGAACAACGCGGTGTTTCTACCTTATTGGTCGGAAAACACTGTATAATTCCATCACATAGGCTATATAACCATGTCGTATTAAATTGGTCAAATAAGGGGGAAAAAGTGTATGTTACTTCAATTGCAAAATGGAAATACAGTAAGCAATCTGTCCTAATGGGAAAAATAAGTATCCTAATGTTCCATACATTTTTACTTAAACATAAAGTCAATGTATTAAAAAGCTTGCATTAATACGCCTTAAGACTCGTTTTTAGTTAAAGCTAAAAAAAGAGTCAAGTTTTAGCCTAAAGCTCAAAAAAACAACGTTTTAAACGCATATATGCTCAAAAAACACGCATCAAGATTAAAAGGCTTAAACTTTAGTTAAGAAAAAAAAACTTAATGTAGTCTCACGAATTAGTACAAAAGCAATATCAACTCTGTAGACCGTTATTATAGAGCCAAAATATATATAATTATAATTATGTGCTAGAAAATGAATCACAAGATACGTATTCAAATGTAACATGTTATATTAAGCAGTGTCCGTAATTAAACTACATGAGTAATAATTATTCGTGATGTTTTAGACCAATTGTATTATGTATTAATAGTTACTGAGCATATATAAATACTTACATTTTTCTTAGTACAATTTACACTTCGACTTTTACGATTTAATCATTGCACAAAGTCAACATCCAATATTCATCACCTCATCCCCACACTAAGAGCAGATGAGAGTAGAGTGACCTAGTGCACGTATTAATTATTATGTATAAAAATGCTAAAGCTGACTAATGGAATTTGACGTTGTAAAAAGAATTTGACTGTAGCACATGATAAGTCGCTATCTCCCACACGGAATAGAAATTAAAAAACATTAACAAATGGAAAGTTAGTGAATAATTTTTTTTCTTTGGGAAAGAGAGTTGATTAAGATGCACAATTTTATTTATGAGATAATTACAACAATTATTTTAGTCTTTCAGTTCTAATTGGCCCATATGCTTCAGTTTTAGATATAAACAGTCACCTTTATTTCAAATAGTGAAGCAGCAGGCTCTCCTAACCGTTACATCTGCGTGGAACATGACTTTATAACATCAAGAAATCAGATAGATTTAAGATTTGATCTTTTATTTCATGAAGTGGAGGGTAGGTTCATTTACTGTCAAGTTTCCAATCTAAATATCTGTTTTGTTCTTCTGCGTTCAGTCGTGGAATCGGGAATATCAAATGGGAGGGGTCGATATCTAGGGGTCCAAAAGCTATTTTTTGAAGATTTTGATCAAAATACGTAGTAAAAATTTACATTTTCATCAACTTTTCTCAGAATGGGAGGGGCTCCGACTGTCTCCACCTAGTTCTTTTCTGTTTGTTTGTGTTACTCCGCAAGTTTTATAAATTATATATCGTTATTCTTCTCTGATGATTGGAGATACCTATACATACAACTGATACACAATGAATAATGAGACCAAGTCACTCTGTCAAAATCGTTCACATATCAGTTGGTATCATTAAATGAGGAATGACTTTTCGTGCTTAAATAAACGAATTCCTTAACTTTCGTTCTAATACTAAAAGAAATGTTTATATTATACTATTGAAAGTCTAGAGACCTAGTAGAATTTTGTCATGAAGGAGCATAAGTGTGGTTAACCCTTTATAGTATTATATTTGATGTGATTAGGATATGTATTAGTGTTCAGTTTTTACAGCACAACTCTGAGTGTTCATACATATCACCACTTCATGTATATAATACAATATTTCATACATATTCTATACTCCTATTTGTTACTTTCAACACCTTTTGTAAAAGAGGTCTTGATTAGTGTTTTGAGTGTTTCTATTCTCCTCTTCCCTATGGATTGATTTCTACTCTCTTTCTTAAGGTTAGTTCTTATCCTCTCTTTCATGCTAGAATTCAATGTTTTTCTTGTTTTTTTGCTTTGGTGAAAAATTTGAAGCTCCAAAAAGGGAAATGAATTAAATAAAATTAAGCTGATTCGAAACATTCTAGTTGAGCAATTTTTTCTACTAATTTGATATAATTTCTTTTGTCTTGGTGTATCTGAAAGTTAATATTTGGATAATATTTAATATCGGTTAAAGCTTTCAAGCTCAACTTGATTGTCGGTTTTGCTTTGTAACTGTATTGCATTTTGTTGTCAGCTTAAGTTCTGAGTTCTTGTTTAGTTGTTTTCTAACTGGAAAATCTTGAAGTTTGGAAGTGACTGAATATTGAACCTTTTTCCTGGTCTCAATATGTTTATCCTTTTTGCTTAAATCTGGAGCCAAACAAGCCCTTAATGTTTTAAGATGAAGTACCTCTTGCAAAGACTAAAGTTTTTGGGTTTTGTTCTTTTTCCTTTTCAATCAAGTCAGTTTGAAGATTGAGGCAAAATCTTAAATTTAGAAGTTGACCTAGAACCATATTCGTACAGTGGATTCATTTGATGATTAAGTTTAGACAGTACTCATTATTTACGTAAATATTTTTCAATGTTTTGAAGAAATAAGCTAATTGTATGAACTTCAGGTAAATAAGTTTCCTGAAGCTACATTGAATGAATTAATGTTTGTGTCAATATAGTTCTATCGTATCCTTCTTTCCCAGCAGTCTTAACGAAACTGTAGTATTATTGTAATCGGCTTCTTCTTAGTCTTTTATCTGTTTATTTCCTTCGATAATATATTTGCCTTCTTTTTTTTTAATTCAATTTTCATCCTTCTTGCAATCTAAAAAGCTACAAAGAGGGTTTTCTTGAATTTCTCACTTTAGATTTCCAGGAATAAGTTAGAATTGAATCTACTAGTTGATATTGTGTTTGATGTAGAAGTTGTTGCAGTTTCCGTTTTCGGGTTTTGCACTACAAACTACTAGGGCATATTAGTTACTTGAATAGCTGAGTATGCAAATATAACCTACATTGCATAACTATTTATAGGTTTGGAAATCTAATTAACATACATTTTTTTAACCTTTTAAAGGAAATGAACTCTCCAACGGCCCAATTTGTAACATCGACACGAATGGGTATATACGAACCGATGCACCAGTTCAGTATGTGGGCGGATTTCAAAAGTACTAATGGATATACAAATGCATTCACATCACCAACATTGGACGTGGATGGAAAATTAGATAACCAGGTGACCAAATCGAACTTGTTTGTATATGTTGCTTTATAGTAGTTATAGATAATAGGATAAATCATGTTCTAAAATATGAATGTTTGAAATGGGTTGGGTTTTTAGTCAGATGATACAACACAAGGAACCCTTGGACATTCGCACAAGTTTGAATCAGAAGCAGCTAGACCTGAGAAGGTAAAAAATAAACATTATGTATTATAAATTGACGTAGCTTTATTGGTCCTCGATAAATAAATATTATTTGCTGTTATAGATGTTTTATGCATGTTATTCGAGCATCAAAATCAAATCTTGCAAAATCATGTTCGATAAATTGATCATTTTTTTTGTTTCCACAGATTGGTACTGCTCTGCTATAACAGTTCTTATCTAAGTCTGCTACATTGCTACTTCGATATTTATTGTTTCAAGAATTATAACTCGAGTAGCTGTTTTTAATTTTTTTGAAATGTCAAGTATCATTCCATGCCAACATGAATCTCAATCGATGTACTTTTCTACCTTGTTCCTGCCTCTTCGGTACTTTTCGTATCATTGATTTTCCTCTTACGAATTTCTAATGTCCCAGTATGCACTCTTATTTTCAGGTACTAAGACGCCAAGCACAAAATCGCGAGGCAGCCCGGAAAAGCCGTATGCGGAAAAAGGTGGGTTGTTCATGAGCAATTTGCTCTTGCTGTCATAAATTTGAAATTTTTATCACGTTCAATCTTTTTGTTAATAGGACCTTTATTATTTAAAAGTTAAAACTCATGTGGAATTTGTATTCCAGGCTTATGTTCAGCAACTAGAAACAAGCCGTCTTAAATTGATGCAATTGGAGCAAGAGCTTGAACAAGCTGGACAGCAGGTATGTATAAATTGACTCATGGCACACCCTATTATTCAAACAATTTAGTATCTCAATAGTGTGAAAAATCTAATGAACATTTAATATTTCCGGTTCAGAGTATGCTTTTGGGTGGTGGATCGGATACTACTTCTCTAGGAATATCAGGGAGTGGAAATCCAGGTTCGTACGCCCATCATTTTGCATGTTAATGTCTAAAACTTTAGTCAAAAGTAGAGCTGAATTTTGATATTTCTTATATTGCATGTTTTGTCTTAATATATAATCTAGGGTCATTAATTTATATTACTTTATATTAATTTATATCATTCAAGTGATGGTTCCTTTATTAATGCTTTACTTTGTCACAACAAGGTACTCATATAACTGCGAAGGCTGTAACTTTTGCTTCCATTGCACCTAATTTTTTTGAAGACAGATAACATTGCTAATAGGAATAAGATGTCTAAATGCAGTACATATATTGTCCTTACAAAATGTGCATATTTTGTACTAAGCGAATCATTGTCATTTGGAGCCACTCTCGTTAATGTTTTATAAAAAGGTCATAACCTTAAAAACCTGTGATACGCTACTTAGGCTCTATTTGTTGTGTTTTAACTTGCTTAACTCTTTTTGTAGGTATAATGGCGTTTGAGATAGAATACGGGGAGTGGGTGGAAAAACAAAATAGGCAAACTTGTGAGCTAAGGACAGCTTTGAGTTCGAATATAGGGGATATAGAGCTTACCATATTGGTTGATGATTGTATTAATCACTATTATTCCCTTTTCGCGCTCAAAGCGAATGCCGCAAAGAGCGATGTGTTCTTTGTAATGTCTGGCATGTGGAAGACATCAGCTGAGCGCTTCTTCTTCTGGATTGGTGGGTTTCGTCCTTCAGAAGTTTTGCAGGTAATATTTTTTCATGTTTAAAAATAAAATCATCTGTTGTGATTTGGTCTTAGATGTTTAGGACTTAAGTATTAAACAGCAATAAAAGTTCACAATATTAACTTCATACTTGTTATTTTAATTTTTGTAACAATTTCATTTACTGGAACCATCCATTTCTTAAGCACAAAGGTTCGGTTGTTTCATCAAATCCTTTCAGAAAGTGTCCAATTACGGTACTGTGGTCCCCTTCAAGGATGAATTACTTCTATTTTGAGACAAGAAATAGTGCAATTGAATAATTTTCCTAATCAAACTCCTGTTGTGAAAAGTTATAACCCTGTTATCTTTATATTGCCCTGTAGGTGCTATTGCCACAGCTTGACCTGGAAGACCAGCAATTATTTTTCAGTATTTGTAACCTAAGACAATCATGCCAGCAAGCAGAAGACGCTCTCTCTCAAGGAATGGATAAACTACAACAAATTCTAGCCGAGACTATTGCAGGTGGTCGATTAGGTGAGGGAAATTGCATGGGCCCTGTTACTACGGCTATGGAGAAGTTAGAAGCATTGGTTATCTTTGTCAATCAGGTAAAATGATACTTTCGTTTGTAATATATAAAATGAATTATTGGGTTCTAGCATAAATTAAACAGTTAATATAAAGCTATGAGCCTTTAGAGATATTTATACCTGGGGGCGGGCGAAGTCGAAGCGCATAATTTCAGTGGAGGGTAAGCCAATTAGTGTATTTGTCACGCCCCGAAATCCGAAAAACGGACATCAATATGTGACTTTTTGAACAAAATGAAAAAGAACCTGTTGGTACAAAATTTAACTTTTAAAGGAAAACAACTTGTGAGCTAAATGAACAATTATACGAATGAAATGAAAATGTTTGCCAAACGCGGCTACTAGACAAAATGGTTTTAACAGATTTATAAAAAAAATAACAAATGAATATAATTTGCCCGTAGGCTACAACCTAAAAATTGGTCTAAGTAAAAAAGAAAGCGACTGAAAGAAGCCCCGAACTCATGCGATACATCGCTAATGCTCCTATCCAAATGTCTCAACCTAAGTTGTACCTGAAATACAAAACTGTAACGGTGAGTCCCACGCTGTAACGACCCAGCCCCACGGACCGAACCGCCACGCCCGTATCAACAATATTGTCCGCTTTGGCACAACTTACAGGGGGATCACCCATCCTGCTACTACTCCAAGTTAAGCACGCTTAACTATAGAGTTCCGTCCTCGCTATTGTGCCGCACGGCTTTAAAAGGCATTGTTGATAGAAAATGGATCTTTAAGCTCATATACCACACGGGTACTCTCATATCTGGGCGATGTGGGACTAACGCACAACACCGCACCACAGAATTTCCTTCCGGAAAATCTGGGTCATCACAATCACCCCCTTTAGGCACGACGTCCTCGTCGGGCACGTCGTCCTTCAGGGGTCCACACACACGTGCTAGTCCCCACATTTCCGGCCAGATAGAGGCTCTGATAACACATGTAACGAGTCGGCCCCACGGACCGAACCGCCATGCCCGTATCAAAAATATTGTCCGCGTTGGCACAACTTCCCAGGGGGGTCACCCTTCCTGGTACTACTCCAAGTTAAGCACGCTTAACTATAGAGTTCCGTCCTCGCTATTATGGCGCACGACTTTAAAATACCTTGTTGATAGAAAATGGATCTTTAAGCTCATATACCACACGGGTACTCTCATATCTGGGCGATGTGAAACTAATGCACAACACCGCACCACAGAATTTCCTTCCGGGAAATCTGGGTCGTCACACACGCACATACATAGACGGGGCGACACCACACATGATACCGTCACTCCATCCAATAAATGCAATAACTCACAAACAACAACTATAATAACAACGTATCAAAAGAAATGTAATGGCATCATACAACGAAATAAATTAAATAACTCCAACACACGTTTATAACACACATGGACCTCTTACGCCACCTAACCCAGTCCGTAAGGTAGGTCATTCCCTATACCACTCGGCTCGTCTTATGCCCCCGGTATAGGGAGAGACATAGACCATTGCCAACATATAAATATTTAAAGTGCGTACTTGGACCTCTCACGCCACTCGCCCCAGTCCGTAAGACGAGTCATTTCATATACCACTCAGCTCGTCTCATGCCACCGGTATAGGGAGAGACATAGACCATTGCCAATAAATAAATCTCAAGGTCTCGGCCAATAATATTATACTATTCAATTATCACAATTCCCAATAAAATCACATTCTCAAAATACTAGCATTTCCAAATGTCACATTATCGTAATTCAACAAAACACATAAGCATAGGTACTAGAATCACAACTAACCAAACAAGCCTTATAGCTATCAATTAATTTCTTGCCAAACAAACCTCAACAAAACTCATAAATATCAATTCTCCGAAAAGTCAAATTGCCAAACAAGTCCAACAACATAAAATCTCATTCAGATATTTTAACAAACATCTTATATGCATAAACTACAACTTATCTCTATTCAATATAAATTTACCCAATTTCATCAACAACTATGATAACACATAACAACTCATAAAAACACACAAACCCATCTATATTCTCATTAATTCGAAATTCATATGTCTAAATTTACAATTCTCAAATTCAAATAAGTGAACTAAAATAGCAACACATAAAACTCAATTAACAATTTAATAGAATATAATTGAGATTAAAGAAAACCCCCAAATTTTAAAAACGCAAGATCTAACCCTAACATACACTCCCGTCCAGTCGCAATGGATAATCCCCATTACCTTAGTTCGTAGAGAAGATGCTTCCGGTAAAGGCTCGCTAATGGCGGTTTCTTTTTTCCTAAGCTTGAAATCTCTCTTTTCTTTCTTTGTTTCCTTGTTTATTCTTTTGTGCTTTTTGGTTTTTTGTTTTGAAAAGTGGGATGAAAAGTGTTTTGAGAGAATTTGGGGAAGAGAACTATTTGGTCTCCATAGTTCTAAAAGTTAACTCATACTGAAACTATTATTTTACTGCTCAGTAACAGGTTTTAAAAATAAAGTTTTTCGGAAGAGTTTCGGTTTTTGGCTAAAAATTAGTAAAGTGACCGGTTTTTGGTAAAAGTTGTATAAAACGTTTTTGGATAAATTTAATCGTAAATAAAACCATTTATAAAAATCTGGGATGTTACAATATTGGACATACATTACAAATGGTTATTGATACAGTTATGCCTTGATTAATAATTGTTCACAACTTTTTTCAACTAGGTAATTATGTTATTCCGCCTATCGGTGCTGCAATGGTTCGACACCTTCTAGAGTATTTACTGAGAAAAAATACTGAATATTGTGGACGATATGGTTGTGCGTTGGCTTTAAATCTTAACTTCTTACACTCATAAAAATTATATTTGCCATTTCATTCTAATTCCTAAATCCTCACAATCATCTGTACTGCCTACATCCTCAGTTCTCTGTTTGATTGCTACTATGTTGATGAATATTATAGATGTGCAATATCGGTATTATGTGTACGTACAAGCATACAAAGTAATTAAGGCTCGAAGTGAATGTTCTCAGCTTTTTATTCAGTGGTGGAAACTAGGAGTGAACTTTTTGTTAACATGGCTTGTGCCAAATTGCGAAGATTCTAAGTAATTTAGATGGAAACGTTTTAGTTTTCTTTTCATAATTTTTATCTATGTGGGTCTGGTTGGGGAATACAGCTCATTTTATGCGACTACCTAGTTTCTCACCTGCTTTTATGGCTACGTATAGAGTATTTTGATCTTTGTTTCCCTTTCCTTATTCTTTTTATTTGATTCAGGCAGATCACCTTCGCCAGGAAGCTTTGCAACAAATGCATAAACTCTTATCAACTCGTCAAGCAGCTCAAGGGCTGCTCGCATTAGGAGAGTATTGTCAGCGCCTTCGAGCTTTAAGTAACCTTTGGACAGCGCAGACACGTGATCCTATTTAGTCCAAAGTTCAACAAAGCTGTAAAATTTAAGGAATAATCACCATTAAAGTTTGTGCACCAGCATCTGCATGAATCTTTTGTTAATTTTCTGCAGAAAATACTACATGTTTATATTTTACGGTTGCTATAAAAAATTCACAAGGCATATAAAAGCCAAAAGCTGTATATACGAATACGTTAAGTGGTAGTTTTAGACCTATATCTAGTTATGTATATTGCCTCTTACGAGATTGCATTTTCAGGCCCCTTGTTTTTATCACATTTTATGGCATTTCAATGGTAAAATTGAACTCTTTGTATTAAGGGTTTTGTTGTGCTTTTGAAGTTTATCCTGTCTTTTAAGAAGTAATTGATAAATGTGTCTTTTTTTCAATTTAGCCTCTTGTTTTTCAAAGAAAAATGATGTTCGCCTATAACAATGTTCGAAAAAGGAAGATGACGATTAATGTGTACTTCAACAAGGTCAAGTCCCTCTCCCGTGATTGTTTAAAGGATGGCCCTTTAACTAAGATAAGTGAAGATAGAATGAGGAAAATCATTATACACTTTATACACATTTAAGTCAATGAGATGTGAATTAGGGCAGTTATATCGCACTTTCAGCTTCCATTATTAAATTATTCACCTGAAACTGTCTCGGTACTGCTTCACGTAACAATGGATAATTAGAAAGGGAGACGAACTGATAAAGCAATAACTTTAATCCGTCGTGGTTATGCTTTTCAACAATAGTATGATAAATAAAAGATAAGTATTGGATACGTCGTTATTCTTTCTTATTGCTCGGTAATTATTCTTGTTCGGATTACAGTTTCTTACTACACTCGTGCTCGGTCTAATAATTTAATCTTAATCTTCGTCTTTATCTTTCTCTTCGGTGCTCGGTCTTCAATTGATCTCGGTTTGCTTTCTAGTGAGATAAGCTCTGACAGATCTTTCTTATATATCTCTTTCTCTGAGATTTTTCAGGTCCCTTTTCCAGTGAAGATACTTGACTATTTATAGGCATTCGTGTGTCATAGGATGTTGCCAAGTGTGTCAATCTTGTATGCCATCTCATGGGCTTTTCAACTTGTCGGGCCTTAATTAAGTGGGCTTGGACATTTAAATGTGCCATTGCCTTCTTTCTTTATTAAGGAAAAGCCTGTTATACCCCGGGCTCCATTATTCCACCATTGAATACCCACTAATAAAGTTTGGGTTGTATTGTACCCGAATAGATAAATTCGGGTCTAATTTTTGTGTTTTATCAAGTGCTCCCCGACTTTTTCGGTGTGGTGTCCACGACGAGGGAGTCATACTCGGTCTAGTGAGGAGACTCTGATTTGTGTTGTTCCCAATACCTTATTGGATGACGTAATTGGACTGAAACTGTTTTTAGGTAGCCATAAATGTCCTTGGGAAGTTCAAGAGAGTTATCTTGCTTCGAGGGGACCTTTGACCTACCCACTATCTATCATTATAAAAGGTGGAAGTATCTGCTCCCTTTGTACAACACACTTTATAACGATCCAATGACTTCCCCTCATGGATCTAGTGGAGATAACCTCCTTGAATATGTCGCCCATCTAGAGGAGGAGGTTAGAAAAGCACGTATTCATAAGAGGAGGTTTGCTTTCTTAGCGAAGGAAGCTCTCCGGGACCCTGAACTGGAGGAAAAATTGGCTTTCTTGGAAGGAGATTATCAGATGGCCTTGGTCGAGGCATCTCGGGATAGGCATAAGAAGTCCAAGAGGGCTTACAAACTAGCCCTCAAATAGTTGCATGCTCGGTCCAAGAAGAGGCCGGATGACATTGAAGCAGGCTCTTCTGCTAAATAGTTCGTTTTTGTAATTTCTTTTTTGTTTGACTGTGGCCTCTCTTTGTAATGGAGTTTTTGGAATTTTAATAAAATATCTTCTTATTCTCTTTCTTATCTGTTTATTTTCCCAACGCAATTTATCTTTACTGTATTTCTCTTTATCACGCGTGTGTGGCGTTATGATGGGCTTCTTCGAACCCTGTGCATGATCTTATCCACTGAGTTTTCTCGAGCCCAGTGCAAAGAGTCCTATTTAATACTCTTAAGATTGTTGCACTTCCCTATAAGGACACGTATGTAACTGCCTTTCCCATATCTATCTTTTTAAGATAATGGCACGAATCCAAGAGTTTCTTTAGAACAGGCGTGCCTCATTAATGCACACGTTTACTGAAACCTTTTTTGACAAACGGTTGCGATTCCTCACCTCACGCCCTTCTCAATTTATCTATAAATACCTCTTTGAAGCTTGTCTTTCTTCATAATCTCCCCATATATTCTTTCTGCTATATATTATTATTATCCTGTAATTTGCAATGTCTGCCCCATTTTCTGGATCTGCTTTGGCCTTGCAAGTAGAGGCTTTTGAAGCCTCTTATGGTAGTGTATTGAAGATGTTAACAGATGCTGAGGCAGAGTTGAAAGTGATGCGTTCTTATCATGCCGAAATGGTGAGGGAGTTGGCTTGGCTGAGGACCGAGTTGGACTATTGCAGGCGTGCTTATCAATATTTGATCGATGAGAACAACGTCCTGAGGGGGAATCCTTCGCTTCAAGATACTATAATACCTGTGGGGCCCTCTCATCGATACCGACCAACTTTGCCCTAGGCGCCCTAATTTTATGCTTTATTCTCTTGCACTTTGTATTTTATACTTTGTTCTTTTGGTTGTGTTTCTTGATCGTTTTGCTCTTCGATGTAAGCGATCTCCTTTGGATGTTTGGTACTCTGATATAATCGATTTCCTTTGGATGTTTTGTCCTCTGATGTAATCGATTTCCTTTGGATGTTTTGTCCTCTGATGTAATGAACGCCTGTGTATTCCATTTTTATTAATGAAACAAATATTTGCATCTTCTATTGCTCCTCTTTTTATGTTGCATTGGTGGTTTGTCGTTTTCTGGAATGTCAGCTCTTCTAATGTCTTGTCACCTTTCTCTCTTTCTGTACTGTACCCACGTGATATATGAGGCATGTGTCAGATGGACAAAGATGTGTTTTCCCAGACATGGTCAGTCAAAGATGCATGTTCCCAAGCATTTGTCAGTTAGTGACGTACTATTTTGCTCTATAAATATCCTCCAAACCTTTCTTTAGTTTGCATTATCATCTCTCATAAGTTTGTTGTACTTGCTTCCTTCCTTTCTTTTCTCTCTGTTGTATTCCAACTTTTAAGAATGTCTGAGCCCATGGTGAGATATCATGGTCATATGAAGGACTTGGATGGTGAGGTGTCTCGGGTCCGTCATCGCATGGCTAAACTTGAGAAGGAATACGGGATTCTGGCCTTGGGCCTGTTCGACTCATATCCCGAGGAGACTATTAAGTGGACCAAGATTTCAGCCCTGAGTCATCAGCTCGACCAACTGTTGTTGCGGAGGGGTCAATTGGCTAACTCTTGGTATAAGGCCGAGGAGATTTGGGATCAAGCTCAGGAAGAGTTTGACAACTGTCCTCAGGGCCTAGCTAGCATGATGGTTAAGAATGCTCGGATTAAGGAACACATCGCTGCCCTTACTAGGGAGAATGAGTGTTTGGTTGTCATGAACTCCTCATACCAAGCTCGGTTAGATCGCTCTGCTCGGGTGGCTCCTCGGGGACCTTTCTCTTGGTCTGGCAGTTTGGTTTTCCCACCCATTGATCCTTAATTTATTTGGGCCTGTTTTCTGATGTATTTTTCCCATTTTGTAATTTGCATTTTCTTTTCTGCATTTGGATTGTTGCATCTCTTCGTATTTCGTGCCTTTTCATATGCTGAACTTTTTACAACGCCTCGTACTTTGTGCCCTTTGTATTATTGCAATTTTTTTTTAGACTGAACTGTTACAACGCCTCGTACTTTGTGCCTTTTGTATTGTAAACTGTTGCGACGCCTCGTACTTTGTGCCTTTTGTATTGTAAACTGTTGCGATGCCTCGTACTTTGTGCCTTCTTTATAAATGCTCCCTAATGTTTGTATTTCACTATTAACTCTTCCCTTCTCTCTCCTGTTTCATAATTTTGGTTTCCTCTAATCTTGTTGTTTTCTGAGATGGCTCCCATCACCGGATCTGCTTCCAAGAGGAGGGTTCTTGAGGAGGAACCCCTTTTTACGTTGCCTCCTCCTTGTTTTGAGGATTTGACTTCTCTTGAGTTGAAGGAGAGAGAGGTTGCGTGGTTGAAGGTCAAGCTCAAGTGTTCTGAAACTGAATGTAAACGGTTTAAACAATATTGGAACGAAGAGATGGCTGCTCATTATGAAGCCGAGCAGAAGTGTAAATCTCAATCTCATGCTTTGCAACAAGTGGATATTGGTGTTTCCCACTTGATTAGGGAAAAGGAGCTCCTCAAAGAGCTTTTGGCGAAGAGGGATGCCGATGAGGGTGGTAGTTCTAAGGTTCAAAAATAGTAGGGGGTGATCACAGTTGTGGTAAGTATAGAGAAGTATCTTATTGTTTATGTTTTCCTTTGGATACAATATGTTGTTACATACATGGCAGAACTTCATGGTATTTCCCGCTTGTGCTTAAAAGAAGGATGCCAGTGGGGGGGGGGGGGGTGCCTCTAAGTTTTGGGGATGGTTTTTGTAATAACGTTTTTCTTTTTGGTTGGATTGAATCCGTTGTAACTGGTTTTTTTCCTCCTTGTGGATGAATAAAAGTACTTTATTATCTGCTTTCCTTTTACAATTCGTTTACTACTTATTTTTCTCTGCTTGCCTGTTTCTTCATTTTGAGACTATGTTCTGTATCTCAGTATGGGACACCGTGGTTATCCCCCCGGAGAGCGTTGCTAGACTTTAGGCTGAAGTATAGTCGAGCTAGGAACGTTCTGCGTTTATCTTGTGCGGTGTTCCACCTCGGTATTTGAATATTGCTCGACGGTTCTTGCAGTAGTATTGTTAGCGTATGTTGTAAGTTTTTCGTGGTGGGGTCCACTGGCCTTTTATATAGGTACAATGATGTGAACTGTATTGGTTAGTGGGATATGCTTTTTGACGTGGCGAGATCTGGAGCATTGAATTTTGAAATATCTGACGGTGTTTGACTTTTCTGTGGCTGAAAAGAGGGAAACCTCTGTCACACGAAAGGACGGTTAATATTTTATTCCTTTTTTGCGGGTCCACTCCTTTTATCTTCTCAAGTAATTCTTTTTGTTATCATCTCATAATTTCTCAACGTTTTATCTCTCATATTCTCTCTCTAGGGTTTATCCTCTCTAAAAAATTATCTGTTGCTACCATCTCTAAAGAGGAAAACATCTTCACTGCTGCACTCTCCTTTCTACCAATAGAATGGCTGTAAGTGTGCCCCTGATTTCTGGGACTCTCTGTATACTTATTTTCTCGTTTTCTTATTTTTATTGGTCTTTGTTGTCTTGTTCTGCATTGATCTGTTGTGGGTTTTGTGGTTAGGCTTAGGCTGTATGATAAGTGGAAACTGTATTTGTTTGGTTGGGTTTCTGGTTTGGTTATCGTTGTTGGTACTCGTTGCTGTATGTTTGGTATTGATGGCGTGCTTTTGATGTTTTTATCAGGACTATATGTTTCAATGCTTGGCCCAAGTTGGTCAATTTACCGAGGAGGGTTTTAAAAGTCTTTCCGGGATACCTGGCGACATACATATTCGTCTTCCTACGACCGAGGATGAGGCGCTTGGCCGCGTAGCTGAAGGTGAGGTGGCCATTCGCTCCTCGGCTCTGTTGACTGGGGGTCTGAAGCTCTCTCTTTCTGATTGGATGGACTCCTTCTTTGAGGCCTCCCAAATTGCAGCATGCCAACTCGTGCTGAATAGCTACGGTATTCTGAACGGTATAAAGAGGCTATCCGAATTGGCTAATTTTCGGGTGGAACTGAAAGATGTGCTTGGTATATATGGGTTTCATTTTGATCCCCAGAGCTCGTATTTGAAGTCGGTGCATTCATTTGCTCGACTTGTTATTGACATCCCTGATACCAACAAGGAGTACAGTCTTGGTATCGTTATTGTGTCCGCGAATTGGTGTCCTCTTGGTCGACTTATTCCCGGACCCGCTGCTGTTGCGTCCGAGTTGCCTGCTCTCGGTGCTCCCAATGTGGACGTTCTTGTGGCTCTCTGGAATTGGTGGGGCCCCAGTCCCACTAAGCAGGCAGATAGCCGTGCTGCTCCCAAGTTGCTTGGGTATGTTGCTGACCCAGGGAACAGGTGCACCACTGCGCCTGTAATCCCCAATGAGACTGAGGATGATTTTCTTAAGATCATCAGGCCGCGTATTGCATCCCTAGGAGGGAAAAAATCTTCTTCTCGTTCTAAGAGGCGATCATCTGAGCCCGGAGACGAGGTTTCAAAGAAAGCACGTGTGGCCGAGGTGGTCACCGATGTTGTGCTGCATTCTTCGCCAATGGAGAGTGTAGTCGTGTCCATCCCCATAGAGATTGGGACACCACAACCCGATGTGAGCTTGGAGGTGGGAGTGCCATCTCCCCCAAAGGAGAGTCCAGTCTTGCCTGTCTTCACCGATGACAAGATGGCTACAACCGAGGTATGTGTATTGGTTGTGTTATTGTTGTACCTGAATTTCCTGTTTTTATTTGTTCATCTTTGATGTTGTCTTTCAGTTGTTAACTTCCTCGTTGGTTACTCTTGCTCTTGCCCGATCTATGGGAGTTGTTTTGGTTCAGGGGTTGTTCGATGACTTGTTTAGGCATGTGAACCTGGACGTGGACATGGAAGAGGATATTATGAATCTTCCTAATGTCTCGCCACCACGAGAGGTGGAGAAGGTGGCCGAGGAAGAGACCCATGAGACTCGTCGGTTGGAAGAGGAAGTGGGGGATGAAAGATTAGAGGCTGCCTAGAAGGAGGTTGATGTCGTCCACAAGGAAATGGAGGTTGCCGGTAAGGAGGGGGAGATGAAAATGCTGAAAAGGTGGAGGTGGACGGGGATGCAATGACCCGTTATATTGCTAGGTGCGGCGGGCACTTGTTGGGGCAGCCCCGAGCAGTGAGGATGGGGTATGCTGCGCTTCTGCCCTTCATTTATAAGGACATGGTGGATATGGTTGCTCGTCCTGCAGTGACGGCCATTGAGCATGCCAACTCTGATGTCCTCCGGGTATGCTTTATTTCAGTCATTTTATTTTTGACGTCCTTTGTTGGTATCTTATGTGGTTTTCTTGCAGGCTTTCCTCAGCACCGTTGAGCTGAGGGATCGGTTCACAACGCTAAAGGTCGAGAACAAGTTGTTGGCTGAGCAAAATGCCAAGCTGTTGGCGGAAGAGAAGGCGGTGGCCGAGGATAAGGCACGTGCTTTGAGTATGGCCGCAGAGTATGCCAGGTCGGTGAATGAGAATTTGCGGTTGCACTAAGATAATGAGAAGTTTGAGGCTGAGAAGGTGCTTGTGGCCGAGGAGAAGGCCAAGCTGGAGGCCGAGAAGAAGGTGTTTGAGGACTAGGTGGCTTCGTTGAAGGCGGCTCGGGCAGAGGATCGGGACAAGTTCACAAAGGTCGCCAATTTCTATGCATATGGCTCTCATGTCCGTGCATTGAATCTGGCGAGGGTGCCCCTTTCTAATCGGGCCTGGTCGGGTTTGATTTATCCGGCTTCGGATGCGTCGCCTCCTATGCCTAAAGATTGGGCGAACATTCAGGATGAGAAGCCCCCACGTCTGCCGGGGCAAGTGACCTCCACCGCGCCCCGACCGCATTCTGGGTCGGAGTCTGCTACTCCTCATGCTACGACCCCTCGGCCTTCGATCCCTCGGTCTTCTCCCCCTCAGGTTGATCCTTGAACAAGTTTATCTTGTAAATGTTTTAGTTCATGGTCGTCTTTGTTTTGGAGCCCGGTTTGTGGGCCGTTGTATAAACTACGACATTCTTTTGGGGAAGTTTATAATATTTTTGCTCTGTTGTCATTCTGTTTGGTTTATCGTTTTCGTTATTGCTCATTGCTTGTTGGTAGGCTTCGTATGTTTGAAGGTCGTAACAATCGTGTCAAGTACCGGTTAACCCTCTTGCCATGGTGGTCTGGTCCCGACCAAGTGGTAGTTTAGGAGAACAGTTAGGTAGTCCCGAGAGTCCTAGTTCGTCTCATATTGCTGAACTTAACTCGGCTCGTCGTGAGATCAAGGAGTTAAAAGCTCATATCTTGGACTTATCTACCCGGTTACACGATTTGGGTGAGAAATTCAGCAAGAAGACAGCCCACTATAATGTAAACAAGGGAAAAGCCAAAGAGCTTCTTGGTGCACTTCGTCGGTCTCGGGATGATGCCCGGGGTCGAGTGACGAGCTTGCATTTCGTGTTGGGGGCTGTGTTCGAAGATGTTGACCTCTTATTATCTTTTGTCAAAGCGTATTGGGCCCGTGCTCGTGCACTCGATGTGTACGACTATGTGAAAGGTACTCGTGGCGTTACCCGAGCAGAGTGTATGGTTGATGCTATGACCCGGGTAACTGAGACTACGGCTGCCTTGAACCGCTTGGATATTTCGGTGAAGAGCCGTTTGGGAACGCAACTAATCTCGCTGCGGGACATTCACTTTGCTGATGCTGTGGAGATCTCGGCTTCTATCGAGGGCTTGCCTGACTGACTTAGATTAGTGTTTTGTATTTTGAACTCCCTTATGCGACTTGTTGGAAAAGTATTCTTTATTTTTGATTCGTTTTGTCAGTTCTCTTCCTTTTTTTTTTGTTTTTTTGTTTTAGACGAATACTCATTTCGGTTTCCTCTCCCCCTCCCCTTTTTTTTTTATAGGCACTTGCTACTGTGTCACACCAGGCTGGTTCTCCGGCCCTTGATAGTCCGGGGCAAGGACCTACTGGTGCTGTCCGGGATGAGGCCTCATCTGGTGTGGCTAATGGAGCGCATGCCAATTGGCTTTATATTGACCTAATGGGCAAGAATGACAAACTTCATGCTCATTGTGCTCGGCTTAAGGAAAAGTTGAGAACCCAAGCGGCGTATTTCGGTGATTATGTGCGATGCGCCGAGCATGTTACTGAGGTTCAGGAGCATCAGTTAGACCGTTACTGACGTGTGAAGGACGAGTACCTTGGTAAATTAAGGTCATTGGTATCCCGGGCCAATGTCTTGATGAAGTATTTCCATGCTTCTCGTCTTAGGTATGATGCTTCAGAGGCCATGGCCCTAGTTCGACAATTTCCTTTGGACGACGCTCGTCGTAAGGAAGCTTCTGATGCTCACGAGCATGCGAAGGGGAAAGAGTTCTCCGCTCGGCTTGAAGTGGTGGAACGTGTCGGTGCTAATATGACCAACTTGGATTCCCTTATTTCTCAGGAGCATTTTGAGGGTGAGGATACAGATGAGGACACGGCAACGGATGACGAAGAGGTTGTGTTGCGTCCTGCGCCGGCGTGCTCCTCGCGTAGCAGTTCTTCTTAAGCAGTTTTCCTTTACTTTTTGAGAATTGTTGCCTCCGTAATGCGGGCTATTTATCATTTGCTTTATTTATATATTCATGGATTGGATCTTCTTATTTTGCATTGGTATTTCATTTGTCGTATTGATTTCCCTTGTTGTTTTCTTTTTTTGGTACGCTGTTGCCTCCGTAATGCGGGCTTGAATCATTTACTACTCTTGTTGGACCCTTCAAATTTGAATGTATTGATGTACCTGTATGTGTGCCTCCGATTCATTGGAGGACTTGTTCGGGACTTAAACCCTATTGCATCCGGTTCGTTGGAGGACTTGTTCTTATACATGCCTCCGGTTCCTTGGAGGACTTGTTCTTTTTCCTTTTCTTAGACATGCCTTCTGTTCGTCGAAGGACTTGTTCAGGACTTAAACCCTGTTGCCTCCGGTTCGTTGGAGCACTTGTTCTTATACATGCCTCCGGTTCGTTGAAGGACTTGGTTCTTTTCCTTTTTCTTAGACATGCCTTCTGTTCGTCGAAGGACTTGTTCGGGACTTAAACCCTGTTGCCTCCGGTTCGTTGGAGGACTTTTTCTTAGACATGCCTCTGGTTCGTTGGAGGACTTGTTCTTTTTCCTTTTCTTAGACACGCCTTCTGTTTGTCGAAGGACTTGTTCGGGACTTAAATCATGTTGCCTCCGGTTCGTTGGAGGACTTTTTCTTAGACATGCCTCCAGTTCATTGGAGGACTTGTTCTTTTTCCTTTTCTTAGACATGCCTTCTGTTCGTCGAAGGACTTGTTCGGGACTTAAACCCTGTTGCCTCCGGTTCGTTGGAGGACTTGTTTTTATACATGGCTTCGGTTCGTTGGAGGACTTTTTTCTTGTTCCTTTTCTTAGACATGCCTTTTGTTCGTCAAAGGACTTGTTCGGGACTTAAACCCTGTTGCCTCCGGTTCGTTGGAGGACTTGTTCGGGACTTAAACCCTGTTGCCTCCGGTTCGTTGTAGGACTTTTTCTTGTACTTTTTCTTAGACATGCCTTCGGTTCGTTAAAGGACTTGTTTGGGACTTAAACCCTGTTGCCTCCGGTTCGTTGGAGGACTTTTTCTTAAACATGCCTCCGATTCATTGGAGGACTTGTTCTTTTTCCTTTTCTTAGAGATGCCTTCTATTCGTCGAAAGACTTGTTCGGGACTTAAACCCTGTTGCCTCCGGTTCGTTGGAGGACTTGTTCTTATACATGCCTCCGGTTCGTTAGAGGACTTGTTATTTTTCCTTTTCTTAGACATGCCTTCTGTTCGTCGAAGGACTTGTTCGGGACTTAAACTTTGTTGCCTCCGGTTTGTTGGAGGAGTTGTTCTTATACATGCCTTCGGTTCGTTGGAGGACTTGTTCTTTTTCCTTTTCTTAGACATGCCTTCTGTTCGTCGAAGGACTTGTTCGGGACTTAAGCTCTGTTGCCTCCGGTTCGTTGGAGGACTTGTTCTTATACATTCCTCCGGCTCGTTGGAGGACTTGGTTCCTTTTCTTTTTCTTAGACATGCCTTCTATTCGTCGAAGGACTTATTCGGGACTTAAACCCTGTTGTCTCCGGTTCGTTGGAGGACTTGTTCTTATACATGTCTCCGGTTCATTGGAGGACTTGGTTCTTGTTCTTTTAATCATGATAACAAAGCACTTTATTTATTAAAAGGAAAATTTCATTACAAAGGAAGAGGCAAATTATTACATGTAGCATTAAACTAGTTTACAGATAGTACTTCTTGAGATTAGCTACATTCAAAGAATTCTTCTCTCCTCTGCTATTGTCAAACAAAACGCTTTTGATCTTGTAAGAAACCGGGATTGTTCTTTTGACAATTTCATATGGGCCTTCCCAGTTGGGACTCAGTTTGCCATGTATCTCGTTTCTGGTATAGGCAGTTACTCGTCGTAGCACCAGTTCTCCTACCATGAATTCCTTGGACCCTTTCACCCTTTTGTCATAGGTTTTATGATGCTCTGTTGGTATTTTGCCAGGGTAAGGGCTGCTATTTTGCGCTTTTCATCTAGCATGTCGAGCTCTTCTCTCATTCTTTCCTCATTGTTTCCTTGTTCGACTAAAGATGTTCGGAGTGTGGGTAGGACGACTTCAGTAGGTATAACAGCCTCGACGTCGTATGCTAAGCTGAAAGGTGTTTCTTTCGTGCCCGTTTTGGGAGTAGTTTGGCATGACCACAAGATGTTGAGTAGTCTCTCTGGCCATTTCCCTTTTGCTTGTTCTAGGGTTGTCTTGATGCCATCTAGGATAGTTCGGTTTGATACCTCGGCTTGTCCGTTACCCTGTGGGTAGGTTGGAGTCGAATAGAACTTTCGGATGCCGAGTTCTTCGTACCACAGCTGTAGCTTGGCGTCTTTGAACTGGGTTCCGTTGTCTGCGACGATGGCGTATGGTATACCGAATCTGGTTATGATATGTTCCCAAATGAACTGTTTAATGTTCTGGGCTTTGATTTTTCGGAGAGGTTTAGTTTCGACCCATTTGCTGAAGTAATCCGTTGCAACGATCAAGTACTCGACGTTGCCTAGTGCTTTGGGAAGCTTCCCGACTAAATCAATTGCCCATTGTGCAAATGGCCATGGTGCCGATACCGGGGTCATCATAGATGATTGGAGCCAAGGTATTTTTGCAAATCTTTGGCACTTATCACACCTTTGGACATATACATCGGCATCTCTTTTGATATATGGCCACCAATATCCTTGTGTGATAGTCTTGTTGGTGAGGGACCTTCCTTTGATGTGTGCTCCGCATGAGCCTTCATGGACTTCTTCCAAGATTTGTTGTTGCTGTTCTGTGCGGACACAAAACAGATGTGGTCCTCGGTAACTTGACTTGTACAGTTTGTCTTCCTTGGATAACCAGAACCTGGGAGCCTTTCTTGTGATCTTCAGCGCTTTTATTTTGTCTGTCGGGAGCATCCCGTTTCGCAGATAGTGAATCATTTCGTCCATCCACCGTAGCTCGTACTGCACTGACGTTACTCGGTCTACCCTTCTGGAAATGCTCGGTGTTTCCAGTAGTTCCACTGTGATTGACCGAGTGTTTACTAGGGTTAGTGTTGAAGCTAGGGTTCGAACTACGATACACTTTCAACATGTCCGCTGAAGATATCCTAAAAGATATATGCAGGGAAAGTTGGTACTCCCGACCACAACCGATCTCTACTCCCCCCAATATGAGAGACTCCAAGCTTTTCTGCACATATCACGAGGATCACGGCCACCTCACCGAGCATTGTCGTAACCTGCAATGGAAAATGAACCTGTGGGGTGATGCGGGATACCTAGCCAAATTCATCAAAGGCGCGGGGAACAAAGGCAAACAACTGGCCATCGAGGGAGCCGACAACCGGCAGGGCAAAATGATCAACGTCGTTCACATGTCGCAACCCAAAGGAACAGGTGGAGATCGATCACGACAGCGGAAACTGGCGCATTTCGGCCAGGTAGCCAAGGCGTCACAAGCGTCGACCTCTAAAAGGCAATGCACGCCCCGACGACATCCACCCATTTCCTTCTCAGGACTTGACGAGGAAGGGGTGATTTATCCCCATGGGGACGCCATTAATCTCCGTGTTCAAATTGGCCTCGACACGGTCAGCAGGGTGCTTATCGACCAAGGAGCCTCTTGTGACATCATGTACAGAGAGCTTTTCGACAAAATGGAACTCAAGATACAAGATCTCCAACCTACCGATGTCACATTGATCGGGTTCATCTCCGAGACGACTAAACCTCTGGGTAAGATCGTCCTCAATGTCACAACTGGATCCGTTTCAGTTCCCGTGGAGTTCTTAGTAGTCAACGACAACTCCGGCCACAACGCAATCTTGGGCCGACCTTGGCTGCATGCTATGCGGGCCATACCCTCGACCTACCACCAAAAAGTCAAATACCCAAATGACAGGGGAGAGATCGAGACAGCCAGAGGATGTCAAGAAGATTCAAGACGGTGTGAAGACATTACCGCAGCCCTGCAAAAACAGCTGATCGTTGTCGAACAACCCACCAGCACAAAGAAGCTGATCAACCAAATATCCAAAACCGAGAGGGTTGTTGAAGAACAAGTAGGAGAAACACTTAGGAAGGTGTACATCCCTGATATGGACGAGGAGCACTACTTCCTTCTCGGGAATAACCTTCCAAAACGGGAATCCGAAGAGTTGGAAGCATTCCTCTTCAGCATTGTTGATAAGTTCGCCTGGAGTCCCAAAGACATGCCCGGCCTAGACCCCGAAACGGCATGCCACCACCTGAGTGTTAATGCCGAGTACAAGCCGATAGCTCAAAGGAGCAGAAAAGTGTATGTACAACACAGAGCAGCTATAATCGCTGAAGTACAAAAGCTATTGGAGGCTGGAGCCATAAGGGAGGTTTTCTATCCCAAATGGTTATCCAATCCAGTCGTCGTCCCAAAAAAGAACGGAAAGGAGAGAGTCTGTATAGACTTCACCAATCTAAACAAAGCCTGTCTGAGAGACCACTTTCCCCTTCCGAGGATAGATCAACTGGTGGACGCGACTGTGGGAGCAGAAAGAATGACCTTCCTTGACGCATATTCAGGATACCACCAAATTCCCCTAGCCCACGAAGATCAAGAAAAGACGTCGTTCATATCGCCTTTGGGAAATTATTGCTACACGGTAATGCCGTTCGGCCTGCGCAATGCGGGAGCAACATACCAAAGGATGATAACGAGGGTATGCAGAGATCATATAGGGAAGACGATGGAGGTATACATAGACGACATGGTCGTCAAAAGCGAAAGGGCTACATCCCACCTCCAAGATATCAGAGATGTCTTCCGTACGTTGGGCGAGCACAAACTGAAACTCAATGCGAGCAAGTGTGCCTTCGGAATCAGCAAAGGAAAATTTCTGGAGCACATGGTCAGCCGACGAGGAATAGAGGCAAATCCCGACCAGATCACAGCTCTACAGAACCTAGCCGTGCCCAAGAATAAGAAACAGGTACAAGAGCTCACGGGAATGATGGCCGCTTTGAGCAGGTTCATCAGTCGATCCGCAGATAAGGGACGACCGTTTTTCGAATCACTCAAGAAGAATAGAAAATTCGTGTGGGACCCGGAATGTGAGGCTTCATTCAACAATCTCAAAGAGTACTTGAGGACGCTGCCACTGCTGGTAGGGCCGAACAAAGGAGATATTCTGGCATGCTACCTAGCAGTTTCCACTACAGCTGTGAGTGCAGTCATCCTCAGAGAAGAGGGTCGCGAACAATTTCCGATCTACTTCGTCAGCAAAACTCTGGTCGAAGCCGAAACACGTTACCTACCCTTGGAAAAGCTGTGTCTGGCATTGGTCGTCGCAACCAGGAAGTTGCCACACTATTTTATAGCTCATCAGGTCTGGGTATACACGAAGTTTCATATCAAAGAGTCACTTCGACGGACAGACATAAGCGGTCGAGTTGCCGCCTGGGGGGTCGAACTATCCCAATTTCATATCGAGTTCGTACCCCGACATGCCATAAAAGGACAAGTCTTGGCCGATTTCTTCGCGGAGTTCACCGAAGGCTACGATGAGCCATTGGCACTCTCTCCGCAATCACACTGGCAGATACATGTGGACGGATCAGCGACCAAGGACGGATCCGGAGCAGGGATCGTCCTAAAGTCTAGAGAGGGAGCAATCATCGAAAAAAGCATAAAACTGGGCTTCCGAGCTACCAACAATGAGGCAGAATACGAAGCCATGATAAATGGCATGCTCGTCGCCCGGTCCCTCGGATGCTCTCACTTAGTTGCAAGTTCAGACTCTATGCTCATTGTCAATCAAGCCCTCGGCGAGTACCAAGCCAAAGATGACAGGATGATCCTCTATCAAGAGAAAGTCCAAAGCTTGATGGCCACCTTCGAACAGTGCGAGTTAGTCAGAATCAATCGCACCGAAAATGCACATGTCGATGCCTTAGCCACCCTAGCCTCGACATTAGCATTGACCGACACCCGGTCGATCACAGTGGAACTACTGATGATTCCGAGCATAATTAAAAGGATAGATCGAGTGACGTCAGTACAGTACGAACTAGGTTGGATGGATGACATGACTCTTTATCTGCGAAGTGGAACGCTTCCGGCCGATAAGATAAAAGCGCTGAAAATTACGAGAAAAACTCCTCGGTTCTGGCTATCCGAGGACGACAAACTGTACAAATCCAGTTACCGGGGACCCCACCTACTGTGCGTGCCTCCCGAGCTACAACTGCCGGTCCTCGAGGAAATCCACGAAGGATCCTGCGGAGCACACATCAAAGGGCGATCCCTTGCAAACAAGGCAGTTACCCAAGGGTATTGGTGGCCCTATATCAAGCGAGACGCGGATGTATATGTCTAACGTTGTGATAAGTGCCAACGATTTGCCAAAATACCACGACTCCCCTCGTCTTTAATGGCCCCCGTAGCGGCTGCATGGCCGTTTGCACAATGGGCAATAGATTTGATCGGAAAACTCCCAAAGGCCCCTGGGAGTGTGGAATATCTGATCGTCGCGACGGATTATTTCACGAAATGGGTTGAAGCTAAACCCCTCCGAGAAATCAAAGCCAGCAACGTCAAACAATTCATCTGGGAATACATCATAACCAGGTTCGGAATACCGTATGCTATTGTCGCCGACAACGGAACCCAGTTCAAAGATGCCCAATTACAACTGTGGTACGAGGAATTGGGTATCCGAAAGTTCTATTCGACGCCGACATACCCACAAGGAAACGGGCAAGCCGAAGTGTCAAACCGAACAATACTAGACGGCATCAAGACCACCCTTGAGCAAGCAAAGGGGATATGGCCCGAGAAGCTACTCAACGTCTTGTGGTCATGCCGAACTACGCCGAAGACGGGCACCAAGGAAACCCCGTTTAGCTTAGCGTACGGTGTTGAGGCCATCATACCAACAGAAATTGGTCTACCCACGCTCCGAACGACTCTAGTCGAGCAGGGAAATAATGAACAAAGAATGAGAGAAGAACTTGACATGATAGACGAGAAACGAGAGATAGCATCTCTTACACTCGCAAAGTATCAACAAGGCGTCAAACAAGCATATGACAAAAGGGTGAAAGGGACCAAGGAGTTCATGGTCGGAGAATTGGTGCTGCGACGAGTAACGGTATATACCCGAAATGAAATACATGGTAAATTGAGCCCCACCTGAGAGGGACCATACGAGATCGTCAAAAGAACAAGCCCAGTTACCTACAAACTCAAAAGCGTTCTGTTCAAAAATAGCAGAGGGGAGAAAAATTCTTGGAACGTGGCTAACCTAAAGAAGTACTACATATAAGCCATCACATGGGTACGAACACAGGTGCCGCCTTACCTCTCTAGCTTAATGTCATTGTCTTTTGAATAAATAAAATACCTTATCATGCTGACTAACCAGTGTAGAGGAAATTCCCAACATGGCCGAAGTGCCTAGGAATACTATGAAATTCCCAACATGGCGTGTTATCAAAGGAACGCCTAGGAATACTATGAAATTCCCAACATGGCCGAAGTGCCTAGGAATACTATGAAATTCCCAACATGGCCGAAGTGCCTAGGAATACTATGAAATTCCCAACATGGCCGAAGTGCCTAGGAATACTATGAAATTCCCAACATGGCCGAAGTGCCTAGGAATACTATGAAATTCCCAACATGGCGTGTTATCAAAGGAACGCCTAGGAATACTATGAAATTCCCAACATGGCCGAAGTGCCTAGGAATACTATGAAATTCCCAACATGGCCGAAGTGCCTAGGAATACTATGAAATTCCCAGCATGGCGTGTTATAAAAGGAACGCCTAGGAATACTATGAAATTCCCAACATGGCCGAAGTGCCTAGGAATACTATGAAATTCCCAACATGGCGTGTTATCAAAGGAACGCCTAGGAATACTATGAAATTCCCAACATGGCATGTCTAAAAGAATGCCTAGGAATACTTATGTATATGCAGGTACCCATTGACCCAATGAGCAAGGATGAAAAGCAATACGGCAATGAGAAGAATAATAAAGTACCAAATGGCGAAAACAATGAAAAGGAATCAATCAAAACAATGAAATAGCAGCAACGGGAATGCCCAATACACGTATAACGAGATAAAACAGATCATAAAGGCCCACATTATGGAGGCGACACAATGCCAAACGAAGAAATCAGCAAAGAAAAATCAATCCAATCAATGAAATATCCGTACAACAATGAGAAAATCCGAACACAGGAGTAAAGAAATAAAACAAATAGTCCTCGCCCGCGTTACAGAGGCAACAGTGTACAACCAACAAATAAAGAAATTTGTTTAAGAGCTACTACATGAGGAACACGACGGTAACTGACCGAGTGACACTTCTTCGTCTTCCGTCGACGTATCCCCATCAGTTTCTTCGTCATCAAAACGCTCCTCAGAAATGAGGGCATCAAAGTTGGTCGTGTGAGCACCAACGCATGTCAGCGTCTTAAGCCGTGCAGAAAACTCGGCTCCTTTAGCGACCTCGTGAGCATCCGAGGCCGCTTTCCGACGAGCATCGTCGAAAGGAAGCTTGCGAGCTTCGATCATAGCTGCAGAAGCATCGTATCTGATAAAGCCATAACTTTGGTCGGTCGTGTTAGGCTTTTCAACAATAAAATAATGATTGATTAGGCGTAAATAATGAACACTTCTTGGTCTTTATTATTGATCGGGTCATTACACTTGTTCGGATTGTACATTTGATCGGATTATTATTAATTTACTACAATTGCGCTCGATTTGACTATTTGAACTCTTATCTTGATCGTTCTCCTTCTTCTTCGATGCTCGGCTCTTTCTCTGTTCGGTTTGTTTCTTAGTTGGATAAGCTTTGACTAGTTTTTCTCTTTTCTCAACTTCTCTCTATAATTTTTGAATAGATTTTCACGGGGGGTTTGTAGGAGGGGTAGTTGGCTATTTATAGGCAACTACGCCTCCTTGGATGTTAACAAGTGTCTCCATCTTAGAGGGTTTTTTAGATATGGGTCCCTAGTTAAGTGGGCTTGGGCTTTTATTAATATCTTCCTCTATTATCTAGGAAAGGCATGTGATGACCCATCAAGCATTGGATACCCATTTATGAAGTGTGGGTCGATTGCTACCCGAATAGAATATTCGGGTCTAATTTTCATGTTCTATCAAGTGCTCCCTGACTTCCTCGGCGTGGTCTCCATGTCGAGGGAGTCATGATTAGTCGGTCGAAGATATTACTTTGGTTTTGCTGTTCCCAAGGTTACATCGAGAAATGCGATAGGTTCACGACTGTTCCCTGGGGCCCATTTGAGGTCATTAAGAGGTCCAATCTTGGTACCCTTTTTCGAGATAGAAAAACCCTTGATCTTTCCCACATTTACCTACTATAAAGGTGCCCCTTCCCCCATTATCCCATTTATTATTACTTCGACTGTGACACGATGGCTTCTCCCAATGGTTCGACAGGAGACAACTCTTCGGATTACGTTGCTTACTTGGAGAATGAGGTCAAGAAGGTTCGCGTCCTGAAAAAGAGATTGGCGGATGTGACCAAGAGGCTGTCTGATATGGATGCGGAGCACCATATGACCATGGCTGATAGGGATTGGGCCTTCGAGCGTATAAAAAGGCTCGAGGCTTCTCTGGCTAAGCAGAAGGCAGCAAAAAAGGCCTATAAGCTTGCCTTCAAGGAGTTGCATGCTCGGTCTAAACCGAGTTCGGTTGATGATGAAGATGGCTCTTCCTCAGAATAATTAAATATTGTGATTTCTTTTGTATTAGATATCATTTCCCTGTTGTAATCATTATCGAAAATATTAATAAAATGTTTCTTTATTTTCGCTCTTGTCCGTTTATCTTCTTGATACCTTATGGGATGACCTAATTGGACTTTGAACTGCTGTAGTTAGCCATAAATGCTCTTGGGAAGTTCAAGAGGGTTAGTCTTTTTTCGAGATGACCTTTGGTCTACCCCTTGTTTCTTCCTATAAAAGGGGACTGTCCCTGTACTCTTTGTGCAGCTCATTCCGTATTATCGTACAAATGGCTTCTCCTCGTGAATATAGTGGTGACAACCTTCCTGAATACGTTGCCCATCTCGAGGAGGAGGTTAGGAAGGCTCGTATCCTCGAAAGGAGGGTTGCCTTTTTAAACATGGAGGCTCGCCGAGCTAATGAGATGGACGAGCGCTTGGAGGCCATGGAGAGTGAATATCAGAAGTCTCTGATCGACAATATTTGGGCTCATGCTCGGATCAAAGAGCTTGAGGCTTCTAGAAATAGGCACATTGCTTCCAAGAGGGCTTACAAACTGGCCCTTAAGGAAGTGTATGCTCGGTTGAAGGGGAAGCCGAATGACAAAGCAGGCCCTTCTATGAAATGATTTTATTATTTTTATTGTATTTCCTTTATGTTGACTGCCTCTTCTGTAATAAAGTATCAATCAATCAATAAATATTACTTTCCCAATGCGATTTATTTGACTGCGCATGCTTGTGGCTTTATTAATGCTTTTTCTTGGGCCTGGTGTTTGACCTTATCCACTGGATCTTCTTAATCTCTGTATCTAGGGACCACTGAGATTTCTTGAGCCCTGTGCACAAATCTTATCCTTTATATCTTAGTTGCTGTGACATTTTCCTAGAGAGACACGTGTAAGAGCCTTTCGCATTTCGCCCTCTTTTAAATACTAGCGTGAATCCAAGCGTTTCTTCTCAAGGGACTCAATCTTTCCCACTTAAACCTTTCTTAACAGACGCATCTTTTTAATTATCCCTGTTTGCCAAAGTCTTTTTTGACGAACGGTTGCGATTCCCCACACTAAGCCATCCTTAATTTTTCTATAAATACCCTCTCAAGATATGGATTTATTCATAATCTTTCCTTCATCTCCCCTTACCATATATAGAACTTTATCCCATAACCTTTTTATAATGGCCAGTTCTTTCACCAAATCTGCATTGGTTTTGCAAGTGGAGGCTTTTGAAGCTTCCTATGGCCATGCACTAAAACTGTTGAAGGATGCCGAGGAGGAGTTAAAGGTGATGCGTTATCACCATACCGAGATGGTTCGGGAATTAACTTGGCTAAGATCTGAACTAGATTATTGCCGACGTGCTCGTCAAGCTCTAGTTGAAGAGAATGAGGTGCTAAGGGGGAACTCGGCACTTCGAGACAGGAATGTCTCTGCCGGCCCCTCTCATCGATATCGATCGACCTCCCCCTAACCTCTCCATTTTCCTTTTTTTTCTTTTGATTTTCTTCAATTTTCTTCATTTCTTCATCTCTTCTCATCTCTTTTTTCTTTTATCCTTCTTATGTATCTTTTTTCTTTTTTATCGTGTTCCTTTTACTTTCTTCATTTTCTCTCCCCTCACTCTTTTTCTTTTTCTGTTTTTTGTTTCTTTGACTTCCTTTTTATTTGTCTGTTTCCTTCATTTCTTCCTCCTCCATTTTCTTTTCACTATCTCTAGCTCTCTCTACTTTTTTCCCTTTTCTATTTCTTCCTCTTCTTTCTCACCACTACGACGTAACAATCAATCCTGTGATCCTAAGGATTTTGTGTTACTTCTAGAATTTTTGTCATTTTTCATTTTCCTGTTCTTGCTTTTCACTTCTTCTTTATGTTACTCCTCTTCGCTTATTTCTTCCCTTTTTGTTTTCTTTTTATGTTTCTTTCCTTCATCTCCTGCTGTTCGCCTGATCCGCTGATGTTGTCGATCTTCTTTTGCCGTGTTGTCTACTCATTTGGCTCCGCCACTCAACACACAATGTAGTAGATTTTCTTTTGATGTAATCCTCGGATGTAATAGACCTCAATGTAATAGATTGTCTTTTAATGTAATGAACAATGATGTATTCCATCTTTATTAATGAGAAGTATTTTTGCCCCTTTATTTTTGCACTTCTTTCTATATTGCACCCGTGGTTTGTCGTTTTTCTGGAACCTGGATCTTTGAATATCTTTTCTTTATTTATTTCTATACTGTAGCATCAGATGTCAGTAGATGTCCCCATCACTGTCGAACATAGGTGCATGCTCCCTAGTAGGTCAGGAAATATGCATGCTCCCGAATATGTCAGGAAATGTGCAAGTTCCCAAATAATGTCATAAAATATCATACTCTCTTCGTTCTATAAGTACTTATCTTTTCTTTAGTAGTTATCATCTCTCATTTTTCTTTGATTGCTTGTTTCTCCCTCATCCCCTTATTTTCTTCTAAACTATAACAATTTCCCAGAATGTCTGGACCTATGGTGAGATATCATGCTCAGATGAAGGGTTTGGATGCGGAGGTATCTCGCGTTCGACGTCGGATGGAGAGGCTTGAGAAAGAGTACGGCGTTTTGGCCTTGAGCTTGTTCGGATCTCATCCCGAAGAGACGGTGAAGTGGACCGAGATTTCGGCCTTGAGTCGTCAGCTCGATCACTTGTTGTTACAGAGAAATCATCTAGCCAACTCCTGGTATGATGCCGAGGAAATTTGGGACCATGCTCAAGACGAGTTCGATAACTCCCCTCAAGGCCTGGATAACATGATGGTTAGGAATGCTCGGCTGGAGGAGCGCATCATGGTTCTTACTAGGGAGAAATCCGAACTCTCTGCGGAGAACGAAAATTTGATTGCCATGAATGATTCCTACCAAGCTCGGTTGAACTCCTCTGCTCGTTTTTCTTTCTCTCGGTCTGGTAGTTCGGTTTTTCCACCCATTGGTCCTTAGTTAGATTGGGATGGTTTTCTGATGTATTTCCTGTTTTGGAACTTGCATCTTTTTCTCTCTTTTTTTTTTTTTTTTGAATCAGATGTATCTGTTCGTATCTTGTGCTTTTGTCTTGTGAACCGTTGCGACACCTCGTGCTTTGTGTGCCCTTTGACTCTCTATAAATACTTCCTATTGCTTGTACTTCATTATCCAATCTTCTTTTCTCTCTCTTGTTGATAATTTTTGATTCCTCTAACTTGCTTTTGTTTTGAGATGGCTCCCATTACTAGATCTTCCTCCAAAAAGAAAACCCTTCTGGAAGAGGAGCCTACTTTCTTGCTACCCCATCCCCCTGGTTTTGGGGAGGAGGATTTAACTCCTCTTCAGCTAAAAGAGATTGAGATGTCATGGCTGAAGCATGATCTCAAGTGTGCTCAGACTGAAGCGAGGAGGTTTAAACAATATTCGGATGCGGAGGGTATTGCTCGTTTCAAAGCCGAGCAAAAATGCAAGTCTCAGTCTTACTCCTTGCGGTGCGGTTCATTCCTATTAACTCGCACTTCTCAAATTTGGCCATTAAGCTCTGAACTTTCTATTGGTAGAGGATCATTCTGTCGTCTTTGGCTTGGTATTCGCCGATGGACTGATTGACGATCAGCATGGAGTCGGAGCTAGCAGTTAAGTCAGAGCATCCGAGGGACCGTGCAATGAGCATGCCGTTTATCATGGCTTCGTACTCGGCCTCATTGTTAGTCTCTCAGAAGCCCAGTTTTATGCTTTTCTCGATTATCGTGCCCTCACTAGATTTGAGGACGATTCCTGCTCCCGATCCGTCTTTGGTGGCTGAGCCATCGACATGTATTTGCCAATGTGATTGTGGTGCTATGGTTGTTGGTTCGCCGTGTCCTTCTGTGAACTCTGCTATGAAGTCGGCCAACGCTTGTCCCTTTATGGCATGTCGAGAGGCGAACTCGATATGAAATTGGGATAGCTCGACCCCCCATGCCGCAACCCGACCGCTTATGTCTGTCCATCGAAGGGACTCCTTGATGTGGAACTTCGCGTAAACTTTGACCTGGTGAGCGATGAAGTAGTGTGGCAGTTTTCTGGTTACTGCTTACAAATCGCAAAAGAAGTTAGAACACAATTATTAGGCGATCATTAAATGTTATTCCAATAATCAAGTTATTTTTGCAAGCATTCAAAAAGCAATGCATAAACAGCAACAGGAAAACATCATCTCTTTTGAAAATCTGAAACTCTGATACAGACGGTTAACATTTAAATCAAAATACATTGTCTAAACATGGAATCTAAGATTTCAAAAACAACGAGAATCATATTTAATTTTCTTATCTTGATTACACATTTTAAGAGGCTCACTGAAGCAAGAGTTTTTTTTAAAAGAAAAACGTGTACATTTCCATCCACACTCCATACTGCTTTCTCTCTCTATTCAATATGCGACTTTGTAAAGGTGAAAGTCCAGCACCTTAATATTTTAATTTCAATAACTACAAAAGTTTAAGAGAGATCTCATAAAATGAGTATTCTCTCTTCTACTCAGGAAACGCATTCTCAACATACGTATTCATAGAGATATAGGAGTGTATAACGCATGCTCAACATATGTGTATTATGTTGCCATATTGTGTAATTGTAGGAGACATAATTTTTTCTTCCATCATTTGCGCAATGTGGCTTGCCAGAGATAGAAAAACACAAACTTAAATAGGATATCAAGTTTATCAGGAACTAAATTGAATGTCATTATAAAATCATGCAAAAAAAAATTTCTAACGTAACCTATAGAAATTAAGGGTTTTGTCAATGTGGCATTAACCTTCTCTCTCTATTGATGCTCAAATTCTTTAGTGTAAATTTTGTTTACATGGTGTTTAAGCTAGAAACGCTACAACCTTGAGAATTATTTGGTGGCAGCTCTTAAGTTTATTGAACCGCGTAAAGTGACTTAATCAGTTTATTGGAATAAAGATCTAATTAGCTCTAACTTAAAATCTCATCATCTAAAGACTAAAACTGATCCAGATTAAGAAGTCACAAAACCTCAATTCAAATAACGAAAACCCATCAAAAGAACCATAACTACAAATACCAAGCACGTAAGAAAATTCGTGTTAAAATTAATGTACTTTAAGGTAAGTGTTTCCATATTAACTCGATGAAAACAACACACATAACTGCCAAACTAGGATAACGTGACATACTTCACCCAACTCTGAAAAAAATAGATTCCCATGGTACATCGTAAATGAGTTGTATAAATCTATTTTATTCCTTTTTCTTTTTGATGGCTCAACATGAAAAAATTCATCACAGAAATATCTATATAAACTGCAGTTGCCGCAGTTTATCAAACAACTAGTGTGCATAATATAAAATCCAAAATATCATAGTCACAAAAAAACATGATCATACTCCAATCTTACTATTTTGAAGCGTTTTATCTTCTTCACCACAAAAATAATAACAATTGAAAACACGTATTAAAAATATAAGACTAGAAAAAGGGATTAAAACTTCAAAATTACTGATAGGACATAAAAATTGGACCCGAATATTCTATTCGGGTAATAACCAATCCACTTTATAAATGGGTATCCAACGCTTAAATGGGTCATCACATGCCTTTTCATCATAGAATAAGATTGTGATTATCAAAAGCCCAAGCCCACTTAACTAGGGACCCATACCTGAAAAACCCCCTGAGATGAAGACATTTGTCAACATCCTAGAAGGCTTAGTTGCCTATAAATAGCCAACTACCCCTCCTAGAAAGCCCCCGAAAAAATCTATTCAAAAATATAGAGAGAAGTTGAGAAAAGAGAAAAACTAGTCAAAGCTTATCCAGTGAAGAAACAAACCGAACAGAGAAAGAGCCGAGCATCGAAGAAGAAGGAGAACGACCAAGATAAGAGTTTAAATAGTTAAATCGAGCGCAATTGTAGTAAGTTAATAATAATCCGAGCAAGTGTAACAATCCGAACAAGTGTAATGACCTGATCAATAATAAAGACCAAGAAGTGTTCATTACTTACAGCTAATTTATCATTATTTTATTGTTGAAAAGTCTAACGCGACCGACCAAAGTTATGGCTTTATCAAATGGCGCCGTCTCCGGGAATCATCTAGTCCCCAACTAGTTTAGAATTCGAATACCAATACTCTACCAGACGAGCGACAATGGTGACCAATGTAGAAGAAACCCATCCCGAGATAGTCGAAACCAATAACCAAAACGCGCAATTCAGCCAACAAGACCTCGACGATCTACTCGAAATCCGTGATAGATATGACGCTATCCAGCCCGGAAATCAACCAACAACCTCCTATGTCAACCAAGAACCACCCCAGCAACTTGAAGGGATTGTTGACGAACCCTCCTCGTCCTCGGATGACGAACAAGTCATGCCCGTATTAAGGCGCGCACGAAGACGCCAACCCGGATCCCAAGCAGGGCCGAGCTTAAGAGTCCCTTTGCCAACAGCCTCGGTCAACTCCGGCGCTCGTTTACAAACGAACGAAGATCACCGATATGGTATGCCCGGGGGTCATGTACTTGAACAGTTGTCCCGACCACCGACTCATCCGTCGAGGATAATTACACCATCCACGGTGGAAGTACAACACGTTGTTCCATCAGCCGATGAAAGGAACTATGCCCAGCTGCAAGCTCAACTGGCGGCATGCATGACGGCCATGACAGCTGCCGGCATCGCATTGCCAATTACCCAGCTCGCCAATACAGACAAAGATCTATGCCGTGAAGCAGAAGATTCAGCTTACAGGGCCGCCCTGGAAGCAGCGGGGCGACGAACCAATACAAGAGTGCCTCATCAAGGGGGCAATGTCCCAGAGATGATCCCTCCGATAGTCGACCACCCAAACACGCATAGGGAACGTGTCCTCGATACCCACACGAAGGACGGTAGATATCCCGAACACATGATCGGGGAAAGTTATGGACCACCACCACATCAGCGGGGATACCCCCCCTACCAAGCCTCGGATGACGCGTTCCAACAAGCATGGAACGTATGCCAAGAAACCCCATGCGCCGAACAGATCACGAGATATCGCAATCCGGCGGGGTTCGTCATCCCTGAGTTTAGGCTTTATGATGGAAGGAGTTGTCCTATCGACCATCTAAGGCACTACAAGACAAAGATGGAATTGTGGAGTGATGACCAGGCACTCATGTGCAAATTTTTCAAAAACAGCTTGGGCCAAGAGGCTTCGTCATGGTATCACAACTTACCACGGTGCTCCATAAGAGACTGGGCAGAGCTGCTAAGAGCGTACTCCACACGATATGCTTCCCATAGGAAAAAGAAGGTTAGCATCGAAACCCTTCTGAAAATGACGATGATGCCGAATGAGAGGCTCAACGACTATTGCATACGCTTCATCGACGTAGCAAACCAGATTCCACAATACGCCAATAATATAGCCATCTAGAACTTTATCAACTCCATCCCTAATGGCTATTGGGCGAGAAGGAAGTTCATAGGCAAAGATTTTCCGACCACGGATTCTCTGCTGGCCTACTGTACCCACCTCACCGATAAAAATGATGAAATTCGTTTCCTCAACCGAACCCTACCAAGAAGAGAAACGGTTCGAGAAGCACAGGTGGGTCGCAAAAGAGCCAGGAACAACCAGGAAGAAGCCTTCAAACCGACCAGGAAGGACAAAGGTCCTGAGGTCCATAGGAGGGTAGAGCGACAACGAGAACCTGAACCCAAACCGCTCCAGATCGCATACCCAACACCGATCAACGAACATAAGCCGCTCCAGCTCACTTATCCAATGCCCCCCAAACCGATCCAACAAGATCGGTTCCAAGAGAGGGAACACCGAAATAACTTCAGACCGGTCGAACTACGATACACTTTCAACATGTCCGCTGACGATATCCTAAAAGATATATGCAGGGAAAGTTGGTACTCCCGACCACAACTGATCAATTCTCCCCCCAATATGAGAGACTCCAAGCTTTTCTGCACATATCACGAGGATCACGGCCACCTCACCGAGCATTGCCGTCACCTGCGATGGAAAATGAACCTGTGGGGTGATGCGGGATACCTAGCCAAATTCATCAAAGGCAGGGGGAAGAAAGGCAAACAACTGGCCATCGAGGGAGCCGACAACCGGCAGGGCAAAACGATCAACGTCGTTCACATGTCACGACCCAAGGGAACAGGTGGAGAACGATCACGACAGCGGCAATTGGCGCACTTTGGCCAGGTGGCCAAGGCAATGCACGCCCCGACGACATCCACCCATTTCCTTCTCGGGTCTTGATGAGGAAGGGGTGATTTATCCCCATGGGGACGCCATTAATCTCCGTGTTCAAATTGGCCTCGACACGGTCAGCAGGGTGCTTATCGACCAAGGAGCCTCTTGTGACATCATGTATAGAGAGCTTTTCGACAAAATGGAACTCAAGACACAAGATCTCCAACCTACCGATGTCACCTTGATCGGGTTCATCTCCGAGACGACTAAACCTTTGGGTAAGATCGTCCTCAACGTCACAACTGGATCCATTTCAGTTCCCGTGGAGTTCTTAGTAGTCAACGACAGCTCCGGCCACAACGCAATCTTAGGCCGACCTTGGCTGCATGCCATGCGGGCCATACCCTCGACCTACCACCAAAAAGTCAAATACCCAAATGACAGGGGAGAGATCGAGACAGCCAGAGGATGTCAAGAAGATTCAAGACGCTGTGAAGACATTACCGCAGCCCTACAAAAACAGCTGATCGTTGTCGAACAACCCACCAGCACAAAGAAGCTGATCAACCAAATATCCAAAACCGAGAGGGTTGTTGAAGAACAAGTAGGAGAAACACTTAGGAAGGTGTATATCCCAGATATGGACGAGGAGCACTACTTCCTCCTCGGGAATAACCTTCCAAAACGGGAATCCGAAGAGTTGGAAGCATTCCTCTTCAGCAACGTTGATAAGTTCACCTGGAGTCCCAAAGACATGCCAGGCCTAGACCCCGAAACGGCATGCCACCACCTAAGTGTTAATGCCGAGTACAAGCCGATAGCTCAAAGGAGCAGAAAAGTGTCTATACAGCACAGAGCAGCTATAATCGCTGAAGTACAAAAGCTATTGGAGGCTGGAGCCATAAGGGAGGTTTTCTATCCGAAATGGTTATCCAATCCAGTCATCGTCCCAAAAAAGAACGGAAAGGAGAGAGTCTGTATAGAGTTCACCAATCTCAACAAAGCCTGTCCGAGGGACCACTTTCCCCTTCCGAGGATAGATCAACTGGTGGACGCGACTGCGGGAGCAGAAAGAATGACCTTCCTCGACGCATATTCAGGATACCACCAAATTCCCCTAGCCCACGAAGATCAAGAAAAGACGTCGTTTATATCGCCTTTGGGAAATTATTGCTACACGGTAATGCCGTTCGGCCTGCGCAATGCGGGAGCAACATACCAAAGGATGATAACCAGGGTATGCAGAGATCATATAGGGAAGACGATGGAAGTATACATAGACGACATGGTCGTCAAAAGCGAAAGGGCAACATCCCACCTCCAAGACATCAGAGATGTCTTCAGTACGTTGGGCGAGCACAAACTGAAACTCAATGCGAGCAAGTGTGCCTTCGGAATCAGCAAAGGAAAATTTCTGGGGCACATGGTCAGCCGACGAGGAATAGAGGAAAATCCCGACCAGATCACAGCTCTACAGAACCTGGCAGCGCCCAAGAATAAGAAACAGGTACAAGAGCTCACGGGAATGATGGCCGCTTTGAGCAGGTTCATCAGTCGATCCGCAGATAAGGGACGACCGTTTTTCGAATCACTCAAGAAAGATAGAAAATTCGTGTGGGACCCGGAATGTGAGGCTTCATCCAACAATCTCAAAGAGTACTTGAGGACGCTGCCACTGCTGGTAAGGCCGAACAAAGGAGATATTCTGGCATGCTACCTAGCAGTTTCCACTACAGCTGTGAGTGCAGTCATCCTCAGAGAAGAGGGTCGCGAACAATTTCCGATCTACTTCGTCAGCAAAACTCTGGTCGAAGCCGAAACACGTTACCTACTCTTGGAAAAGCTGTGTCTGGCATTGGTCGTCGCAACCAGGAAGTTGCCACACTATTTTATAGCTCATCAGGTCCGGGTATACACGAAGTTTCATATCAAAGATTCACTTCGACGGACAGACATAAGCGGTCGAGTTGCCGCCTGGGGGGTCGAACTATCCCAATTTCATATCGAGTTCGTACCCCGACATGCCATAAAAGGACAAGTCTTGGCCGATTTCGTCGCGGAATTCACCGAAGGCTACGACGAGCCATTGGCACTCTCTCCGCAATCACACTGGCAGATACATGTCGACGGATCAGCGACCAAGGACGGATCCGGAGCAGGGATCGTCCTAAAGTCTAGAGAGGGAGCAATCATCGAAAAAAGCATAAAACTGGGCTTCCGAGCTACCAACAATGAGGCAGAATACGAAGCCATGATAAATGGCATGCTCGTCGCCCGGTCCCTCGGATGATCTCATTTAGTTGCAAGTTTAGACTCCATGCTCATTGTCAATCAAGCCCTCGGCGAGTACCAAGCCAAAGATGACAGGATGATCCTCTATCAAGAGAAAGTCCAAAGCTTGATGGCCACCTTTGAACAGTGCGAGTTAGTCAGAATCAATCACACCGAAAATGCACATGCCGATGCCTTGGCCACCCTAGCCTCGACATTAGCATTGACCGACACCCGGTCGATCACAGTGGAACTACTGATGATTCCGAGCATAATTAAAAGGATAGATCGAGTGACGTCAGTACAGTATGAACTAGGTTGGATGGATGACATGACTCTTTATCTGCGAAGTGGAACGCTTTCGGCCGACAAGATAAAGGGGCTGAAAATAACGAGAAAAGCTCCTCGGTTCTGGCTCTCTGAGGACGACAAACTGTACAAATCCAGTTACCGGGGACCCCACCTACTGTGCGTGCCTCCCGAGCTACAATTGCCGGTCCTGGAGGAAATCCACGAAGGATCCTGCGGAGCACACATCAAAGGGCGATCCCTTGCAAACAAGGCAGTTACCCAAGGGTATTGGTGGCCCTATATCAAGCGAGACGCGGATGTATATGTCCAACGTTGTGATAAGTGCCAACGATTTGCCAAAATACCACGACTCCCCTCGTCTCTAATGGCCCCCGTATCGGCTCCATGGCCGTTTGCACAATGGGCAATAGATCTGGTCGGAAAACTCCCAAAGGCCCCGGGGAGCGTGGAATATCTGATCGTCGTGACGGATTATTTCACCAAATGGGTTGAAGCTAAACCCCTCCGAGAAATCAAAGTCAGCAACATCAAACAATTCATCTGGGAATACATCATAACCAGGTTCGGAATACCGTACGCTATTGTCGCCGACAACGGAACCCAGTTCAAAGATGCACAATTACAACTGTGGTACGAGGAATTGGGTATCCGAAAGTTCTATTCGACGCCGACATATCCACAGGGCAATGGCCAGGCAGAGGTATCGAGCCGAACAATACTAGACGGTATCAAGACAACCCTTGAGCAAGCAAAGGGGAGATGGCCCGAGCGGCTACTCAACGTCTTGTGGTCGTGCCGAACTACGCCGAAGACGGGCACCAGGGAAACCCCATTTAGCTTAGCGTACGGTGTTGAGGCCATCATACCAACATAAATTGGGCTACCCATGCTCCGAACAACTTTAGTCGAGCAGGGAAACAATAAACAAAGAATGAGAGAAGAACTTGACATGATAGACGAGAAACGAGAGATAGCAGCTCTTACACTCGCGAAGTATCAACAAGGCGTCAAACAAGCATATGACAAGAGGGTGAAAGGGACCAAGGAGTTCATGGTCGGAGAATTGGTGTTACGACGAGTAACGGTATATACCCAAAATGAAATACATGGTAAATTGAGCCCCACCTGGGAGGGACCATACGAGATCGTCAAAAGAACAAGCCCAGTTACCTACAAACTCAAAAGCGTTCTGTTCGAAAATAGCAGAGGGGAGAAAAATTCTTGGAACGTGGCTAACCTAAAGAAGTACTACATATAAGCCAGACCGTCAGTACAAATACAGGTGCCGCCTTACCTCTCTAACCTAATGTCATTGACTTTTGAATAAATAAAGTATCATATCATGCTGTCTAACCAATGCAGCTGAAATTCCCAACATGGCGTGAAAAAATACGCCTAGGAATACTATGAAATTCCCAACATGGCGTGAAAAAATACGCCTAGGAATACTATGAAATTCCCAACATGGCCGAAGTGCCTAGGAATACTATGAAATTCCCAACATGGCCGAAGTGCCTAGGAATACTATGAAATTCCCAACATGGCGTGAAAAAATACGCCTAGGAATACTGTGAAATTCCCTACATGGCGTGAAAAAATACGCCTAGGAATACTATGAAATTCCCAACATGGCCGAAGTGCCTAGGAATACTATGAAATTCCCAACATGGTGTGAAAAAATACGCCTAGGAATACTGTGAAATTCCCAACATGGCATGAAAAAATACGCCTAGGAATACTATGAAATTCCCAACATGGCCGAAGTGCCTAGGAATACTATGAAATTCCCAACATGGCGTGAAAAAATACGCCTAGGAATACTATGAAATTCCCAACATGGCCGAAGTGCCTAGGAATACTATGAAATTCCCAACATGGCGTGAAAAAATACGCCTAGGAATACTATGAAATTCCCAACATGGCCGAAGTGCCTAGGAATACTGTGAAATTCCCAACATGGCCGAAGTGCCTAGGAATACTATGAAATTCCCAACATGGCCGAAGTGCCTAGGAATACTATGAAATTCCCAACATGGCCGAAACGCCTAGGAATACTATGAAATTCCCAACATGGCATGTCTAAAAGAATGCCTAGGAATACTTATGTATATGCAGGTACCCGTTGACCCAATGAGCAAGGATGAAAAGCAATACAGCAATGAGGAGAATAATTCAGGCCCACATTATGGGGACGATAAATTACCAAATGGCGAAAACAATGAAAAGAAATCAATCAAAACAATGAAATAGCAGCAACGGGAATGTCCAATACACGTATAATGAAATGAAGCAGATAATAAAGGCCCACATTATGGAGGCAACACCATGCCAAACGAAGAAATCAGCAAAGGAAAATCAATCCAATCAATGAAATATCCGTACAACAATGAGAAGATCCGAACACATGAGTAAAGAAATAAAGCAAATAGTTCTCGCCCGCGTTACGGAGGCAACAGGGTACAACCAACAAATAAAGAAATTTATTTAAGAGCTACTACATGAGGAACACGACGGTAACTGACCGAGTGACACTTCTTCGTCATCCGTCGACGTATCCCCATCAGTTTCCTCGCCATCAAAACGCTCCTCAGAAATAAGGGCATCAAAGTTGGTCGTATGTGCGCCAACGCATGTCAGCGTCTTAAGCCGTGCAGAGAATTCGGCTCCTTTAGCGACCTCGTGAGCATCCGAGGCCGCTTTCCGACGAGCATCGTCGAAAGGAAGCTTGCGAGCTTCGATCATAGCTGCAGAGGCATCGTATCTGGATCGGGACAAACGGAAATACTTCACCAGCATGTTCGCTTGGGTTACCAACGACTTTAGTTTACCGAAGTATTTTTCCTTTACCCGCCAATATCGATCTAAACGACGCTCCTGAACCTTAACAACATGCTCGGAACGCCGAGCGTACTCACGAAAAGAAGACGCCTGAGTTTTCAACTTGGCCCTAAGTCGGCCACACAGATTGAGCAACTCGACATTTTTACCCAATAAAAAGATATAAGGAACCTTGGCATGCTCATCACTAGTCACACCAGATGGGACCTCGTCTCGGGCGGCACAAGTAGGTCCTGGCCCCGGACTAACTAGGCTTGGAGAGCGAGCCTGGTGCGACGTAGTAGCATGTGCCTAAAAAAAAAAAATGGGAAGAAAGGAAGAGATGAATACTCTCAAAAAAAAAAAAAAAAAAAAAAAAAAGCTACAAATAATACGACAAAACAAACAACTCAATTATTAATCCGATAGCCCCTCAACGGACGCTGAGGTCTCTACTACATCATCGAAATGAATATCTCGCAATGAAACAATTTGAGTCCCCAAGCGCTCATGAACGACCGCATCGACTCGGTTCAAGGCAGCCGTGGTCTCAGTTACCCCGGCCGTCGCATCAACCATGCGTTCTTCCCGGGCAACACCACTCATCCCTTTTACATGCTCAAGCACCTCTAGAGCGCGAGCTCGGGCCCAATACGCTTTGACAAAGGTTAGCAGTAGGTCCGCATCCTCGAAAACGGCACCTAGGACTAAGTTCAAGCTCGTCACACGGCCTCGGGCTTCATCACGAGAGCGCCGAAGTGCACCAAGAAGTTCTTTCGCCTTACCCTTGTTCGCCTTATAATATGCGGTCTTTTTGCTGAATTTCTCTCCCAAGTCATGTAACCGAATCGACATGTTTAAAATATGAACATTCAGATCATCGATTTTATGACGGGCAGAATTCAGTTCAGCAGTTAGGAAAGCCTTAGATCTCTCAAGGCCATCTATAACGTTACCTGCGCTACGACTAGGCGAGGTCTAGACCACCATGGCCAGAGGGTTATAGGGTACCTGACAATATTTTGTTTTCACATTCTTCAAAATATGATGACCCTAGAAAAGGGGAAATTAACTCGGAAAAGCCAAACAAAAAACAAACACATCACCTATATTACCACTTCCCCAAAAGAATATGTTTCTAGATACAAAAGAGACCCACAATTCGGGTACCAAAAGACTTTACAATAAGATACAGAGAAAATACTACAAGAAAATGGTCAAGGCTCCACCTGAGGGGATGCGGGTGGGGGAGTGACGGTGGGAGCAGACCGAGGAGTCGTTGGAGCCGACCCGGAATGGGGACGCAGCGCCGTCGAAGTAGTGTGTCCCGGCAGCCATGGGAGCTCCTCGTCTCGGAGGTTGGCCCAATCCTGAGGCTTAGGAGGTGCACCATGAGGACAGGGGTACACCAATTCCGACCACGCTCGATCCGACAAGGGAACCTTCGCGAAATTAAGCGCGCGCACATGAGCGCAATAGACGGCGAAATTAGCCATCATTGCGAACTTTGTCCACTCCTCCGCGTGCGCCGCTTTTAGAGCGGTCACCTCAGCCTTTTCGGCTTCAACATCCTCGGCCAGGAGCAGATTCTCAGCCTCTAGTTCGTCGTACTTCTCGACCATACTCTCTTTTTCATCCTCCAACTTACCGACATCCTCGGTCAGGCGCATGAACTCCGCCGACAGCTCGTCGTAATTATCGCCCAGGATTTTATTATCGGTGACGAGTTTCTCTTTCTCGGCCACCAGCTTCTCTTTATCAGCCCCAAGCGCTGCCATCTGATCCCTCAGCGCCACGGTACTCAAGACAACCTGTATGTCAAAACATCAGATTCCGGCCAAAATATGAGCAGCATGACATAATACAAAATACGCGCCCAACATACCCGCATCGCATCAGCGTTGGCCTGCTCTATAACCGATATGGTAGGCCGAGCAAATATTGTTTCTGCATCCTTGAAAGCAAGGGGTTTAAGAGCAATGTACCCCATCTTCAAGGCTCGGGGTTGCTTCAACAGCTCACCCCCACATCGGTCTATATAACGGGTCATTGCAACCCCGTCCTCCAACCCTTCCTCCGATTCCTCGGCAACCCCATCTTCACCACCCCTCCCAACATCCACGGCAGTCTCTTTGTCAACTTCCACTTCCACCCCCTTCTCCGAAGGGCCAGTCTCAGGGGCCCTGTGCTCGCTCACACCCTCAATACGGGTGGGCGAGACAACAAGCGGGTCCATCATCTCCTCAGTACGAATAGGCGAGATCGTAGGCAGAGTCATTGTACTCTTGCCCATGTTCACCATGAGGTTGAGATGTCCGAATATGTTATCCATCGACCCCTGAAACACAATAATACCCATAGACCAGGCAAGAGCGAGGGTAACCAATGGAGAAGTCAGTAGCTGAAACAAGATAACCAATGAAGCAAAGAACTAGAGAACAACACAACAATCAAAAGACAAGAGAATCAATATACATATACACATACCTCACCAGGCGCAGGGGCATCCTCGGGGATATCCCCTTGGGAAGAAGCCCCCTCGGTGATCGATGTCTCGGTCCCCCTAGCTCTCTTCGTTGTTCCAACGACGGGGTCAGGTCCACGACGCTTCGAGCGAACGGTCTTTTTCCCTACCCGAGCAGTACTTCGAGCTCGGACCACTTTTAAGAATTCCTCCTCAGACTCTTTAGGGATCTCGGGCACAGGATTCCCCTTTGTTACTGGCCCCGCAGGGTATCCGAGCAGCACGGGAGCAGTACGACTAGCAGGATCCTTCATTGATCCAGGCCCCCACCATTTCCAAAGAGCTAAGAGAGCCTCGACATTGGGAGCACCGAGGTCTGGAATCATGGGAGCCTTGGTAGCAGGTCCGGGAATTTGGTGTCCAACACAACCCTAATTACCGGAAACAATCACAACACCAAGGTTCTCCCCCTTGTTGGTATCCGGCAGACCAAAAACAAGCCGACAGAAGGCACGCATGGTCTTCAGATACGAGCTACGATGCTCAAAACTCAAAGTATAGATCCCGAACACATCCTTTAGTTCGATCGGAATTCCGGCCAACTCCGATAGCCTTTGAATACCGTTTAGGGTATGGTAACCATTCAGGGCCAGTTGGGCCGGAGCAATCTTAACGGCCTCAAAGAACGAAGCCACCCACTTGCTGAAAGGAAGTCTTAAACCCCCAGTGAAGAATGCCGAGGAAAGTACAGCTACCTCGCCGGCGGGAACAAACCCCAACACCTCGTTGTCCGATATCGGAAGCCGAACATGTATGTTGTCGGGTATTCCGGCAAGCTTCTTAAAATCCTTTTCCACAAATGGGCCCACTTGGGCCAGGCATTGGGTCAAAATTTCCTATCCAAACATCAACAAAAATCCATCAATATACTAACACACAAGCCACAATAGCATCAACATAACGAAACGCCCCCCCCCCCTTTGCTACAATTAACCAGCAACCCTACGTTTTACTCCCTTCCCAATCAGTATAAATCCAGTACATAACTCAATATCGACAGACATATATAGACAACCATGGCATGTTACCAACGCCATATCTACGACCACAACAACAAATCAAATACCAGTTCTCAAACAAAAAGAACATAATAATAACAAAGCACTTACAGTTGTCATTCTGAGCGGATACGTTCGAACAGCAGCAAATATATCGACAATACAACGAAACCCTAGATGGAGCGGCAGCACGTTTTTCCTTTTTGGCGGGAAGAGTATACTTTAGAGAGAGACAGATATTTTCTTCAGCAAATTATGTGATAAAAACAAAAGGGATTGCTTGGCACAGTAAAAAAGGAGTGGAGTCACAAAAAGAATAAAATAATAACCACCTTTTCGTGTGACAGAGGTTTACCTTTTTTCCAACCATAGATAAGTCAACAACCGCTACTATTTTTAACTTATAAACGCTCCAGATTTCGCCACGTCGGCGCATATCCCACTACCCAAGGCAATCCACATCATTACACCTAAATAAACGGCCAGTGGACCCTACCACGAAAAGCTTCTAGCATACGCTACCAATAATATCCCCGATTAAGATCCTCGACGCTCAACCATTCCTTACCAAAAGGACACACCGAACAAGGTGGACGGAGACCGTTCATAGCTTGACGACTTTAAGCAAAGAATAAAATAATAACCACCTTTTCGTGTGACAGAGGTTTACCTTTTTTCCAACCATAGATAAGTCAACAACCGCTGCTATTTTTAACTTATAAACGCTCCAGATTTCGCCATGTCAGCGCATATCCCACTACCCAAGGCAATCCACATCATTACACCTAAATAAACGGCCAGTGGACCCTACCACGAAAAGCTTCCAGCATACGCTACCAATAATATCCCCGATTAAGATCCTCGACGCTCAACCATTCCTTACCAAAAGGACACACCGAACAAGGTGGACGGAGACCGTTCATAGCTTGACGACTTTAAGCATCAAGTCTAACAACGCTCTCCGGGGGGATAACCAGGCACATTGCTCGGTGTGTATTGACATAAAGGCAAAGTGAACAAGAAATAAAACAGAATAGACAGAATCAAGTATAAAGCAAAAGTTTTATTCATCCACAAGGGGGAAAAACACAAAAATACAACCAAAGAGAATTTTTACAAGAAAATACACCATCCTACTTCTTAGAACTACCCCCCATATCGGCATCCTTCTTCGCCAAGAGCTCCTCCAGACGCTCTTTCTCCCTAATCAAACGAGCAATCGCCATCTCAGCCTGCTGCAAGGAGTAAGACTGAGACTTGCATTTTTGCTCGGCTTTGAAACGAGCAATGCACTCCGCATCCCAATATTGTTTAAACCTCCTCGCTTCAGTCTGAGCACACTTGAGATCATGCTTCAGCCATGACATCTCAATCTCTTTTAGCTAAAGAGGAGTCAAATCCTCCTCCCCAAAACCAGGGGGACGGGGTAGCAAGAAAGTAGGCTCCTCTTTCAGAAGGGCTTTCTTTTTGGAGACAGATCTAGTAATGGGAGCCATCTCAAAACAAAAGCAAGTTAGAGGAAACAAAAATTATCAACAAGAGAGAGAAAAGAAGATTGGATAATGAAGAACAAGCAATAGGGAGCATTTATAGAGAGTCAAAGGGCACAAAGCACGAGGTGTCGCAACGGTTCACAGAACAAAAGCACGAGATACGAACAGATACATCTGATTCAAATACAAAAAAAAAAAAAAAAGATACAAGTTTCAAAACGGGAAATACATCAGAAAACCAGCCCAATCTAACTAAGGACCAATGGGTGGAAAAACCGAACTACCAGACCGAGAGAAAGCAAAACGAGTTGAGCAGTTCAACCGAGCTTGGTAGGAATCATTCATGGCTATCAAATTTTCGTTCTCTACAGAGAGTTCGAATTTCTCCCTAGTAAGAACCATGATGCGCTCCTCCAGCCGAGCATTCCTAACCATCATATTAGCCAGGCCTTGAGGGGAGTTATCGAACTCGTCTTGAGCATGGTCCTAAATTTCCTCGGCATCATACCAGGAGTTGGCTAGATGATTTCTTTGTAACAACAAGTGATCGAGCTGACGACTCAAGGCCGAAATCTCGGTCCACTTCACAGTCTCTTCGGGATGAGATCCGAACAAGCTCAAGGCCAAAACGCCGTACTCTTTCTCAAGCCTTGCCATCCGACGTCGGACGCGAGATACCTCCGCATCCAAACCCTTCATCTGAGCATGATATCTCCCCACAGGTTCAGACATTCTAGGAAATTGCTATAGTCCAAGAGAAAGTAGGGGAGGAGGGAAGAGCAAACAACAAAAGTAAAAGGAGAAATGATAACTACTAAAGAAAAGAAGAGGGGTATTTATAGAGAAAATGTAGTATGGTATTTCCTGACATACTTGGGAGCATGCATATTTCCTGACATGCTTGGGAGGGTGCACCTATGGTCGATAGTACACCCACATACATCTGATATCACAAGTACTGATATCACAAGTACAGCAGAAAATAAAAAAGATATTCAAAGATCTGTAGTTCAAAAAAACGACAAACCACAAGTACAACATAAAAAGAAGTGCCAAAATAAAGGGGCAAAAGTACTTCTCATTAATAAAGATGGAATGCATTATTGTTCATTACATCAAAAGACAATCTATCACATTGAGGTCTATTACATCCGAGGATTACATCAAAAGAAAATCTACTACATTGTGTGTTGAGTGGTGGAGCCAAATGAGTAGACGACATGGCCAAAGAAGATCGACAACATCAGCGGATCAAGCGAATAGCAGGAGACGAAGGAAAGAAACATAAAAAGAAAACAAAAAGGGGAGAAAGAAGCGAAGAGAAGGAACATAAAGAAGAAGTGAAAAGAAAGAAGAGTCAAAAAGAACAATGACAAAAATCCGAGAAGTAACACAAAATCCTTAGGATCACAGGATTGATTGTTACGTCGTAGTGGTGAGAAAGAAGAGGATGAAAAAAGTAAAAGGAACACGATAAAAAAGAAAAAAAAAAGATAGTAAGAAGAAAATGGAGGAGGAAGAAATGAAGGAAACAGACAAATAAAAAAGAAGTCAAAGAAACAAAAAACAGAAAAGAAGAAGAGTGCAAAAAAGAGGAGGAGGAAGAAATGAAGAAAATTGAAGAAAATCAAAAGAAAAAAAAAAGGAAAATGGAGAGGTTAGGGGGAGGTCGATCGGTATCGATGAGAGGGCCCGGCAGAGACATCCCTGTCTCGAAGTGCCGAGTTCCCCCTTAGCACCTCATTCTCTTCAACTAGAGCCTGACGAGCACGTCGGCAATAATCTAGTTCGGATCTTAGCCAAGTTAATTCCCGAACCATCTCGGTATGGTGATAACGCATCACCTTTAACTCCTCCTCGGCATCCTTCAACAGTTTTAGTGCATGGCCATAGGAAGCTTCAAAAGCCTCCACTTGCAAAACCAATGCAGATTTGGTGAAAGAACTGGCCATTATAAAAAGATTATAAGATGAATATTCGTATATAGGGGAAGATAATATGATAAGGGTTGTGAATATAACCATGCTTTAAGCAGGTATTTATAGATCAATTAGATGAGGGCTGGTATTGAGAGTCGCAACCGTTCGCCAATGGGTTCTAAGAAGCGATGGCAATTAAAAGATGTGTCTGTTCAAGAAAAAACGTTTGGATTCCCAAAAGGCTCTGAAAAAGCGTGGGTAATTAAAAGCCACTCTTGTTCAAAAAACGCTTGGGTTCTTGCCAATATTTAAAGGGGGTAAGTAATAATGGAAGCAAAACACGCGTCATTTTGGGGAAAGACAGCAGTTCAAATAAATATCTAAGATCTTTTGCACAGAGCTCAAGAAAACTCTGGTGAATAAGATTTTTGTGCACAGGGCTCAAGAAACCTCAGTGGTCCCTAGATACAGAGATTAAGAAGATCCAGTGGATAAGGTCAAACACCAGGCCCAAGAAAAAGCATTAATACAGCCACAAGCACGCGCAGTCAAATAAATTGCGTTGGGAAAGTAATATTTATTGATTGATTGATACTTTATTACAAAAAAGACAGTCAGCATAAGGGAAATACAATAAAAATAATAAAATCATTTCATAGAAGGGCCTGTTTTGTCATTCGGCTTCCCCTTCAACCGAGCATACACTTCCTTAAGGGCCAGTTTGTAAGCCCTCTTGGAAGCAATGTGCCTATTTCTAGAAGCCTCAAGCTCTTTGATCCGAGCATGAGCCCAAATATTGTCGATCAGAGACTTCTGATATTCACTCTCCATGGCCTCCAAGCGCTCGTCCATCTCTTCAGCTCGGCGAGCCTCCATGGTTAAAAAGGCAACCCTCTTTTCGAGGATACGAGCCTTCCTAACCTCCTCCTCGAGATGGGTAACGTATTCACGAAGATTGTCACCACTATCTTCACGAGGAGAAGCCATTTGTACGATAATAAAGAATGAGTTGCAACAAGAATACAGGGACGATCACCTTTTATAGAAAGAAATAAGAGATAGATCAAAGGTCATCTCAAAGAAAGACAACCTTTTGAACTTCCATAGAGCATTTATGGCTAACTACAGCAGTACAAGTCCAATTAAGTCATCCCATAGGGTATCAAGAAGATAAACAGACAAGAACAAGGATCGGGAAATATTTTATTAATTTCAAAAACCTCGATTACAACTGAGGAGAAAACTCCCCATTCGAAAGAAATTGCAACAGAAATCACAAAAGACTAATTATTTCGAGGAAGAGCCTTCTTCATCTTTATCCGAACTCGGTTTAGACCGAGCATGCAACTCTTTGAAGGCAAGCTTATAGGCCCTTTTCGCTGCCTTCTGCTTAGCCAGACAAACCTCGAGCCTCTTTATACGCTCGAAGGCCCAATCCCGATCGACCATCGTCACATGATGAGCAGAATCCATGTCAGACAACCTTTTCTTGTAGTTTGAAACCTTGGCCACGAGTTTCTTATTGGCGGTGCGAGATTTCGTGACCTCAGTTTCTAAATAAGAAATATAGTTAAAAGAGCTCTCACCAGTAGAACCAGAGGAAGCCATTACGTCACAAGCACAGTAGTAGTAAAATGCATGATTATGGAGGGGGCGCACCCCCTTTATAGGAGTTTTTTCCTCGAAGAAAGATATTAGGATGGGTAACTACAAATGGGCCCCCCTGGGAACCGTCATGATACTATTGCGTTTCTCGATGAAGCATTGGAAACGACAAGACCGAAGTAGTATCCTCGACAGACCGAGCATGACTCCCTCGACATGGAAAACCATGCCGAGGAAGTCAGGGAGCACTTGATAGGACATAAAAATTGGACCCGAATATTCTATTCGGGTAATAACCAATCCACTTTATAAATGGGTATCCAACGCTTAAATGGGTCATCACATGCCTTTTCATCATAGAATAAGATTGTGATTATCAAAAGCCCAAGCCCACTTAACTAGGGACCCATACCTGAAAAACCCCCTGAGATGAAGACATTTGTCAACATCCTAGAAGGCTTAGTTGCCTATAAATAGCCAACTACCCCTCCTAGAAAGCCCCCGAAAAAATCTATTCAAAAATATAGAGAGAAGTTGAGAAAAGAGAAAAACTAGTCAAAGCTTATCCAGTGAAGAAACAAACCGAACAGAGAAAGAGCCGAGCATCGAAGAAGAAGGAGAACGACCAAGATAAGAGTTTAAATAGTTAAATCGAGCGCAATTGTAGTAAGTTAATAATAATCCGAGCAAGTGTAACAATCCGAACAAGTGTAATGACCTGATCAATAATAAAGACCAAGAAGTGTTCATTACTTACAGCTAATTTATCATTATTTTATTGTTGAAAAGTCTAACGCGACCGACCAAAGTTATGGCTTTATCAATTACAGTATAGAAACTCCAAGTTTAAGATGCATTTGTTAAATAAAATAAAATAATAGTATATGAGAAGTTACACAAATCAAAAGAAGAAGTGACATAATAAAAATTCAAAGGTTTCAATTGACAATTAGAAAAATCTAAATTGGTGAGATTATATATAATTTCGAATGAGTACCAAACAAATTAAGTATCTCTGATAGTGAGGGCGGACGGCCAATGGTGGAGATGATAATTCGTATACCTAGCTCTATATATTATATTAGCTATATCTCTGTATTAACACTATCTCTCTCTGTATATCACACATTCGACAATTTTCATGAACGACAATACTTGTATGATATGCAGCTGTAACTTGTTGAAATCATTTAGTATGATATTGAAAAGAAAAAGTATCAAATAAATAATCTCATTTACTTACTCGATCTCTTTCCCTCCTATTTCTCTTTCTATTTTTCTTTCTCATTTTATTTTCTACAGTACAGATGAAACAGTAGCATGCACAAGTATTTAATGACACGTACATATATTAAGATAGCAAGTGTGTCAGTATAGCATAAATAAATAAATAAAAACGGACCATAAACCAAATGACCATAAGCACGCATCACTACAAACAAAAAATACCCAAATAGCAAGTGTGTTACGAGCTTATTAGCGACGGTTTTTGTGACGGTTTTGTGACGGTTTAGTCAATTTGCGACAGATTTGTGACAGCTTTTTAAATTAGTGATAATTTTTTACTCTCACTAAATCATACATTATTTTGTAGTGCATGTCAAACTGCCATTTAGTATTATTAGTTTCAAGTTTGTCAGCAACTAAATTGAAGTTCAATATAAAATCATGCAAAAAGAATTTTCTAACCTAACATTTAGGCGCTAAGGGTTTCGTCAATTTGGCCTTCACCTTCTCTCTCTATTGATGCTCAAATTCTTTTGGTCCGTCTCATTTTGAGTATGTAACTTTTGGTCCGTCTCTAAAGGATTGTAAGTGATTAGATGATAACACGAACGAAAAATCCTATATGAGCCGTTAGATGAAAAATGGGACCTTGCATTGTGATTGTTCTCAGTGGGTGCATGCTAAACGTACTTGTGTCTCATAAAATCATATCCTAATTAGGTGTGGGCATGAACAAGTGTTTCAAACCTGCATGCGTAATAAGAAATAACACGTACTTTATTTTTTACAACTCAATTCTTAAACAAAACTTACGAAAAACAAAGCAAGAGGGAGAGATAAAACTTAAGAGTGCTCAACCCAATATCCGTCCAAGGACTCAAGATGATTACTTACTTTTCCCCAAATTCATTCCTTCTTTAGAAATTTCATTTTATTAGTTTCGCTTCTATTCGTTCATCAACTTTTTTTTTATTCTTTTTGGTGCAGAGAGAGCATGTCAAACTTTTAGGCTAATCATCCCCCAATTTAGGGGCTATTGTAGCTAGGTACGTAATTTTAATTAAGGTGAAATTTTTTTACTAGCTTGAATTCTAATTTTATTTCGGCGCCTTCCAGATTCAATTTGCTTCATTAAGCTAAAACCCAGGTTCAATTATTCTCAAATTCTTAGCCCAGATATTATAACATTTGCAGGGTATGCGTATGATATCTTATGAAAGAATTTGTGAAGGTATGTAATGTTTTATTCTTTTCACCATATGCATGCATGCATGTAAAAATTTGTGATTTTTAGTTTTGGGTTAATTAGACCCATATTATTTATATGCAATTTATGATGCTCTTGTTTATAAGTATTTGCTACTTGCCTTGAGTTTAGTAAAATTAATATTTTCCTATTTTTAACTACAAATTGGGTCCCCTGACGTTTCAATTCTCGACTTTTTAGATCTAGCCTTCAAGCACCTGATTTGGGATGGATTTATTGAAATTAGAATTTCAAAAGTGCGTGATGTGATTGGAAGTTTTGATTTGATACAAATAAATGTAATTTACCAAAACATACCACGCCTAAAATTTTATTACAAAAACATACAAACATACAATTACACATATTTATTAGAATTGTATGTTTTTGGAATAAAAATTTTGGTTTGTAGATTTTGGTAATTCAACTTGAAAACTTGTATGTTTTGATAATTTTTCCAATTTTGAATGTGTAGCACGTACGTTTGCACGCTCCAAGAGTCCATATAACATTTGACAAAAGGTGTTCCGTTATGACAATTTCGCAGGTTTCAACCCGATCCGATCCCACCCGCCGCGGGTCGGATAAAAGTGCAATTCTATTAAATGGATAAAATTGCAACTTAAAAAATTACAAGTTAAAAAAATGATATTTAAAAAGTGCAAGTTAACACTCTCATCCTTCTATATCTCTCATATACATTAAACTCTCTCTGCTATAATAATAGAGAACAAACATTTAAATGGCTAAAATTACAACTTAAAAAGTGCAACTTAACATTCTATCTCTTCTCGTAAAATAAAATCTCTCTTCTATATTTTAAATAGTTAAAAGTGCAACTTAAAAAGTGAAATTTAATACTTATATACATTAGACTCTCTCTCCTATATATTTCAGTGAGTTTTAAAAAAAATCTTATATACAGTTAATTTATTAATTAATAAAACGATATTTATGGTAAATGTGAATAAAATTTATTCATGTTAATTAATGACTAATATATTATCGTCTTTTTTTATAGAAGAATTTACGGAAAACCAAATCAACATATCAATCAGATACATTTTTACATATTGAAATATTTTAATTCATGAAATTAATGAGCCGAAAGTAATTTAATAAACAAGGAAATGTCAAACAGAATAATATAAAATTTAAATCTGTATATTAATGTGAAATGATATTTAATATCACGTTAGTATTTTTATATTATATTTCTAAATCAAATGATTTTTTACTATATCTAGCAAATTTTCTTTGAAATGCATGTTTGACATTTATGAGATTTGTTTTTTAAAAGGGGAAAATAAATAAATTAAAAATGGGTCAAATGGGTCGGGTCAAATGGGTAAAGTGTGAGTTTCTTCTCGGGTTAAGTCGGGTTGAAACCCGAAAAATTACCATCACTAGCTATGACATTGAGTGCCTTGAAGAGAGCATGAAAAAGTGAAACAATGCCCCCAATGATGCTAATCAACTATCTTATTTCCAAAATTGAGTCGATGATTGTATTTTGTTTCTTAATTTATAGCTCTTGTTATGAGCTGATAAGTGGCATAAAGGTAGTATAGTGAACATGGCGGGTTAACCTTCATATAAACAATTGATAATATATTATAACCAGAAACAAAATGTTACAAAAAAATAATATATTTAAATATGAATTTCAATGTACGTGTAATACTATTTTCAATTTACTTTTTGTTCATACGGTCTTTAATTATTTCAAGGTTTTCTCCATCTTTAGTAAAAGAAACTAACTAGTTTTTCTTTTTTGTTTCAACTATGGCTGAAGTTCAAAGCTCAGAGAAAATTTATGATTAAAAAAATTTATGTTAGTACTTAGTAGTACTATATTATCACTTTAATATACTCTGCTTATTTGGAGACCGGAAGTGCAAACTTATTAGATGATAAATATGAGGGTACGCATGCATTTGGTATTTGGTATTCTAACAATTATTATTAAAAAAAAACACTTTATAAATTTATACATGGAAATAAACAAGTGATATGTAAATTAGAAAATGGACTCGTGCGGATGCACGGGCCTTCTCGCTAGTACAATTAAGTATAATTGTAGATTGGTTCAATACCGTAATTATAAAAGTATTGTCGAAATTAATGAGAGTATCATATCGTATACTTTTAGCTATCATGCACTCTTAATCTCTCTTGGACGAAGAGTTCTTTACAATAAACATAATATTAATAAATAATAGAAAAAAATTCTCTCTATATTTTTAAGTGTCTATATTATAAGTTTTGAGTTTACATGTACACAATAAATATAATAATTGTTGTGAGTTTTATTAGCTCAGTATAGATATATTGGAGATATAGAGAGACAATAAGACGAATTTTTATTCATTGATAAGTATAGTGAGATACATCAAGAGACTGCTAACCCTATCTATATAATAGAGTGTAGAGTTACATATGGTAGGAAATACCAAATAAAAGCTCATAAAGTAAGACCCAAGATAACCAATAATTTCCTACAACACTCCCCCTTTGGACGTCTTGATTTCTTCGTTTTCATGCAGTCGATCTGAGTCGAGTTTATTCGCAGTGCTAAACACATAAAACCTTAGGGCCGAAAAACCCAGTGTGGGACAAAACCGGTATCTATGACAAACTATGTGGCTAAATGATATAGGCCGAAATTCCATGTAAGTAACTAACCACAAAACAGTGTGACTCATCAAAAACTTGCCATAGCAAATCTAATGGGAAAATCTCGGATCGAAGGAAAAAAAAGTGCAATAGTGGTAGTAGTAGGGGATCGACCACAAAACATGTGCCTCATCAAAAACTTGCCAGAGTAAAACCAGTAGGAAAACCTCTGGTGGAATGACAGAAGAGTACAAAGTGGTAGGAGTTATACAACAGGGTATTCCCCCTAATTTTGGCAATCGTAAGTGAGATATGATGTGAATGTGTCTCGCTAAAAAACTTGCCAAGAAAAACCCAATGGGAAAAAATCTTGGATTAAGGACAAAAATAGTACACAAGCATACAACAGGATGCTCCCTCTCACTTGCACTCAATAGGGTGAGAGGATTCATCTTGAATATAAAATGTCTCAAGATAATTTAGATAGACTACGATAGTTGTAATTGATTGCGTCTCATAAAAAAGTGGTCAAATTAAACCCAGTGGGACAAACCCTTGGTCTAAGGACAAAAGAGTACACTCAAAAGTGTTAATCAACACGAGCATTCATCGGGATGCTCTAGCCCACTTGCATGCGGCTGGATGCAATGATTTCAGCTAAGTAGTCATAAATATTCTTATGGATGCTCCCACTAACTTGCACACATCTGCGTGTAACGATTTCATATTCCAGAAAATAGTACGAGCATTCGGCTGGATGTTTCATTTACTTACATACGACTGGATGCAAGAAAATCTATCATGGAATAGAACAAGCATTTGACAAGATGCTCTTATACTTCATATGTGAAGCTTTATTTTGGCGAGATATGCTCAAATGGCATAATATAGTCATGTCTCGCTTGATCGATACTAGCAAATTGTCCTCAAAGATGACAAGTGTTTCATCTATATCGTGAGACAATACGTATGTACTTCATATATACCTAATAGTAGCTCGAAGCCATTCCAAGACCTCCAAGATCGAGCACGAGTAGATCAGAGTTATTCGTATGAAGTCATTCCAAGACCTCCAAGATATTCGCCTTATTCCTTATGGTAAAGACAAACCATGTTAGGAATATCGCTTATGCAGGTCTGATAAGTAACCGGCTTCGGTATAACCGAAAAAATGTTGCGTTAATTCGAGTATCAAAGGGGGTAGGTACACTCGATGATGCAAATGGGATAAACAAGCCCCTTTCTATAGTACCTTTACGGTAACGGATTTTTTTTTAATGCCATTTCGGTGACAGCGTGTTACCGCGATTCTGTGTCGAGTTATACCATTCATAGCAGACGAGATGTTCGTCCTAACACATTAGACCAAGTACAATGATGTGCTTATTGTAAATAGATATGAACATCATGGTTAAATATCTCTTTATCTTCACATCGAGGACGGAACGGGTCTATATCAATGTCTAGTGATCGAACGATCATGTGAGAATGTGACGACATACATCATGAGGACAAAACATCATAACACTTTCTGGGTGTAGTCTGAATCATGGACTTACATTCAATCTTTACAGGGCTCGATCATCAGGCCGAGTCACAACCGTGTCTTTTCAAGATCATTCATCTCGAAAGGCAAATCCAAAACGTGGATTTCTTAATAAACACGCAAGGGAGTAAAACATTTCTCTACGTATCCCAGGCCGATCAAGTACTCACTTAAGAAGGATAAACTTCTGCTCATACTTTTATAATCCATATAGTGAAGGTCTCAGTTAATTGAGAACATGTTTCTTGGTTAGTAACTAATTGATTCAAGCACATGAAGTCACACATGGACTTTCATCTAAGTCTCTGTGTCTAAATCCCCATAGAGATGAAACCATGATCACAATCATAGGCTGCATACTTAGTTTTTTAGAACTACTACTAAACTTGTAAAATAGGGACCATTATAACGTCCATTACGAGAAAATAAACAATCTCGTAATCAATTCCAAGTTGTGAAAGAAGTCTTGTGCTAGTAGGCGAGCACTTATACAGTCTCATTATTCTCATCACGCTTCCTTACGAATATCCAAATAAACAAAATGGTTTAACTTTGGGTGGTGTTGGAGTTACTTCACGTCGTTCCTTATCAACATTAATGTGCAAAATCTCCCCCTAACAGCAGGGAGGACAATCTTAGCGATGTCACTTTCGCATGTCATGCGATAAAGAGATCGCTTGTCAAGGTTACTCTATCAAATGATAGACAGGGGATTCATAATCGATGTATTTCCCCGATTTTTAGAGGTATGTATTTTGAACACTTTAGCGGCTCAATCAAAATACCAAGCACTTAAAACGCATTTATATGAGGCGTCTGGCTTATAACCAGTAACCAACTGGTACGTAAATAGTGTTTTGAGTGACTATGAACCTCAGAGGGACCAATGCAGATGTATGTAATATATAGGAACTATCAAATTAATGATTTGTCTTAAAGTTTGGGAAATGCTATTTTTTTGTGGACAACAATAATCATGTGACCATATTGTCGATGCATCAACCATAACCATAGTTTTTTATAGTCCGTCTTATGATTGGATAAGTCCACAATAACCCATTCAATTCTTTACAAGAATTCTACGAGTCCATTTCATAATATGTACACATACTAGTCTTTCAAAGTGAGCATTAGTAACATGGATTTCGGATCAATCACGAAATATATCCTCAAAAAGAATCCAAATGCGATGCGATTATAAATCAAGCCTCGTCTTTTGACCCGGGAACATCTCATCCGACCAATATCAAAGTATTAAACTACTCTTATCAATCGACGACAGGCCAATGACAATATAGATAGTCATGTCTAAGCATCTAATAACTCTTATCAATCGATGACATGCAAATGATAATCTAACTTTCAAATGCTTTAAAACGTGGTTAAACCACTTGAAAAGGCATTTCAACTCCTCAATAATATGCTTTTCGCGGTATTGAGTGGATCTTGTGTAAATAATTTCAATTATTTCATGAGTTATTACAAGATAACACTGATTTTCTCGAATATCTTATTACTCAACAAAGTATGACATGACCTACCGAAGTATAATGGCTCATATTTGACAAATCAATTAGGTTTTACCAAAGATTTCGATTTGAAACGACAGGTCCATAATCATTGTCACTTAGTACTCTTTTAGGCAAGTAGTTGGTGAAATTATATTGTACACTGTTACCCACTATTTCCAGAAAACCAACTACCCCGCAATTATTGCCTAAAGTTTTATAATTTAAAATTTGGTCACATTTGTCAAAGGAATTTGCTCAAATAATACTTTAAATTAATTCGAAAAAATTTCATAAACAGGCAAAGAATAATCCAAAAGTGTCGTCCAAATGGAAAATTCATAATCCAAATGGAAAACATAATCCAGATAAGCGACAAATCGGCTCATTTATGAAAATCAATAAATCAATGTACAAAACTTCCATTAATTCACAAAAATGGGGATCTCGAGAGTTTTTTTCCAGTTAGTTTTAACCATATTGGTGACGACTTTTCTACCATTATGATAGTTCAGAACTATCTAAGGATTAGTTAGGCATGACCTTTGTCATTTATATAGCAGAGAATTGGCTCAATGAGCATTGTCTCTTGCTTTGGGACAACGGGCCATATTGTTCCTTTCAAGGACTATCTTGGAGACACAGGTCTTCGGTTTTGACAATTGTCTAAACCTCGCTTGGCTAGGCAAACGTCGGACTCACGATAGTTCGAGACAAATAACTCTCGGTTCTCGATTCGTGGAAAAATATCCACGAAAAGCATTAGTATCAGGCAAACAATTCGCCAGTGATCTAATATGGTTAAAAACTACTCATCGGGACAATTTTCTTATCCAATAATAGATAAGTGATGAGCTAAAGGAACATAGTGAATATAAATTCACAAATCTACTTATGAAATACGCTTTCCAATCTAGGATTTTGGTGAAAAATCGCTCCAATATGTCAATTTTAGGCATTTGTTCACCATAGACGTCATCACGTCTCAAATGTGGCGGCGGAATAAATCGGTGCATTAGCCTTCATCTTATGAGACACAAGAAGCTTATGTTTTACTCATCAAAGATCGCATCCAAAAAAAATTGGGCATCACATGCTCACACATCAGGATAACTAACATGTGGTGGCGGAAAATACCTCGCCTAAACATTCATTTCACAAGTCTGTTTTGCGATTTCTTCATCATAGATGGCATCCAACATAGGTTGGGAGTTCTGGATTAGTTATCATATAAAATGCCTGGTTTATATGTTTATAGTTTGGACAAACACAAACTTTGTTTCGAAACGACGGGTTCAAAAACACTTGTTTTGCTTCTAATGTGAATAAGTTCTCATTGATCGAACGAAATGTCGATACTGAGACACCAATTCGGCGAAACATACATCACTATATAAACACACTCGGGGAAATTATTATTTACTCAACCACTTTCGGTACCTCTAATTGGACACGATCAGGAAAGACTGTGATTGTGGAGGGCATGAATGCATGCCACTTAAAACCCGAGCTCATTAGGATATTGTGTCACGCCCCAAAATCCAAAAGACACATAAAGGATGGATATCGAGGCATGACCTTTTTAAAACAAAGAAAAGTGAAACCTGTTGGTACAAAATTAAAATTTTAAAAGAAAAGACTTGTGAGCTAAAGGAACAAGTAAACAATAAACAAAAGTATTTGCCAAACGCGGCTACAAAAACGAGATAAACTAAACGAATGTAAATTGCCCGTAGGCTACAACCTCAAAATAAAATATACATGAAAAGAAAGCAAAAGCCCGAACCCATGTGATGCCTTGCTAAAGCTCTTAACCATCGCCTCAACCTAAGTTGTACCTGAAATACAAAAATGTAACGGTGAGTCCCACGCACCTAACTAGACGGGACGGCACCACATACACCGTCACTCCATCTCATAAATGCAAGAACTCACAAATTCTACAACTACGATAAATTACGTATAAAACGAAATATAATGACATTCTACAACTACGATAAATTAAACAAATTAAATAACATCAACACACATCTATAGCATACATGGACCTCTCACGCCACCTACCCCGGTCCGGAAGGTAGGTCATTCCCTATCCCTTCGGCCGTCTTCTGTCCCCGGAATTAGGGAGAGACAGAGACCATTGCAACATAAAAGTAGATTTATAGTGCGCACTTGGACCTCTCACGCCACTCGCCCCAGTCCGTAAGACGAGTCATTCCCTATCCCTTCGGCCGTCATATGTCCCCGGAATTAGGGAGAGACATAGACCATTGCTAACATAAAAGTAAATAGTGCACACTGGGACCTCTCACGCCACCTACCCCGGTCCGTAAGGCAGGTCATTCCCTATCCCCTCGGCCGTCTTCTGTCCCCGGAATTAGGGAGAGACATAGACCATTGCCACTACAGCTAAAACACAAGGCCTCGGCCAATAATATAAATCCACGCAAATAACACATTCTCATACGGCCTCGGCCAATAATATAAATTCACGCAAATAACACATTCTCATACGTCACGTAACGTAATGCAACATAACACATAACCATATGTACTAAATTCGCAACTAGCCGAACAACTCCAAACAACGTAATACAACGTAACACATAACCATATGTACTAAATTCGCAACTAGCCGAACAACTCCAATAACGTTCACGTAACGTAATACAACATAACACATAACCATATGTACTAAATTCGCAACTAGCCGAACAACTCCAATAACTTTCACGTAACGTAATAGAACATAACACATAACCATATGTACTAAATTCGCAACTAGCCGAACAACTCCAATAACGTAAAATCCCATTCGGGCATTTTGACAAACACCTTGTATGCATAAACAACAATTAACCATTATTCACCATAAATTCATCCAATACCATCAACAACTATATAATCCCATAAACAACTAATAAATCATGCAAACCCATCCATAATCTCGCTAATTCGAAATGATCATATCTAAGGCTTCAATCTCCACAATATAAATAATGGAACCAAAACTACAACGAGTAATCCCAATTAACAATTTAGGAACACAATTAATATAAACGGCAAAAACCCCCAATTTATAATAAACACAAAAACCAAAATCTAACATACACCCTCGTCTAGTCGCAATGGATAACCCCCGTTACCTTAGAGCGCAGAGGAGATGCTTCCGGTATGAACCCGCTAATGGTGGTTTCCTTTTCCTCTTCTCCTTCTTCTTCTTCTTCTCTCTCTTTCTCTCTCTTCTTCTCTCTTCTATTTGTTTTACTGATTTTTGCTTTTGAGAAGTGGCTGAAAAATAGGTTTATAAAAGCTGTTTTGAGATAGTTTGAGGTAACGAACTATTTGGTCCCCAAAGTTCTAATAAGTAACTCCTAATCCAAAAATATAGTTTTACTACTCAAAAATAACAAATCTTTAGAAACAAAACTATTGGGTCCTTTTTATAAGTAAAATTAGTCGAGTGACCGGTTTTTGGTAAAATTTTGAATAAAACGCTTTTGGATAAATTAAATCATAAATAAAACCATTTATAAAAATACGGGATGTTACATATTGACTTCCGCCTATATCTTTTCTAAACATCGTATCTAAATAGGTGAGTTTATTTAGGGAAAATTCATAATTTTTCCAACTTAAATGTGAATATATATGATTTCACAAATTTACATATTATAAACATGACAGTTATTACATATATATATATGTTGCTCAATCAGGAATATATCACAATTTATAATAGAAATATCTAATTAATCTATTATTATTATACTACCATATGCAAATTTTCTATTCATGTTAATTACAACATGTAGGAAAGCAGTATATTTTAATTACTAATTTAGCATATAACATGCAGGGGCAAATTTAATTAGCATTATACAATTACATGCAAGTTCTATACATGTTAGTTTTTAAATCTAATTTACCAATTACACTAGCAAGATCTAATAAATATTCTACAAATCTATTGTCTTATGTATAAATTTTTATACATGGTAACGTATAAGATACATTACAATTATGCAAGGAATCAAATTTGATTTAGGGTAATTATTTAATCTACATTAGCAAGTTCACGTTCGCATGTTTTGGCCAAATATAGACAGATTCTAAATATATGTGTTGTTATGTGTGTATGGGGTACTGCAGGGACCGGGGTCAGTAATTTTATTAAACTATTAACAATTACAGATTTATTGCAGTGTCACTCCAAATGTTTCAGATGTGGTTTATTCGGTTCTATTACTTCTGAAGGTAATATGTTTGATTCTACAGGTTTATATAACTATCAATTAGACATAAATATTAACAGCTTCACATGTTAATCTATTCCGGTGACTATAATGAATTACAAGCATGTATAGTACGGCTTCGTCAATTCAAGTTCTGCTACTATTTGTCTTTTCATACTCTGGACTTGGTAGTACTAGTCATTAGTCAAACATGTAGCAATATATATTAATCAAAAAACACAACTGTAAACATCCGTTTAGTACTATAGCTATCCAGTTTGTTTTCTATACATGTATAACATTCAATTAACAAACATGCATGTGGTAACACAATTAATTTGTACATGGTTCATGAATGTATTCATATATCATGCATCACTTACTTTTTACACCGGCGTGTAATAATTTATGTTAATTACCATACTTTGAGAATATATTGCCTAATTACAATTTATGTACCTTTCTCACGGTATATTGGAAAAGATCGATATATCAATAGTTCAATAAAAATCGGATAAACCTTAAAGACTTATAATTTATACCTAGATTCCTAGTTTTTAGTCCAATTTCCGAACGTATACTCTAGTCTCTGCGAGCAAAGTGTCGATAATGTGTCGTGAGTTTTATTATCTCAGTACGTATAGATATATTGTAGATACAGAGAGAGACAATAAGACGAATCTGTCTATATTTGGCCATCAAGAAACTACATAACTGTTGGTTTTGGTACTATTTCGAATACGATAAAAGAAAGGACAATAAAATAAAGAAGACAGGAACGCAATGGAAATAACAATTTTATTTCTCACAATTGGAATATGAATTACAATTCCTGACTCGTACAGAATTAAAAATAAACTGCTGGACTGGTTTGACAAAAAGCAAACTGCCGGACTGGTTTGACAAAAAACAAACTGCCGGACTGTTTTTGACAATAAAACAAACTGCCGGACTGTTTTGACAATAAAACAAACTGCCGGACTGTTTTGACAATAAAACAAACTGCCGGACTGTTTATAAAAAACTGCCGGACTGGTTTTAACAAACTGCCGGACTGGTTTTGAACAAAAAACAAACTGGACTGGTTTTAACAAATAAAAAACTGCCGGACTGGTTTTTAACAAATAAAAAACTGCCGGACTGTTTTTTGAAAATGCTGGAAATTACAAAACTGAAAAGTAAATTACAGAATTGAAAGACTGAAAGTAAACAGTACTGAAAAGTAAATACAGAAAAGAAACAGTACAGAAAAGTAAATTACAGAAAAGAAATGGTACTGAAACGAAATATACAGAATGTAAAGGACTGAAAAATAAATAACAGAAATAAAAAATAAGAGGCAACTGCTGAGCAGTTTCCCTTAAACAATATTTCCCGAACCACCTTTAAAGGTTTCTGGTTTCGGGACTTTGTTCCCAAGGTACAACTTATATCTCAGAGTGGCTCGTATGGAAACCGGCACCGAACCACAGGTCGACCTGTTGGTGGTGCGGTTCTCTCTCACTAAGTGTATGCTTATGCTGTGAGTTGTGTGTATTCTGGTGTGTTGAAATGAGAGGGGGATGGCTTCCTTTTATAGGCTCTACTGAAACCGCAGCCATAAATGTTGGTCATCAATTCCGGGAGTTACACCCCCAGAATCCGCTCACTTAATTCCTGAAACCGCAGCATTTAATTCATTCATTGCTGACGTTTCTCTTTGCTGGAAACTCTAGGGACTCCTTTTGTATTTTATACAAAACTCCCTATTCGGGTTTGAACCCAAGACCCAAGACCCAAGACATTCCCAAATCCCAAATCCCAAATCCCAAATCCCAAATCCCAAATCCCAAATCCCAAGCCCAAGCCCAAGCCCAAGCCCAAGCCCAAGCCCAAGCCCGTGCCCGTGCCCGTGCCCGTACCCGAGCCCGAGACCCGAGACACGAGACACGAGCGAGCGCGGGTGTGTGGTACACACTAATACTCTTAGGTGTATGTGGACATGTTAGTTTAATAACTACATGGGTTGGTATGGTATATATATTGTAAAATTGACTCTCAATCTTCCAATATGGGATTATACTAAATGGTTTTCCATTACCATTTCGGTTTTCCAGATTTTCCAGATTTGAGCTTGCGAGGTACCAACTTTGAAGCCACTTTGTATTCACACCCATTCTCCAATTAGGTCATGCGATATACCGTTGCGAAGCCCGTCACACGGGCTACTCAACCACGTTGAGTATGGTATAAACAACTTAGCGCTGTCGCATGTAAAAATGACCCGAAGTTGGTCCAGCGACCATTCGGAAACACCCATGTTTTTCACATGTTTTTCCAACAATCCCCCACATGAATGCAATTGGCTGAAAATAAAAATGCTCCTAAATGCATACGAGAGAACCGCAAGAGTTCACTGCATAAGGACAGGTAGCGCGCGTTTTGAACCTGCCGTAGTGACGTAAAATCTGATATGCTACTATTGGGTAGCCTTTAAGCCTTGAACCCTTTAGCGTTTGTGCATACCAGGGTAATGCGCACACAGTGTCCTCTCTACACCACTTACTAAGCCCTTTGGTTGTTGTCCATATTTGGCCGTGGACTGCCTTGGCAAAATTCAACCGAGTGCTCTAGTGATTTAGCCCATGGCTCATCACATAGTATCGGCCATACACACTCGTCATAGGTGATTTCAAGTCAAGGGTGTCCTGACTCACCCCTCTCGACCTTCGAGATACTTGTTTTTCATTAAGAGCCTCATGCTCACCCTTAAGATGGTCTAGGTCTATCACTCTTTCATCCTAGAAATGGGCTGGGAACTTAAGTTCCCGAGTGCTTTGTTCGGTCACCCCCACAGTTCGGTTTTCCCGTTGAACCCGACCCTGGAGAATCCAGTTCGGGTTGGGTTGCCTCTGAGGAGGTTTCCAGTTTGATGGGCTTCAACCCCATTCCCCTCGATGAAACTTCAACTCCTACCTGAGTCAAGCCTTTTGTAAATGGATCCGCTATATTGTCTTTAGATCTCACAAAATCTAATGACACCACACCGTTAGCTAACAATTCTCTTATGGATTTATGTCTCCGACGAATATGTCGGGACTTTCCATTATACATATGATCCTGCGCCCGTCCAATAGCCGACTGACTATCGCAGTGCATGCTTATTGCTGGGACAGGTTTCGGCCACATTGGAATTCCTTCCAGAAAGCTTCTCAGCCAATCAGCCTCTTCTGTTGCTAGATCCAATGCTATGAACTCAGATTCCATAGTTGATCTAGCTATGCACGTCTGCTTGGATGATCTCCATGAGACAGCTGCTCCTCCCATCACGAACACATATCCGCTAGTGGATTGTGTACTGTTGGAATCCGAGATCCAGTTTGCATCAGAATACCCTTCCAGTACAGCTGGATATCTGGTATAATGCAACCCTCAGTCTGCTGTGTATCTCATGTATCTGAGAAGTCTCATGATGGCCTTCCAGTGTTCCTCATTGGGATTACTGGTGTACCTACTCAGTCTACTCACTGAGTTGGCTATGTCTGGTCTAGTACAGTTCATGACGTACATCAGACTGCCTATTATTCGAGAATATTCCAATTGTCTCACACTCTCCCCAAAATTCTTTTTCAGGGTGGTTGAGATCTCTATCGGAGTTCTGGATGTAGCTCTACTATCTTTATCAAATTTGTCAAGCATCTGCTTGACATAGTGAGTTTGAGATAGCGCATATCCGTCTGATGTCTTGGTAATTTTCATACCAAGTATTACATCAGCGACACCCAAGTCCTTCATCTCGAACTTTTGTGACAGCATTCTCTTAGTGGAGTTGATGTTATCAATACTCCCTATTATAATCATGTCATCTACGTAGAGGCAGACTACCACGTAGTCCTTTTCATTTCCTTTTACGTAGACGCATTTGTCACACTCGTTTATTCGAAAACCGTTTGACAGCATCACTCTATCAAATTTTTCGTGCCATTGTTTAGGCGCTTGTTTAAGTCCATACAAGGACTTCACAAGTTTACACACCTTGTGCGATTTACCTGGAACTACAAACCCTTCCGGTTGTTCCATGTAAATTTCCTCTTCCAGTTCACCATTCAAGAACGCCGTTTTAACATCCATTTGATGTATTTCCAGGTCGAACAGTGCTGCGAGAGCAATGACTATCCGGATTGACGTTTTCCTCGAGACAGGAGCATAGGTGTCGAAATAGTCGACACCTTCGATTTGTCTAAAACCTTTTACTACAAGCCTCGCCTTGTATTTCTCGATTGTTCCATCGAGCTTTCTCTTCCTCTTGAAGATCCACTTGTGTCCTAGTGGCTTACACCCGGGTGGTAGATCCACTAGTTCCCAAGTGTGATTTTGTAATATCGATTCAACCTCATTGTTGATCGCTTCCTCCCAATATTGGGCTTCCGGGGATGACATTGCTTGTTTGAATGTCACCGGTTCGCCTTCTATCATGAAGGTTACAAAATCTGGACTGAAAGTCGTTTCCTTTCTAGCCCTTTTACTACGTCGAGGCTCTTCTTCTTCTTCCTCCAACGGTTCACTTGCCCCCACATTTTCCTCACTGTTTGACTCCTCAGTCTCTACAGTTATGGAAGACTTGCGGGGAAAGATCTCCTCGAAGAAAGAAGCTTCTCGAGCTTCGATGATAGTATCTACATGCACATCGGGATTATCCGACTTGTGCACGAGAAAACGATAAGCACTACTGTTTTGTGCATATCCTATGAACACACAGTCTACCGTCTTTGGCCCTATTCTCGTTCTTTTCGGAAGCGAGACAAGGACCTTCGCGAGACAACCCCAAACCCTTAAGAATTTATAGCTCGGCCTATGGCCTTTCCATAGTTCATAAGGTGGTTTATCATGCTTCTTATGCGGTAGCTTGTTCAATACATAGTTGGCGGAAAGCAGCGCTTCCCCCCACATGTTCTGGGGTAATCCAGAACTTATTAACATGACATTCATCATTTCCTTGAGCGTTCTATTCTTACGCTCGGCAACCCCATTCTGCTCCGGAGAGTAGGGGGCTGTGGTTTGATGTACAATGCCACTTTCTGCGCATATCTGCGCAAACGGTGCCTCGTATTCACCGCCTCTATCACTCCTCAACATTTTAATCTTTTTATTGAGTTGATTTTCTACTTCGGTCTTATAAAGAGCGAATTTCTCTACCGCTTCGTCTTTACTTCTCATTAAGTAAACATAGCAGTATCTAGTACAGTCATCTATAAAAGTGATGAAATACTTTTTCCCTCCTCGCGTTTGTATAAACTTTAAGTCGCATACATCCGTGTGTATTAGACCGAGAGGTTCAGTACTTCGTTCAATATGTTGATACGAAGACTTGGTTAATTTTGCTTCAACACAAACCTCACATTTATGTTGTTTATCAAATACAAAATTAGGTAGTAGATGCAGTGATATTAATTTCTTCATAGAATTAGCATTCACATGACCTAATCTACCATGCCATAAATTAAATGAATCGCAAGAATAAGCAAAAGACGTTTTATTAGCCACTTGGGCAACATTAACGGTTACATTATTCTTGGTACTTGCCTCAGCATTAGTACCCACAATAGCAGACTCGGCCTTAGGTGCCGGAGTACCAACATTTAATTTAAACATGCCGTTGGTCATATAGCCACGGCCTACATACATTCCATTAAGGGTGATTACAATTTTAGCATATTCAAATACAAGTTTAAATCCTTTGTTCACCATAACAGACCCGGAAACCAGATTCTTGCGGATTTCCGGCACATGGAACACGCCATTCAGTGTGAGCTCCTTTCCCGATGTCATCTTCAGCAGCACGGTTCCTTTTCCTTCCACCCTGGAAGTAGCCGAGTTCCCCATGAAGCAGCTCTCATTGTCCACGGCCGTATAGGTCTTGAACATCCATTTGCTGGCACAGATGTGACTAGTGGCGCCTGTGTCCAGCCACCATTCCTTTGGGTTGCTCCCCACCAGGTTCACCTCCGAGACCATAGCACTCAGGTGCATATAGTCCTGTCCAGCATCATCTCCTCCCTCAGCCACATTAGCCTGAGCAGGTGCCCTTTTCCTCCCTTTCCCTTGGAACTTCTTCTTTGGGGGGGGGGGGGTTTGGGCTTGCCGATGCGCATCTTACAATCCACGGCACGATGGCCCGGTTTGTTGCACACAAAGCAATCTCCCATGAATTTCTTCTGGAGAGAAGCACCGACTACGCTGTCAAAGCGTTTCCGCTTAGACATAGCGTTCTCAACCACATGGGCCTTGGCAACCGCGTTGCCTGCTCCGCCACCGCCTTTCCTTCCGGATCGACGGTTGCTTTGCTCAACATTGAGCCTCTCAATGAGTCCCTCCAAGGTCATAGCCTTTCGCTTGTGTTTCAGGTAGTTTTGAAACTCTTTCCAAGAAGGTGGAAGTTTCTCAATCATTAATGCCACTTGGAAAGGTTCGTTGATAACTAGCCCCTCAACCTCAAGCCTATGGTATATGAGTTGGAGTTCCTCAACCTGCTCGATAACACTCTTCCCATCAGTCATCATGTACTCGTGAAAGTCCGTGACGACAAATTTCTTTGCGCCAGCGTTATTCACTTTGTACTTTCTTTCGAGAGACTCCCAAAGCTCCTTTGCAGAAGCCTTGGGCTCGAATACACTGAAGAGAGTGTCATCCAGAGCACACAGGATGTAGTTCCGGCATAGGTAGTCGCCGTGTTTCCACGCTTCTACCGCCGAAACTGTCTGCACGTCCTCATCGTCTTCGCTTAGGACGGGTGCAAACTCCTTAAGAAACCGAGTCAGATTAAGGGCAGCTAAATAAAACAGCATCTTTTGTTGCCAACGTTTGAAGTTGTTGCCCCTAAAATTTTCTGGTTTCTCCAGTTGAGAGGTTGGCAACATTCGCATAGACGGCGTTGCCGGAGCCTTGCCCTTTACCTTGGCCGCAGCCACAAGCGCTGCCTTGGCCGCAGCCTTAGCAACAGCCTGTGCTGCGGCCTCTGCCGCAGCCATAGCATCGGCCTCTGCCGCAGCGGCGTCGGCCGCAGCCTTTGCCGCAGCAGCTTCGGCCTCAGCCTGAGCCTGGGGCCCCCCACTCGTAGCGCTCGCAATGTTATGTCTACTGCCAATCACAACTGCGCCCTGCACGAATCCCGAAGGATCGATGGGTGTTTGATCCTCATTAGTCATCTGAAATGACAAAATAAAACCGTTTAGTTTCTCGTAAGAAAACTAAAATTCTTAATCGCAAATACTAATTATAACTTAATTAGATTGCTTCAAAAGAATAAAACAATAAAAGATATTCTAGCGTGAAAATCAAATCACTTTTGATTTCACTAAGAATTCTTTATAGTATTCTAGAATAAAAGATTAAAACCAATTCGGATTTATTCTATGTGCAAATTTCAATTTCTATTAAACTAGCAATGATTTTGCGAGAATAAAACCGAGACGTCAACAAAAAAGAAAAAAAAGAAAAGTCCTTTCTTATTTCGAAAATAGAAAAACCAAAAAATGGTATTGTTTAAGATTGTTGGTTTTGGTACTATTTCGAATACGATAAAAGAAAGGACAATAAAATAAAGAAGACAGGAACGCAATGGAAATAACAATTTTATTTCTCACAATTGGAATATGAATTACAATTCCTGACTCGTACAGAATTAAAAATAAACTGCTGGACTGGTTTGACAAAAAGCAAACTGCCGGACTGGTTTGACAAAAAACAAACTGCCGGACTGTTTTTGACAATAAAACAAACTGCCGGACTGTTTTGACAATAAAACAAACTGCCGGACTGTTTTGACAATAAAACAAACTGCCGGACTGTTTTGACAATAAAACAAACTGCCGGACTGTTTATAAAAAACTGCCGGACTGGTTTTAACAAACTGCCGGACTGGTTTTGAACAAAAAACAAACTGGACTGGTTTTAACAAATAAAAAACTGCCGGACTGGTTTTTAACAAATAAAAAACTGCCGGACTGTTTTTTGAAAATGCTGGAAATTACAAAACTGAAAAGTAAATTACAGAATTGAAAGACTGAAAGTAAACAGTACTGAAAAGTAAATACAGAAAAGAAACAGTACAGAAAAGTAAATTACAGAAAAGAAATGGTACTGAAACGAAATATACAGAATGTAAAGGACTGAAAAATAAATAACAGAAATAAAAAATAAGAGGCAACTGCTGAGCAGTTTCCCTTAAACAATATTTCCCGAACCACCTTTAAAGGTTTCTGGTTTCGGGACTTTGTTCCCAAGGTACAACTTATATCTCAGAGTGGCTCGTATGGAAACCGGCACCGAACCACAGGTCGACCTGTTGGTGGTGCGGTTCTCTCTCACTAAGTGTATGCTTATGCTGTGAGTTGTGTGTATTCTGGTGTGTTGAAATGAGAGGGGGATGGCTGCCTTTTATAGGCTCTACTGAAACCGCAGCCATAAATGTTGGTCATCAATTCCGGGAGTTACACCCCCAGAATCCGCTCATTTAATTCCTGAAACCACATCATTTAATTCATTCATTGCTGACGTTTCTCTTTGCTGGAAACTCTAGGGACTCCTTTTGTATTTTATACAAAACTCCCTATTCGGGTTTGGACCCAAGACCCAAGACATTCTCCAAATCCCAAATCCCAAATCCCAAGCCCAAGCCCAAGCCCAAGCCCAAGCCCGCGCCCGCGCCCGTGCCCGTGCCCGTGCCCGAGCCCGAGCCCCGAGACACGAGACACGAGCGAGCGCGCGTGTGTGGTACACACTAATACTCTTAGGTGTATGTGGACATGTTAGTTTAATAACTACATGGGTTGGTATGGTATATATATTGTAAAATTGACTCTCAATCTTCCAATATGAGATTATACTAAATGGTTTTCCATTACCATTTCGGTTTTCCAGATTTTCCAGATTTGAGCTTGCAAGGTACCAACTTTGAAGCCACTTTGTATTCACACCCATTCTCCAAATAGGACATGCGATATACCGTTGCGAAGCCCGTCACACGGGCTACTCAACCACGTTGAGTATGGTATAAACAACTTAGCGCTGTCGCATGTAAAAATGACCCGAAGTTGGTCCAGCGACCATTCGGAAACACTCATGTTTTTCACATGTTTTTCCAACAATAACCCTGTTTATATAATAGAGGATAAAATTATATATGATAAAAAAGTTTAAGAATAAAAGCCTTGGTGACCAATAATATATATTATTCAATTGAAACTTGAATGATATTTTCCCTTTTCCCATGTTTTTTAGTCTTTTTGCAATCTATGGAGACGTGGCATCCACAGTATCTCAAATTCACATAACACGTGGCAATAAATCAGAGGCTGTATAATTCATTACATGGCGTATATGCAACGGAGTGAGCACCACGAATTACGATGCACCTCCCATTGGCATTATCCCTAAAATTGATCTCAAAAGTCACAAATATATTATTTTTCCAAAATATAAAACAAATAAGACGGATAAAAAGTTGACTTAGAATTGTATTTTTTAGCCTTTCTTATATATTTTGGCAATATTTTTAGTTTTTTTAGCATTCTGATTTAAAAAGTCTATTAGTGTTTGATGTACAACTTTTTTAGCTTTACTAATAAGGTAGTTTTTGAGTTAAAAAGGCTAAAAGAAACCCATAAGCAAATAAGCTGTGAAATTGCTTATTATTTTTTTTTAGCTTTTTCACATTAAAATTTTCAAAAACAAAAGCTTTATGAAGTAATGTGTGTATATCTACAACTCGTTTTTTAAGGAAGAAGTGTGCAGATCATTTGTCCCCTATTCTGTATTCGATTTCGTGTCGTATTAATTGTTTAACCCAACATATTTTGTTTAAACATTTTGATAAAAATTCTACTTGTACATAATACATATATCGATACACTCCGGCAGATATAGATATAGATACAGAGAGAGCTATTACCATTAACAATTTAAATACGGTACATTATTGAGCTTTACTCACAAACCGACCGTTTAGGCCAAATCAATATTAAAAATCTTGTCACATGCGATCAAAATTAAAATATTCTTTTTTACAGCTTTTGTCATCATTTTTTCTATTCAAATTTAATGAAATAATTTGTTACATGTTTGTGGACGTAGGGAAAAAAAACAAGTGGAAAAAGGTAATGTAACCTCTGTATTTGCTCATGTAACGACGTTATGGATTTGGTTAGAAATGTATGTTTAGGAAAAAAAACTTAAAAAAGTATGAGGAGGTGGATAGTAAAATGTATATTATGCCAAAAGCTCTCTCTCCCTCGGCAATTTCTAACCGTTCGCCTTTCCTCCCTGCTCCTCCTTTGTATATCTTCATTTAATCTACTAAAACTTATAGATACAGTGATATATATCTCTCTCTATATATATATAGAGAGAGAGAGAAAGAGAGAGAAAGCTCTCTCTCCACACATATAAATATATAAATATATAAACATACAGATTATAATAAAATGGTTTTATCAACAAAACTCCAATTTATAAACCTCCGCTCAACTTTCCTCACCGGTACATCTCTTCAATACACTCACAATATCCAATTAAAAAACCCTAAAAAAAACTCAATTAATTCCCTTTTCAAATCACTCCCCCAACAAATAAACCGTAACAAACCACTTCCTTTAAAAGCAGTCGCTTTGGAAACCCAAACCGAAACCGAAACCGTCATAGACATAGACTCCTTATTCTCTGCCTCTTCCAACGAGGAGAATAATAATAGTATTCGTAATAGACGGAATAATAAGAAGTCTATCAGTGGCGCTTCTAGTGTGTCGTCAGGGGTGAGGCTTGAAAACGTTTTCAAGAGCTACAAAGGTATTTACAGTTTGCTCTTATAGTTTCTGATTATTATGATTTATTCCAGCAATTTTGAATATTTACTATTCAGTCCTGTTTCCGAAACCAAGTCCTTGTCTTGTTAATACTAGTCATAAATGTATTTACAGTTCAGTCCTATAGTTTCAGATTATTACAATTTACTCCAGCAGTTTTTAATATTTACAATTCAGTCCTGTTTCCGAAATCTAGACCATTTCTTATTTAGAGGGTTTATTATGGTTTGATGCAAAGGTATTTGCAGTTCAGTCCTATAGTTGCGGATTATTACGATTTAGTCCAGAGATTTTGAATGTTTACAATTCAGTCCTATTTCAGAAGTCTTGTTTAGAGGGTTTATTATGGTTCAATACTATCAATTGTGGACGTTTTACGGTTCAGTCCTATAGTTTCAGATTATTACAATTTTGGGGGTTTATTATGGTAAAGGTATTTACAGTTCAGTCCTATAGTTTCAGATTATTACAATTTAGTCCAGCAATTTTGAATATTTACAATTCAGTCCTGTTTCAGAAATCAAGACCATGTCTTATTTTGGGGGTCTATTATGGTTTAATGCCATTAATTAGCGACTACGAGTTCTTTTTTAGTACCATCAAGGCATCAACTATACCTTAAGCATTTAATAAAAAAACGTAAATAACTTCAAGAGCTACAAAGGTATTTTAGAATAACGATAAATCAAAAACAAACCCTTACAAATCACTCCCCCAAAAAACAAACCGTAACAAACCACTCCCTCTGAAAGCAGTCGCGGTAGAAACCAAAACCGCGATAGACATAGATTCCCTGTTTTCCGCCCCTTTGAACCAGGAAAATAATAATAATAAAAGAAGGAATAATAAGAAGTCGGAGGTGAGACTGGAAAACGTGTTCAAGAGCTACAAAGGTATATTATTAGAATAACGATAAATCAAGTGTTGAAAAACACCGTTTGCATAAGTGGCCTCGTAAGAGATATCTATATCTACTGTATGCATTTCTATCCCTTACTTTCGTATATTTACAGTTCAGTCCTACCCAAATTATTGGGGCTATACAAGGCAAGAATCTCATCTTTAAATTGTTGAAATTTTAATTTACAAAATTTGATCATATAGTTTAATATTTGAACCATGTGATTAAATTTTGAAAAATTCGATTTCGACAACTTAGATATGAGATATGTAATTTGGGACGGAGGGAGTACAATTTAGTCCAGCAATTTCAAATATTTACAATTCAGTCCTGTTTCAGAATTAAAACTTTATTTCTTCTTAAGCTTTATGTTAGAGTTTATATAATCCCACATAATAACGATCAAGCCTGTGGTTTATAAAGAGTTACCCATCCTTACTATTACGAGGCCTTTTAATGATAAGGTATATGTGCTCTAATATGGTATCAGAGCGGACCATCGATGTTGGGTCTCACCTCCACCGGTTCATTATACCCGCTCGTTGGGCCCTTGAAATTTCGGGCCACAAGCGAGGGGGAGTGTTGAGTTTATATTATCCAACATCGATGTAATATCGATCAAGGTTGTGGTTTATAAAGAGTTACCCATCCTTACCATTACGAGGCTCTAATACTTTATTCTGTTATCGAGCTTTTTGTGGCCTTTATATACAGCAATCCCTTCATCAAGATCATCTCTTGTTTCGGTTCAGTTTACGTTTCATTTTGACTTGATTTATTCTTGTTCTGATATAAGGCGTCACCGTGCTGAAAGACGTCACCTGGGAGGTGAAAAAAGGCGAGAAGGTCGGGTTGGTCGGCGTGAATGGTGCTGGAAAAACGACCCAGATGAGGATCATTGCGGGCCTAGAAGAACCCGACTCAGGAACTGTGATAAAAGCCAAGCATAACATGTCCATCGCGATGCTGAGTCAGGAGTTCGAGGTTTCTTTAACCAGGACCGTGAGGGAGGAGCTTATGAGCGCGTTTAAAGAGGAGATGGAGGTCGCGGGGAGGCTAGAGAGGGTGCAGAAGGCGATCGAGGGGTCGGTGGAGGACTTGGATTTGATGGGGAGGCTTCTGGATGAGTTTGACCTGTTGCAGAGACGGGCCGAGGCAGTTGACTTGGACGGTGTGGATGTCAAGATTAATAAGCTGATGCCCGAGTTGGGGTTTTCAGCAGAGGATTCTGATAGGTTGGTGGCGTCGTTTAGCGGCGGGTGGCAGATGAGGATGTCGCTCGGGAAGATTCTGCTTCAGGTATGAACTCATTTGGTTGCATCTTATGAGTACAAAGCTATACTGATTTGATAGAGGTGCAAAAGTATACTTTTTAGTAATGGTTATCAGTGTGTTTAATAGAAAATAAGTTTTAATTAGTTTGTGCTTCGAAGATGTGTAAGTTTTAATTATGATAGAAAGTGGAAACAGATTGGTAATGGGAAGTATTTAAAGTTTTTTTGGAGAGGAATGTTTTGAAAAGCGAGTAACATAGGTGAAGCATTTTTGCAAGAGCCGTGCTAAAAATGTAATAGCTGTAAGCTTTTTCAGGGTAGAAAGCGGAAAGGCGAGTTTTTTCCCCCTGCTTTTAAGTTTTAAATTGAGTTTTTTAGACTCGAAGCAAGCTTTTCAAAATTTAAAGCATTGATTCAAAGTAGAGGAAATAAAGCCGTAAGCTTATTGTTGGAGGTAACGAGCTTTTTTCTGCTTTTGAAGTTTTTAATTGAGTTTTTACGATTAGGGTCAACCTTTTTAAAACATTGGTCAAGAGTAGAGGAGATCAAACGTATTGACTAAGATATCTAAGAAAGTATACTTTTGAGACTCTAAATTATGCCAAATTAGTTTACATTTTCATTTCGTCTGCCAAACAAGAGTTACTCAGTTACATAATCTCGGAGTGTGAAAATTGGGATTCTGTTTGTTGCTGTTTTGAAATTTGGAATCTTTTTTGGTTCGAAAACCCTCTTGATAGGGATATATGGGACATCAAGTAATGGGCATATTAAACTATTTTATCACTATATGTTTAATATATTTGAAAAAGAGAACATGAGAATAGCCAAAGAATTTGAGGACATAATTGAACTTCACTTACAGTATGAGGAAACCTTCTTCTGGAAGCCCCATATTATGCCATGCTAATAGTTGTGACTTGTAAGCTACTTCAGTTTTAACTTATTGTTGAACGGTTTAGTTAGAAGCAAAACGGTAAGAGTGAAAGATGATACTTTCCACTATGGTCGTCATTCTCATTCATGCTTGCTTATTTCTCTGTAAATTATTATCAGTGATTATAAGGAAGATAATTTTTAGTCTACAGTAGTCAGTTGTTTCCTATGTACCTGCATACTGCCGGAAACATTTATAGTAACTGATTGCTGAGATTTGGTCTTGAACAGGATCCAGACTTACTGCTATTGGATGAACCCACAAATCATCTCGATTTGGATACGATCGAATGGCTAGAAGCTTATCTGAAAAAGCAAGATGTGCCCATGGTCATTATATCTCACGACAGAGCATTTCTTGATCAATTATGTACAAAAATTGTAGAAACTGATATGGGTGTGGCGAAGACATATATGGGAAACTATTCAGAATATGTTGTTTCTAAGGCTACCTGGATTGAAACTCAATCTGCAGCATGGGAAAAGCAACAAAAGGAAATTGAGCATACAAAGGGCTTAATAAGCAGATTAAGTGCAGGCGCAAATTCCGGCAGGGCATCAACGGCTGAGAAGGTTATTGGATTTGCTATTTTTGATGTCTAATTCTTTAAATCGATCTTAATTAAAATAATTTGCTCTCTCAAAAATAAGGTGGCAGGACATTTCACTTCTGATGTGGATTTTTTTCCAAGTTAAAATGTTTGAGAAATGTTTTGTATAATTTTGCAAATCAAAGTTACCCTTGGTATGTGGGTAGTTGATGCTCCGAGTGTAATTTGAGCTTCATCCTCGTGGAGGACTGAATTTCATTTTTTCTTTGCTACTAGCTTTATATGTTTGTTTATTTTATGTGAAGAGTTTCTAGGTAGTTTCTTGTCTTATTTTCCTGTTAAAAACGGACCTTTCTTTTTTGTTGATAAGTGGCAAGGTAATTCTTTGTCTTGTTATCCTACGCAATGTGGTTTTTGTTATTACTGGAGGCTGTGTTCTTTACACTTTCTGGCTGAGTTACTTTTCGTTTTTTGTCATATAACACTTCCATCTCCTTTTACAAATCAGTTAAGATATTTCATCTCTTTTTTTTCTTTTGAAAATAGAAACTTGAGAAACTTCAAGATGAGGAACTGGTTGACAAGCCCTTCATAAGGAAACAGATGAAAATCAGATTTCCTGAGCGTGGAAAGAGTGGAAGATCAGTTGTGAAGATTAAGAATCTTGAATTCGGATACGAGGATAAGGTAAATGTCACAATGATCTTATACGAGTAGTCAAACTAGCTTTCTGTTTGTATCCTTTATCAATTAATTACTTTCTTTGTCAGGCTCTGTTCAGGAATACCAATTTTGAAATTGAAAAGGGTGAGAAAATAGCCATCATCGGCCCAAATGGTTGTGGAAAGAGTACTTTGCTTAAACTGATTATGGGTTTAGAAAAGTCAAGAGACGGGGAAGTTCTCCTTGGGGAGCATAATGTTTTGCCGAACTATTTCGAGCAGAATCAGGTACTTGTATCTTTCAAGTTTACCTTTTCTCTCAATTTTTTGTTTTCATTTATTTGTGTATGCCATTCCCACCTTTATATGAACATTTATATTTTTGGTAATACAAGAATGAAAACTTGATGCCAAACCCTGTTTCATTTCCATATTTCATAACTTTTAATTTTGTTCTTTTATTTGATGATTTATATTGCATCAGGCAGAGGCACTTGATTTGGAGAAGACAGTGCTTGAGACTGTGATGGAAGTTGCAGATGACTGGAGAATGGATGATGTAAAAGGTCTTCTTGGGCGTTGTAATTTCAAAGCTGATATGCTTGATAGAAAAGTCTCTTTTCTGAGTGGTGGTGAGAAGGTAAATAAATACGACTTTCATTATTTAATTAGATGATGTTACACGGGTTCTTTTTGTTTTTATTTATTAATGCCCCATTCTGTAATAGGGTCAGGTTAGCTATCATTATTAGTAGTTTGTGAAACAATAACAACGTTACCCAACTACTTGGAGCTTGTTAAATGCAATTTATGTATATAGGAATTTATAGCGCATGGCTCTATGCAATGATTTCCAAAATAAATTATCAGCCTATCTTTTTGTTTACACGGGTTCTTTTTGTTTTTATTTATTAATGCCCCATTCTGTAATAGGGTCAGGTTAGCTATCATTATTAGTAGTTTGTGAAACAATAACAACGTTACCCAACTACTTGGAGCTTGTTAAATGCAATTTATGTATATAGGAATTTATAGCGCATGGCTCTATGCAATGATTTCCAAAATAAATTATCAGCCTATCTTTGAAAAGGCTCAGTGAAACTTTTAATTCTTTATTATCAAAGGAGACATGGAGAATAGCTTCTGTACTCGATGACACCTATTATAAACTGAAAAGCATAGTAGAATCTCCCTTTACGATGGAATCAATATATTGATAAAGGCAATAGGCCCTAACTGGTTTTCTCTGCTTGGGAAAAGATATCTTTAATTTATACAAAATGGTTGAATAATTTTATTTCCTTACTCCCTTTTAAGAGATTTTGCCGTAGGCGTATGAAAGCATTGCATTCAAGTTCTCTAATGGCTGAACTGGCCTATTTTCACACCTGTTTCGGACATAAGTTGCGTAAGTAACAACTAAAAAACTAATGCACATGAATAGGAACTCTACACCATGGAATTTGTTTAGGGCCAGGTTTGTTCCCTCAGGAAATATTCCTCTCGATTGACTTTTTGAGATTATTCTCAGATAAGTGACAGATAGTATGTTTTTCATTCTTCGGGCAACCTAATTCCTATAATTTGTTGATTGTAACATCTAATCCACAAAATTCTCTTTCTGATCTATGTTTTGCAAAGTGAATTCCATCAATGAAAACGAATCCGGAGAACCCTTGTCATCCTAATGAGTGAAATAGGTCTGGGTTCATGATAACATAGGAACCTTAATAATGCAGTTTATTATTAATAACTTTTTTCTTGTTGTTTAGGTGTGTTTTATTAACCTTTACTTGTGTTGACTAGGCACGTCTTGCATTTTGCAAATTCATGGTAAAACCTTCAACCTTGTTAGTTTTGGACGAGCCGACCAATCACTTGGATATACCGACGAAAGAGATGCTCGAGGTTCTTTTTATCTTTCTATTGTCCAATATTTTTAATTAATATGTGAATCATCAGCCTTTATGATGCGATCGATTGTTTTATTTTTCAGGAGGCAATAAGAGAGTACCAGGGCACTGTTATTACCGTTTCCCATGATCGATACTTCATTAAGCAAATTGTAAATCGAGTGTTGGAAGTTAAAGATGGGGATTTACACGACTATGCTGGTGATTATAATGTAAGAGTCTTCAAATTATGTTTTGTTGTTCTTCAAATATAACATGTTGAATTTAGTATTTGCTTTTGTAACCATGGCTGTAATATTTTTGTTTTGGTTTTATCTGTCCACTTCGTGATTTCCAGGTAGCAATTCTAAAAAATATCAGTGAGATAAATGTATACTACTAATGATTATAAAAAAGTGTATAAAACTAATATACAGCTAAGAATTTCATAACATAGATTTCTTGTAAATGTGATCCATTAGTAGTTGCATACCAAAGGCGCAAAGCTATGGGGTGCGCTCTGAGTTGGGCTCATACAGTCCCGCCAAATAATTACCCAACTAATGTTCTTCATAAACCTCCCTTTTTTAATGTTTTTAGTGGGTTTTCATGATATGTCAATATTACAGTATTATCTGGAAAAGAACCTTGAGGCCAGAGAGAGAGAACTCGAACGGGAAGCGGAGCTAGATGAGAAGTCTCCTAAATCAAAAGCCAAGTCTAAAATGTCAAAGGTAATAATACTTCCTTTGTTGAGAAAGTTTCAACATCTTTTGGTCTACCATTCTTCTTTACCTCTCTAACTCTTTGGTAATCTTTTTCTTTTTTTTTGGGTATAAAGTAATCGTTTTCACCTAATCGATAAATTAGAAGATATTTTTTCCACTTAAGCTTTTATTTATGATACTTGATGGAGTATTTTACAAGTGTTCTTATTTATCTAGTGCTGATAATCAAACCGAATGCTGAACCATTGGTTTATAAGGTAGCACTGGCACGTCTACAATTATTTTTGGAAGTTGGGTATGCTGTATGACCTGTTATTTATTTTCAAGTCAGTTGACTCCACTTTTGTTAAAATTGTCTTGAGCAGGCCGAGAGGGAAGCTAGAAAGAAACAGAAAATGCAGGCATTTCAGAATGCCAAATCCAAGTCGAAGAGCCAGAAGAATTCTAAAAGATGGAATTGAACGATGCTATTTGCTATTGACGAGAAGGGCCTGATATTTTGGTCTCTTGTACAATTGTCATGATAGTCAGGTCTTACGCATAGTGACTGGCTTATAACATTTGTAAATATACATGTATGTAAGGTGGATAGATTAGTTTACGCTTACTATTGATTGAGAAAATTGAAGCTAAAAGACGATACATATTTGATACATTTGACAATCTCGATATTGAATTCACACAGTTAGAGAGGCCATGGAAAGTTTCACTCCAGCTTCGTAATCTCATTAAAATAAATGAAATGAAAATTAGTTCCAAGACGGATGATTGAGCACAAGTAAATAGTTTTAACATGTATCCTATTCACTGGATATATGGGTTTGATGAAGTATTCTTTTATCTTTTTAGTACTTGCTAAATAATGAAGTTTCCTATGTCGATTTTTATTTCTACTACTGTTTTTTTTAGTGTTCAAAGTACTGTTTGTTTGTGATATTTATTGGAATTAGATTACCAAAATCCCGGAGAAATTAAACAATTAGTTTCACAAAAACAAATGTCTTGAAATTAAACGCCGATGTTAAACATGGGCCAATGAGTATATCTCCCAATTTAGCTTCATTAAAATGAGATAGGGCATTGCTTACCACTGTTCCCAAGACCATGATTCCAAACACTATCTGTGGTAGTTGTCGAGCTCATAGTCACTAACACCTCCAAACCCGGAAGTAGTGCCAACATTTTTGTTGTTAATACGATGCTGATGCATATCTTCAACTTCTCGCTGGAGTTGTTAAGATTGTTTACCATCGCGATAAACTATAGAAATAAATGACATCAAGCAACTTCAATTTGAAGAAGGACTAAGACAGCAAGGAGGAGAGTTGTATTCCTTCTCAATCAAGCCAAAGATATTCAATCATAGAGGTGATTAGAGCTCTACAAGGGAAAACCACTAGATATCCATGAAATTAGGAAATTAGATTTTAAATATGCACTCTTACCGATGGATCATTCACAAAGATCGATCGGACTCAAGTGGTCTAAACTTGCAAAAAGTCATTGGGATAAAATGACATAACGGATCAGTCGGTCATGTAGGTTTTGCAAATTTTGCATTTCTTCATTATCGATTTGTTTGTGATTCATATCCAGCAGTTGGTCCATTTTAACTTCAACGGTCAATGAACTCAATAGAAACATTAAATGATACTATATTAAGCTTAAAGCCATTTTGTTATCATTGAATTTAGGGTTATTAGAAGAAAACGGTTGTTCAAATGATACTATATTAAGCTTACATATATTATATATTATAGGGAAGAAAACCATTATGTTTGTAAAAAAAAATATCCATCATGTTCACTTAATAAACCCCAAATTATGCATGTGGTTCAAATGTTTCTCAAATAAAAGGAAATAAAAGTTTTCCCCATAATTGTTTATAGTGTTTTTTGGTGGGTTTATAGATGATTTAAAACTAAACTAACATTGAAAAAATAGATAAGTTGTAGAAAAGTTTATAAGAAAGTTGTTTTGTTGAAGTGTAAAACTCGAAAAAGGCTAGTTTTCTCTTAAATATGTAAGAAAATTATTGGGTACACGTAGTTCTCTACAGCCCATTTCTACAGTAGAAACTCGATAAATTAATACTCGATTATTTAATAAACTCTCTAAGATAATATTTTGGCCGGTCCCGACTCGGGGATAGAGTGCTAAATTAATAATTCGCTAAAATTATAAAATAATACATTTTTGATAATTTCTATGGATCCCATATAAAATATAAATTAATAATTCCTTATATAATACATTACATGAATGATTTATGAAGATTTCTTGAAAAATGACTCAATTGTCTTTTGTTTTTTTGTTAAAATCAATTTCACCTTGAATCTCGTATCTAATTTTCCTTATCATTTTAAGAACTTCCGGTGTTTTTTTCTCATATTTCCTAAGAACCCATTCTTGCAATTGATTTTGATTGAGACTTGGATTATCCTTGTTGTGCTTGCATAATGCTCTTCGAATCTCGTCGGTCATTATTGTTTTTTTCACACCTTTAAGATGGGAAGACATGTTGTGTGTATGATTTGTTTGTGTTAGCATATTTTGATCTTGTATTTATATAGAAAATATTTTTTAATGTACATAAATGGATACATTGAAACAAGAAGCATAATAAGATGGGAGATTGAAGGGTTCTTTCAAATTGGGCCCTTCATTTGATATACATACATGCATTGTACAATAATTAAATGCAAGTTTGAAACGTGTTTCTAAATTGAATATTTCATTATAAATTAATAAAATATTAATTAATATATAAATTATTAATTATTATTTTATCGATTAATTAATAACTTTTTTAATTAATAAATTTTGATGGTCCCATAAGTATTAATTTATAGGTTTCTGTTGTAATTGCAACCTTCCACTCCATTGTCCACTTAACCTTTTCGTCAATACTTACTCATTCCACCCATCAATATTCTTCTCAACCTATAAAGATCAAAAAACAAAAACTCCCCCAAATGTTAACAAAGGAGTGATAACACAAAATGTATAGACGACAATGAATGGTTTTACCAAATTTGGATGCATATCCACTAAGCGGATTGTTGTCAAGGGTAACTAGACCAACAAGGTTTTGAGGAATTAATGAATTGAACCGGTGCTTTTGTTAGAAATATACTAAAATACATGCTTGTTTTTGTATTTATATTTGACAATGTTTTGAATTCATCTATTTAATGAGAATAATATTAGCAATTGTTTAGACATGTATGGATGTGTTTGTCATTTTGATTCATACATTGTGTGATTCGTCACGAGTCAATAAAATTAATGAGTTGGATAACAACACTATTCGTATCAGTGTTTACTAGTAATAAAAGAAATCCACGTCCCGTAAGGGATTGATGATACTCCATTGAGGAAGATTATAAGTTTTGTGCGTGTAAACCATGCAGGTGGATTTATAATCCGGCACGACAAATAAGTTAAGCGGACATGCTTAGGGATAATACGTTTATTAAATAATAAATCAGCCAGTGATTTAATTTAATAAATGAGTATCTGATTAATTTTTACATGGTGAGATAATAAACGTGTTTGAGAATTGAAACGAATTAAATATTCGGATTATGGTAGAGAGATCGATTCGTGATCTTTAGTGGAATAAATCATGATTTAAATTGATTGTGTATATCTCGGGTTTTAAGTAGATATGATTGTACGAAATATTTTTAAGAAGCTCTATCCTAATCCGCCTCCAAGTCACTATCTAAGTCTATATATAACACATCCCTTTTCTTGACAAAGATAACTTTTTCATAACTATATTTTCGAGATTGTCTAGAGAGAGAAAGAGCCCACCCTCTCTCAACCAGGAAGGTGCTAGGTCAGGAATAAGGTAAAGAGTTGAGACGATCTGTTTCATCTCACGGCCGCCATATGTTCCCTTCTATTATTCGGTATGATCTAAACCTATAAAGTAAAACATGATTATTTTTAATAATATACGTACATACTAAACATAAGAATCTGGTCACGTTTTTTTTGCTGTGTAAACTGATTGTATATCAGCTTTTACACTGTATTTGATAATAAAAGTAGACATGTTGCGTAACTTTTGTTCATATTCCTTTGTTTTGCATGCTTTTGAATATGATTATTGCTGTAAACTAGGATGATCATCAAATTGTTAACCATTGATAGTAGAGTACACTAAATGTACTTTTTCATCTTATTAATAAGTGACAATTAGTATAAATAGGATTTGATAGTTCAATGATATTCAGTTGTTAGTGAAGGGATTTTCTTGTTCATTTAGGTTTTTGTTTTAAAAAAATTGAGAGATTCTGCTTTCATACATACTAAGATATATACAACTTTTTCCCATGATTATTGGGAATGTGAGTCTAAGAATGATCATCATTTTTTTTTCTAGTCGAGTTCACTTTTTAACACGTCATGTAACTAGATGAGCTAATCGTAGACTCGAGGATACATGTGGTGATATGGGTAGTAGATATGAGTTGAAGGATGTAAATAAAGGAAATAGCAACAATGAGAGAGAATCAAAAACCGGTAACACTTAAATAACTTTAAAATTTTCATTTTAAACCATTGTACAAAAAGCATTTTATGTATATTTGTTTCGTAAATGATGTAAGTAATATTTTTAAGAACTGTGATTTATATAAATGAATGTTCTCTTTATTAAAATACTCCATGTTTTATATTTTATCATTTTCCGGTTTGTTTGAAACCATAGTTAATGGATGGGATACGGAAGCGGGAAATGCGAAAACGTGAGAAATAGAAAAAAAACTAAATTTTCTACTTGAAATAATAGGAATCGGGAAGCGAAAAGCAGAAAACGGAAAACGAGAAACGAAAAAGCAGGAAATGGTAAACGGAAAACGGGATTTTTAAAGGAAAAATGTTGTTTAGTATCATGTACTATTGACTTTTACCAATTTAGTACCCAATTTTTAAATTTTACCAATTTAGTTCTCAACCTATTAATTTTGGTCCAATTAAGGGTTTTAACAACATAAATCAACGAAATTCGATTCACTATAACTCACATTTGGAGATCTATCTTTGATATATGTTCATGCATTTGCATTCACTACGTGATATTTGAAAGAACGCGATAACAATTTTGTCATTTTGTTAAACAACAGGACTGAAAATTGATAATTTAAAACTCAAATTGGTAAAACTTAGATGTGAGATAATAAATTGATAAAACCCAATATTACAAGGTAGTTAAACATAGTTAAACACCCCCCCTCACCACACAAAAGATACTAAATGTTTGAAACATCGCTCCTTAATTTTGTTTAAAGTAAATGTTGTCTAATCCGCTACTTTACTCTTTATAGTATAGTATGCCTCTTTCTCTGATAGAACATAAAAATTGGACCCGAATATTATATTCGGGTATTAATCAGCCCATATATCCTAACGGGGTATCCAATGCTTAAAGGGTTATCACACCTTTATTAAAAAGCCCAAGCCCACTTAGCTGGGGACCCATGTCTGAAACATCCACAGAGATGAACACATTTGTCAACATCCTAAAAGATATAGTTGCCTATAAATAGCCAACTATCCCTCCCTAAAGAAGGACCAGAAAATCTATACAAAAAATATAGAGAGAAGTAGAGAAAAGAGAGAAATTAGTCAAAACTTATCACGCCAAGAAACAAACCGAGCAGAGAAAGAGCCGAGTACCGAAGAAGAAGGAGAAAGACTAAGAAGAGAGATCAAATAATTAAGTCGAGCATAATTGTTAGAAAGAAATTGTAATCCGAACAAGGGCAATTGCCGAATAAGTAATAAAGATCAAGAAGTGTTCATCGTTTATTATATATTTTATATTATATCATTGTTGAAAAACCTAACGCCACCGAACAAAGTTATGGTTTTATCAAATGGCGCCGTCTCCGGGAATCATCTAGTTCCCAACTAGTTTAGAATTCGAATACCAATACTCTACCAGACGAGCGACAATGGTGATCAATGTAGAAGAAACCAATCCCGAGATAGTAGAAACCAATAACCAAAACGTGCAAATTAGCCAACAATACCTCGACGATCTACTCGCCATCCGTGACAGATACGACGCTATCCAGTCCGGAAACCAACCAACAACCTCCAATTTCCACCAAGAACAACCGACCGAACAACCCCAACATCTTGAAGGGATAGTCGAAGAACACCCAACGTCCTCGGACGACGAACAAGCCTTTCCCGTACTAAGGCGCGCAAGAAGACGCATACCCGGATCCCAGGCAGGACCGAGCTCGAGAGTCCCTCTGCCGACAGCCTCGGTCAACTCTGGTGCTCGTTTACAAACAAACGAAGCTCACCGGTTTGGCATGCCCGAGGATCATGTACTCGAACGGATGTCTCGACTACCGACTCACCCACCAAGGATAATTACACCACCCACGGTGGAATTACAACACATCGTTCCGTTAGCCGATGAAAAGAACCACGCCCAGCTGCAAGCTCAGATGGCAGCGTGTATGACGGCCATGGCAGCAGCTGGCATCATATTGCCGAGTACCCAACCTGCCAATGCAGGCAAAGACCCACGTCGTGAAGCGGAAGATTCCGCCTATAGGGCCGCCTTAGAAGCGGCGGGTCGGCTACCAGATACAGGAGTGCCCCATCAAGGGGACAATGTCCCGATAACGATCCCTCCAACCTTCGTCCACCCTAACGCACATACAGAACATGTCCTCGACAAAAACCCGAAGGACGGTGGATACCCAGAACATAGGGTCGTGGTAGGATACTACCCTCAACCACATCAGGGGGAATACTCCCCCCTATACCAATCCACGGATGAAGCGTTCCAACAAGCTTGGAACGTGTGCCAAGAAACCCCATGTGCTGAATAGATCAAGCGATACCGAAATCCTGTGGGGTTCGTCATCCCTGAGTTCAGGCTATATGATGGAAGGAGCTGCCCGATCGACCACCTACGACACTATAAGACGAAGATGGAGCTGTGGAGCGACGACAATGCGCTGATGTGCAAGTTTTTCAAAAATAGCTTGGGCCAAGAAGCTTCATCATGGTATCACAACCTACCACGAGGATCGATAAGAAACTGGGCAGAGCTGTTACTAGCGTACTCCACCCGATACGCTGCTCATCGAAAGAAGAAGGTCAGCATTGAAACCCTTCTGAAAATGACGATGCTGCCAAATGAAAGGCTCAACGACTACTGCATACGTTTCATCGACGTAGCAAACCAGATTCCACAGTACGCCAATAATATAGCCATCCAGAACTTTATCAACTCCATCCCCAATGGCTATTGGGCGAGAAGGAAGTTCATAGGCAAAAACTTTCCGACCACTGATTCCCTGCTAGCCTATTGTACCCACCTCACTGATAAAAACGACGAACTGCGTTTCCTCAACCGAACTCTACCAAGAAGAGAATCGGTCCAAGAGGCACAGGTGGGTCGCAAAAGAGTTAGGAATAACCAGGGAGAAACATTCCAACCGACCAGAAAGGGGAAAGGTCCCGAGGTCCATAGCAGGGTAGAGCGACCACGAGCATCCGAGCCCAAACCACTCCAGATCGCATATCCAACACCGATCAACGAACATAAACCGCTCCAGCTCACCTACCCAATGCCCCCCAAACCGTTTCAACAAGGTCGGCTCCAAGAAAGGGAACGCCGAAACATCTTCGAACTGGTCGAGCTGCGATACACTTTCAATTTATCTGCTGAAGATATCCTCAAGGATATATGCAGGGAAAGTTGGTATTCCCGACCACAACCGATCGCCTCTCCCCCCAATCTGAGAGATTCCAAGCTCTTCTGCGCATATCATGAGGATCACGGCCATCTCACTGAGCATTGCTGTAACCTGCGATGGAAGATGAACCTGTGGGGCGATGCGGGATACCTAGCCAAGTTCATCAAAGGCGCTAGGAATAAAGGCAAACAACTGGCCATCGAGGGAGGCGAGGACCGGCAAGGCAAAACAATCAACGTCGTTCATATGTCACGACCCAAGGGCACAGGTGGGGAACGATCACGATAGCGGCAACTGGCGCACTTTGGCCGAGTAGCCAAGGCATCACAGGCGTCGACCTCGAAACGACAATGCACACCACGACGATATCCGCCCATTTCTTTTTCGGATCTTGACGAAGAAGGGGTGATTTACCCCCACGAGGACGCCATCAACCTCCGTGTTCAAATCGGCCTTGACACGGTCAGCAGGGTGCTTGTCGACCAAGGAGCCTCTTGTGATAACATGTACAGAGAGCTTTTCGACAAGATGGAACTCAAGCTACAAGATCTACAGCCTACTGATGTCACCCTGATCGGATTCATCTCTGAGACGACTAAACCGTTGGGAAAGATCGTCCTCAGTGTCGCAACTGGATCCGTGTCAGTTCCCGTGGAGTTCTTAGTGGTCAACGACAACTCCGGCCACAACGCAATCTTGGGCCGACCTTGGCTGCATGCCATGAAGGCCATACCCTCGACCTTCCACCAAAAAGTCAAATATCCAAATGATAGGGGAGAGATCGAGACGGCCAGAGGATGTCAAGAAGATTCAAGACGCTGTGAGAACATTACCGCGGCTCTTCAAAAACAGCTGAGCGTTGCCGAACAACCCACCAGCACAAAGAAGCTAATCAACCAAATAGCCAAAACCGATAGGGTTGTTGAAGAACAAGTAGGAGAAACACTTAGGAAGGTGTTTATCCCGGATACGGACGAGGAGCACTACTTCCTCCTCGGAGATAACCTTCCAAAACAGGAATCCGAAGAGTTGGAAGAATTCATTTTCAACAACATGGATAAATTTGCCTGGAGTCCCAAAGACATGCCAGGCCTAGACCCTAAAACGACATGTCACCACCTAAATGTTGACGCCGAATGCAAGCCGATAGCTTAGAGGAGCAGAAAAGTGTCGGTACAGCACAGAGCAGCTATAATTGCTGAAGTCCACAAGCTATTAGAGGCTGGAGCCATAAGGGAGGTCTTCTATCCAAAATGGTTATCCAATCCAGTCGTCGTTCCAAAGAAGAACGGAAAGGAGAGGGTCTGTATAGACTTCACCAATCTCAACAAAGCCTGCCGAGGGACCACTTTCCCCTTCCAAGGATTGATCAACTGGTGGACGCAACTGCGGGAGTAGAACGGATGACCTTCCTTGACGCATATTCAGGGTACCACCAAATTCCTCTCTCCCACGAAGATCAAGAAAAGACGTCGTTTATATCGCCTTTGGGAAACTATTGCTATAAGGTAATGTCGTTCGGTCTACGCAATGCGGGAGCAACATACCAAAGGATGATAACAAGGGTATGTCGAGATCATATAGGGAAGACAATGGAGGTATACATAGATGACATGGTCATCAAAAGCGAAAAGGCTACATCCCACCTTCAAGATATCAGAGACGTTTTCCAAACGTTGGGTGAGCACAAACTGAAACTCAACGCGAGCAAGTGTGCATTCGGCATCAGCAAAGGGAAATTTCTGGGGCACATGGTCAGCCGACGAGGAATAGAGGCTAATCCCGATCAGATCATAGCTCTTCGGAACATGGCAGCACCCAAGAATAAGAAGCAGGTACAAGAGCTCACGGGAATGATGGCCGCATTGAGCAGGTTCATCAGCCGATCCGCAGACAAGGGACGACCATTTCTTGAATCACTCAAGAAGGATATAAAATTCGTGTGGGACCCGGAATGTGAAGCTTCTTTCAACAACCTCAAAGAGTACTTAAGGACGCTACCACTGCTAGTCAGGCCGAACAAAGGAGATATTCTGGCATGCTACCTAGCAGTTTCCACTACAGCAGTGAGCGTGGTTATCCTAAGAGAAGAAGGTCGCGAACAATTCCCTATCTACTTCGTCAGCAAAACTCTGGTCGAAGCCGAAACACGTTACCTACCCTTGGAAAAGCTGTGCTTGGCATTGGTCGTCGCGACCAGAAAGTTGCCGCACTATTTCATAGCTCATCAGGTCCAGGTATACATGAAATTCCATATCAAAGAATCACTTCGACGGACGGACATTAGCGGCCGAGTTGCCGCCTGGGGGGTCGAACTATCCCAATTTCATATCGAGTTCGCACCCCGACATGCCATAAAGGGGCAAGTCTTGGCCGACTTCGTTGCGGAATTCACCGAAGGGTATGACGAGCCCATGGCTATATCGCCACAATCACACTGGTAGATACACGTCGATGGATCAGCCACCAAGGATGGATCAGGAGCAGGGATCGTCCTCAAGTCTAGAGAGGGAGTGATCATAGAGAAAAGCATTAAACTGGGCTTCCGAGCTACCAACAATGAGGCAGAGTATGAAGCCATGATAAACGGCATGCTCATTGCCCGGTCCCTCGGATGCTCCCACTTAACTGCAAGTTCCAACTCCATGTTGATCGTAAATCAAGCCATCGGCGAGTACCAAGCCAAAGATGACAGAATGATCCTCTACCAAGAGAAGGTCCAAAGCTTGATGGCCACCTTCGAACAGTGTGAGTTAATAAGAATCAATCGCACCGAAAACGCACATGCCGATGCCTTGGCCACCCTAGCCTCGACATTAACATTGACCGACACTCGGTCGATCACAGTGGAATTACTGCCGACCCCGAGCATAACCAAAAGAATAGACCGAGTAACATCAGTACAATACGAGCTAGGTTGGATGGACGACATGATTCACTACCTGCGAAACGGAACCCTTCCGACAGATAAGATAAAAGCATTGAAAATTACGAGAAAGGCTCCTCGTTTCTGGCTGTCCGATGACGACAAACTGAACAAATCCAGTTACCGAGGACCCCATCTTCTGTGTGCCCGGCCCGAAATGCAGCTACCAGTCTTGGAGGAAATCCATGAAAGATCCTGCGGAGCACACATCAAAGGGCGGTCCATAGCCAACAAGGCAATCACCCAAGGATATTGGTGGCCCTATATCAAGCGAGATGCGGATGTGTACGTCCAACATTGCGACAAGTGCCAACGATTCGCCAAGATACCTCGGCTCCCATCATCTATGATGACCCCGGTATCGGCACCATGGCCATTCGCACAATGGGCAATTGATCTAGTAGGGAAGCTTCCTAAAGCACCCGGCAGCGTCGAATATCTGATCGTGGCGACGGACTACTTCACCAAGTGGGTTGAGGCTAAACCTCTCAGAGAAATTAAAGCCAGTAATGTCAAACAGTTTATCTGGGAGCACATCATCACTAGGTTCGGTATACCGTACGCCATCGTCGCAGACAACGGCACCCAGTTTAAAGAAGCCAAGCTGCAGCTTTGGTACGAAGAACTCGGTATCCGAAAGTTCTATTCGACGCCAACATACCCACAGGGTAACGGCCAAGCAGAGGTATCAAACCGAACCGTACTAGACGGCATCAAGACAACCCTAGAACAAGCAAAGGGGAGATGGCCCGAGCGGCTACTTAACGTCTTATGGTCGTGCCGAACTACACCGAAGACGGGCACAAAAGAAACCCCGTTCAGCTTAGCATATGGCCTCGAGGCCGTCATACCAACAGAAATCGGGCTATCCACACTACGAACAACTTTAGTCGAGCAAGGAAACAATGAACAAAGAATGAGAGAGGAACTCGACATGTTAGACGAGAAACGAGAGATAGCAGCCCTTACACTAGCGAAGTATCAACAAGGCGTCAAGCAAACATATGACAAGAGGGTGAAAGGGACCAAGGAGTTCATGGTCGGAGAACTGGTGCTACGGCGAGTAACGGTCTATACCCGAAACGAGATGCATGGCAAGCTGAGCCCCACCTGGGAAGGACCCTACGAGATCATCAAAAGAACAAGCCCAGTCTCCTACAATATCAAAAGTGTCCTGTTCGACAAAAGCCGAGGAGAAAAGAATTCTTGGAACGTAGCTAACCTAAAGAAGTACTACGTATAGACCATCACCCCAAGTGCGGCCATCATCCCAGGTGCTACCTTACCCCTCTTGCTTAATAACCTTGTCTTTTGAATAAATGAAATATCTTATCATGCTGTCTAACGAGTGCAGCTGAAATTCCCAAACGGCCTTTGTGCCTAGGAATACTATGAAATTCCCAAACGTCCTTTGTGCCTAGGAATACTATGAAATTCTCAAACGGCCTTCGTGCCTAGGAATACTATGAAATTCGCAAACGGCCTTTGTGCCTAGGAATAAATACTATGAAATTCCCAAACGGCCTTTGTGCCTAGGAATACTATGAAATTCCCAAACGGCCTTTGTGCCTAGGAATACTATGAAATTCCCAAACGTCCTTTGTGTCTAGGAATACTATGAAATTCCCAAACGGCAGACGTGCCTAGGAATACTATGAAATTTCCAAACGGCCTTTGTGCCTAGGAATACTGTGAAATTTCCAAACGGCCTATGTGCTTAGGAATACTGTGAAATTCCCAAACGGCCTTTGTGCCTAGGAATACTGTGAAATTCCCAACATGGCATGTCTAAAAGAGTGCCTAGGAATACTCAAAAGACTTCCAATATATGCAGGTACCAAAAAAGCAGCAAAGGCCAAGCAAAGACGACAATATGCATCAAACAAAATGGAAGAAGGGTTCTGGCCCATATTACGGAGACGATAAATTACCAAATAGCGAAGAAATCAGCAAAGGAAAATCAATCCAATCAATGAAATATCAGTACGACAATGAGAAGATCCGAACAAAAGAATAAAGAAATAAAACAAATAGTCCTCGCCCACATTACGGAGGCAACAAGGTACAACCAACAATAAAGAAATTTATTTAAGAGCTACTACATGAGGAGCACGACGGAAATTGACCGAGCTCAACCTCTTCGTCATCCGTAGCCGTATCCCCATCGGTCTCCTCGCCATCAAAACACTCCCAGAAATGAGGGCATCAAAGTTGGTCGTATGAGCGCCCACACATGTCAGCGTCTTAAGCCGCGCGGAAAACTCGGCTCCTTTAGCGATCTCGTGAGCATCCGAGGCCGTATTACGGCGAGCATCGTCGAAAGGAAGCTTACGAGCTTCGATCATAGCCGCAGAGGCATCGTACCTGGATCGGGACAGACGGAAGTAGTTCACCAACATATTTGCTTTGGTTACCAACGATTTTAGTTTACCGAAGTATTTTTCCTTTACATGCCAATATCGATCTAAACGACGCTCCTGAACCTCAACGACATGTTCGGCACGAAGAACATATTCCCGGAAAGAGGACGCCTGGGTTTTCAACTTGGCCCTGAGCCGGGCACACCGATTGAGCAACTTGGCATATTTGCCCATTAAAATGATGTAAGGCAAATTGGCGTGCACTTCACTAGCCGCACTAGATGAGACCTCGTCCTGGGCTACACCAGAAGGTGCTAGCCCCGGACTAACTAGGCATGGAGAGCCAGTCTGGTGCGACGTAGTAGCATGTGCCTATAAAAAAAAATGGGGGAAGAAGGGAAGAGATGAATATTCAGCCGCAAATAAAGGAACGACAGGGAAGTCGAAAAACGAAAATTTTTATATACAAGCTACGAATAAAATGACAAAACCAGCTACTCGATCATTAATCCGATAACCCATCAATAGACGCTGAGGTCTCAACGGCATCAGCAAAATGAATATCTCGCAACGAGACAATTTGCGTCCCCAAACGTTCCTGCACGGTCGTATCAACCCGGTTAAAGGCAGTCATGGTTTCAGTTACCCCGGCCATAGCATCAACCATGTGTTCTGCCCGGGTAACACCATGCATCCCTTTTACATGCTCGAGCACCTCTAAAGCGCGGGCTCGGGCCCAATACGCTTTGGCAAAGGATAGCAGCAAGTCCGCATCTTCAAAAACAGCCCCTAGAACCAAGTTCAAGCTCGTCACACGGTCTCGGGATTCATCACGAGAACGCCAAAGTGCCCCAAGAAGCTCTTTGGCCTTACCCTTATTTGCCGTATAGTGGGAGGTCCTTCTACTGAACTTCTCTCCTAAGTCGCGTAATCGAATCGATACATTTGAAATATGAATATTCAGACCCTCGATTTCCCGACGAGCAGAATTCAGTTCGGAAGTTAGGGACGCGTTAGCTTTTTCAAGACCATTTATAACATCGCCTACGCTACGACTAGGCGAGGTCCAGACCACCATGGCAAGGGGGTTAACAGGTACCTGACAATATTTTGTTTTTACATCCTTCAAAAGACGACGACCCATAAACAAGGAAATTAACAAGGAAAGCTAAACCGAAAGAAAACGTAGCACCTATATTATCACTTCCCAAAAGAATATCTTTCTAGTTACAAAAGAGACCCACAATTCGGGTACCAAAAGACTTTACGCTAAGATACAGAGAAAATACTACAAGTAAATGGTCAAGGCTCCACCTGAGGGGATGCAGGTGGGGGAGTCACAACAGCAGCAGACCGAGGAGTCGTAGGAGCCGAACCGGAATGGGGGCGGAGCGCCGTCGAGGTAGTATGTCCCGGCAGCCGTGGGAGTTCCTCGTCTCGAAGGTTGGCCCAATCCTGAGGCTTAGGAGGTGCACCTTGCGGACAGGGATAAACCAACTCCGACCATGCCCGGTCTGATAACGGGACCTTCGCAAAGTTTAGAGCTCGAACGTGAGCTCAAAAGACGGAGAAGTTAGCCATCATTGCCAACTTTGCCCTTTCCTCCGCTTGCGCCACTTTCAGGGCCGCCACCTCGGATGTTCCGGCCTCTACGTCCTCTGCCATGAGCAAATTATCCACCTCCAAAAGGTCGTACTTCTCGACCCATTCCTCTTTTTCGGCCCCCAATTTTTCAATTTCCTCGGTCAGGCGTAAGTTGTCTCCCACCAATTTCTCATAATCAGAGGGCAACTTAGCCATCTGGGCTTTCTCCTCGGCCGTTGTTTTGCTTTCGGCCATCAGCTTCTCTTTCTCCGCCTCCAGCTCGGAGACCAACTTCACTTGCTGAGCTTTATCCTCGGCCATGGCTTTATTTTCGGCCATCAGCTTCTCTTTCTCGGCCTCTAGTGCTGACAGCTGATCCCTTAACACCACGATATCCACGAAAACCTGTATTTAGAAACGTCAGATACCAGCCAAAATAAGAATATCACGACCTACATAACAAAATACGTGCGCAACCTACCCGAAGCACATCAGCGCTGGCATGCTCTATAACCGACATCGCAGGCCGAGCAGCTATTTTTGCTGCATCTTTGACGATGAGGGGCTTAAGAGCAGTATACCCCATCCTCAAGACACGGGGTTGCTCCAACAGCTCACCCCCACACCTATCAATGTAACGGGTCATTGCAACCCCGTCCACCAACACCTTTTTAGGACCCTCGAGAACCTCATCCTCGACACCCCCCACAACCCCCACGGCATTCTCCTTGCCGGCCTCCACCTCCACTTCCTCTCTCACGTCCTTCTCCGCAGGACCGGTCTCAGGGGCCCTATGCTCGATCACCTCCTCAGTACGGATAGGCGAGCGAACAGGCAGGTCTATCGGGTACTCGGTATGGATAGGCGCGATGACAGGCAGGGTCATCGTATCCTTGCCCATGTTCACAAGGAGGTTGATATGTCCGAATATGTTTTCGAACGACCACTGAAACACAATAATACCCATAGACCGGGCAAGAGCAAGGGTAACCAATGAAGAAGTCAATAACTGAAACAAGATAACATATAAAGCAAGGAACAACATAGTCCAAAGACAACTATTCACAAAAACAAATACACTTACATCGAAGCTCGGAGCAGCCTCCTCGGTGGTATCACCTTGGGACGAAGCAACCACCTCCACACCCCTGCTAGCATCAGCAACCTCCACATTACTTGAGGTCTCAGCCCCTCTAGCCCTCTTCGGGGTGCCAACAGCAGGATCTGATGCTCAGCGTTTAGGACGAACAGGCTTCTTCCCTCCCCGAGCAGCGCTTCGAGACTTGACAACTTTGAGGAAATCCTCCTCAGTCTCTGTTGAGATCTCGAGCGCAGGATTACCCTTGGTCACCGGACCCGCAGGATAACCCAACAGCACGGCAGCGGTGCGGCTTGCCGGATCCTTCGCCGGACCAGGCCCCCACCAGTTCCAAAGCGCCAAGAGCGCTTCCACATTGGGAGCACCGAGGTTGGGAATATCGGGAGCCGCGGTGACAGGTCCGGGAATCTGATGTCCGCCGCAACCCCACTCTCCGGACGCAATCACAATACCAAGGTTATCCCCCCTTGTTGGTGTCCGGCAGACCCGTGACCAGCCGGGAGAATGCTCGCAATGTCTTCAAATACGAGCTACGGCGCTCGAAACTCAAACTGTAGACCCCGAATACATCTTTCAGTTCGATAGGTATCCCGGACAACTCCGACAACCTTTGAATACCGTTCAAGGTACGGTAACCATTCAGAGCCAGTTGGGCCGGAGCAATCTGGACGGCCTCAAAGAACGAAGCCACCCATTCAGTAAAAGGAAGTCGAAGACCCCCAGTAAAAAATGCCGAAGAACGTACAACAACTTCGCCGGCATGAACAAATCCCATCACCTCCTCCTCAGAGACAGGCAGCCGAATGTGAATATCGGCGGGTATTCCGGCGAGCCGCTTAAAGTCCTTTTCCATAAATGGGCCAACTTGGGCTAGGCATTGGGCCAGAATTTCCTATCCAAACATCATCAAAACTCCATCAATATACTAACCAAAACATCATCAAAACGTCATCAAAACACATGACACGACAAATCCCCCCCCCCCCAGTTGATGGAAACCTTAAAAGTTTACCACCAAACCAACAAATATCCTATACATGAAGAAAAACCACTACTCAACAACCTAGATAGACATATAGACAACCAAGACCATATATGACCACAACCACAAATCAAATACATATCCTAATCACAGAGATATCCAGACAAACAACCCACAAAACACGAAGATACTTACAGTCATGTTTAATGAGCAAGCGAGCGAGAACAGCAGCAAATCTATCTGCAATCAGGCGAAACCCTAGATAGAAAAGGCAAAAAAATTTTGGCAGGAAAAACCAACACTAGAGAGAGAAAATAAGGGATATTTTCTTCAGCAAATTATGGGATAAAAACAAAAGGGATTACTTGGCACAATTAAAAGGAGTGGAGCCACAGAAAGAATAAAATAATAACTGTCCTTTCGTGTGACAGAGGTTTACCTTTTTCCAACCATAGAAAAGTCCACAACCGCTCCTATTTTCGACAAATAAACGCTCCAGATCTTGCCACGTCAGATAGTATATCCCACTAACCAAGGCAGTTCACATCATTGCACCTAAATAAACGGCCAGTGGACCCTACCATGAAAAGCTTCCAACATAGGCTACCAGCATTACCATACCGAGGATGTCCCCCGATTAAGTATATCGACGCCCAACCCCTTCTTATCCGAACAAATGGCACAGCGAACAAGGTGGGCGGAGACCGTTCCTAGCTCGACGGCATTTACGCGTCCAGTCTAACAACGCTCTCCGGGGGGATTACCACGATGCACTTTGCACGGACATCGAATGGTATCAACATAAAAGCAAAGCGAATAAATAAAAAAAAAATATATATATATAGAGGCAAAGCAGAAGTTTTATTCATCCACAAAGGGGGATACAAACAAACAACACAACAGAAAAAAAAAAGTTTACAAGAAATACACCCATCCTACTTCTTCGAACTACCCCTCATGTCGGCATCCTTCTTCGCCAAGAGCTCCTCCAGATGCTCTTTTTCCCTAATCAAATGAGAAATGCCAATCTCCACTTGTTTAAGAGCATGAGATTGAGATTTGCACTTCTGCTCGGCTTCAAAACGAGCAGCTCTCTCCTCCTGCCAGTATTGCTTGAACCTCCTCACTTCAGTCTGAGCACACTTGAGATCATGTTTCAGCCATGACATCTCAATTTCTTTTAGCTGAAGAGGAGTCAAATCCTCTTCCCCAAAACCAGGGGGACAGGGTAGCATGAAAGTAGGCTCTTCGGCAAGGGTTTTCCTTTTGGAGGCAGATCTAGTAATGGGAGCCATCTCAAACAAAAGGAAGTTAGAAGAAACCGAAATTATAAAACAAGAGAGAGAAAGGAAGAATTGGTAATGAAGTACAGACAATAGGGAGCATTTATAAAGAGTCAAAGGGCACAAAGTACGAGGCGTTGTAACGGTTCATAAGACAAAGGCACGAGATACGAAAAGATACATCTGATCCAAATACAAAAGAAAATACAAGTTCCAAAACGGGAAATACATCAGAAAACCAGCCCAATCTAACTAAGGATCAATGGGTGGAAAAACCGAACTACCAGACCGAGAGAAAGCAAAACGAGCAGAGCAGTTCAACCGAGCTTGGTAGGAATCATTCATGGCAACTAAATTTTCATTCTCCGTGGAGAGTTCGGATTTCTCCCTAGTGAGAACCATGACGCGCTCCTCGAGCCGAGCGTTCCTAACCATCATGCTAGCTAAGCCTTGAGGGGAGCTATCAAACTCATCTTGAGCATGGTCCCAAATCTCTTCGGCATCATACCAGGAGTTGGCCAAATGATTTCTCTGCAACAACAAATGATCGAGCTGACGACTCAAGGCCGAAATCTCGGTCCACTTCACTGTCTCTTCGGGATGAGAGCCGAACAAACTTAAGGCCAAAATGCCATACTCCTTCTCAAGCCTTGCCATTCGACGACGGACCCGAGATACCTCAGTATCCAAGCCCTTCATCTGAGCATGATATCCCACCACAGGTTCGGACATTTTGGGAAATTGTTATAGTACAGGAGAAAATAGGGGATGAGGGAGAAGCAAACAATAAAAGAAAATTGAAAGATGAGAACTACTACAGAAAAGAAGAGGAGTATTTATAGAGCAAAGATAGTATGGCACTGACTGACAAATGCTGGGGAACGTGCATATTCGCCTGACAAATACTTGGGAACAGGCATATTATCTGACATTGCATGGGAACATGCATCCGATACCGGCCTCAGACGTCACTCGGCTACAGTACGAAAGGAAATAAAGATGCAAAATATTTAAAGATCCATATTCCAGAAAAACGACAAACCACAAGTACCACATAAAAAGAAGTGCAATATGAAGGGACAAAGACACTTTTCATTAATAAAGATGGAATACATCACTGTTCATTACATCAAAAGACAATCTATTACATTGAGGACTATTACATCCGAGGATAACATCAAAAGACAATCTATTACATGGAAATCTATTACATCAGGAGACAACGTAGCCAAAGGAGATCAACTATATCCGCAAATCAGGCGAAAAGGAGCGAAGAGGAGGAACATAAAGAAGAAGTGAAAAGCAAGAAGAGCAAAATGAAAAATGACAAAAACCCTAGAAGTAACACAAAACCCTTAGGATCACAGGGTTGATTGTTACATCGTAGTGGTGAGAAAGAAGAGGAAGAAATAGAAAAAGGAAAAAAGTAGAGAGAGCTAGAGATGGTGAAAAGAAAATGGAGGATGAAGAAAATAAAAGGAACAAAACAAAACAAAACAAAAAATGACAAAAACCCTAGAGTGAGTAAGAAAAAAAGAAAAAAGAAACATAAGAAGGATATAACAAAAAACCCGAGGGACTCGGGGTTGATTGTTACATCGTAGTGGTGGGAAAAGAAGATGAAGAAAAAGAAAGGGGAAGCGCAGAAGGAAAAGAAAAAGAGATGAGAAAAGATGAAGAAATGAAGAAAATTGAAGAAAATAAAAAGAAAAAAAAAAGGAAAATGGAGAGGTTAGGGGGAGGTCGATCGGTATCGATGAGAGGGCCAGGCAGAGACATTCCTGTCTCGAAGCGTCGGGTTCCCCCTCAGCACCTCATTCTCTTCGACTAGAGCCTGACGAGCACGTCGGCAATAATCCAGCTCGGACCTTAGCCAAGTTAATTCCCGAACCATCTCGGTATGGTGATAACGCATCACCTTTAACTCCTCCTTAGCATCCTTCAACAGCTTTAGTGCATGGCCATATGAGGCTTCAAAAGCCTCCACTTGCAAAACCAATGCAGATTTGGTGAAAGAACCAGCCATTTTAAGGGCGTTATGGGATAAAATTCTGTATATGATAAAGAGAGATAAGGGTGAGATTGTGAAGAAATCCATATCTTAAGAAGGTATTTATAGAAAAATTAAGGAAGGTTTAGTGTGGGGAATTGCAACCGATTCGTCAAAAGACTCTGGAAAACATGGGTAATTAAAAAGAGGCGCCTGTTGAGAAATTAAAAATGGGGAATTGCAACCATTCGTTATTAAAAGATGCGTCTGTTAAGAAGAAACGCTTGGATTCACGCCCGTATTTAAAGAGGGTAAATCCCAAAAAGGTCTTACACGTGTCTCTCTAGCAAAGTGCAACAGTGCTAAGAGATAAAGGATAAGATTTGTGCACAGGGCTCTAGAAATCCCCTCAGTCCCTAGATACAAAGATTCAGAAGGTTCAATGGATAAGGTCAAATGCAAGGCCCAAGAAAAAGCATTAATGAGGCCACAAGCGTGCGCAGTCAAAATGAATTGCATTGGGAAAGTAATTCAGATATAAACAAGAAAAAGAAGTATTTATTGATTGATTAATGCTTCATTACAGAAGAGGCAGTCAACATAAAGGAAATACAATAAAAATAATAAAATCATTTCGTAGAAGGGCTTGCCTCGTCATTCGGCTTCCTCTTAGACCGAGCATACACTTCCTTAAGGAACAGTTTGTAAGCCCTCTTGGAAGCAATATGCCTATCTCTAGAAGCCTCAAGCTTTTTGATCCGAGCACGAGCCCAAATGTTGTCGATCAGAGACCTTTGATATTCACTCTCCATGGCCTCCAAACGCTCGTCCATCTCAGCAGCTCGGCGAGCCTCCGCGGTTAAAGAGGCAACCCTCCTTTCAAGGATATGAGCCTTCCTAACCTCCTCCTCGATATGGGCAACATATTCGGGAAGGTTGTCACCGCTATTTTCACGAGGAGAAGTCATTTGTTCGTTAATAAAGAATGAATTGCACAAAGAATGTAGGGACAGTCCCCTTTTATAGGAAGAAACAAGGGGTAGATCAAAGGTCATCTCGAAGAAAGACAAACCCTCGAGCTTCTCAAAGACATTTAATGTCCAATTAGCCACGACTCAAGTCCAATTACGCCATTCAAAAAAGGTATTGGGAAGGTACACAAACAAGAATGAGAACAAGGGATTATTTTATTAAATTCAATAATGCGATTACAACTGGGTGATAATATCCAATACAAAATAAATCACAAAGGTAAATTATTCCGAGGAAGAGTCTGCTTCAGCATCACCCGACCCCGGCTTGGACCGATCGTGCAGCTCCTTAAAAGCAAGCTTATAGGCTCTCTTTGCCGCCTTTTCCTTAGCCAGGGAAGCCTCGAGCCTCTTTATACGCTCAAAGGCCCAATCCAGGTCGGCCATCGTCACGTGATGAGCCGCGTCCATATCAGACAGCCTTTTGGTCGTGTCCGCCAGCTTCTTTTTCAAGACCCGGGTTTTCTTGACTTCATTCTCTAAATAAGCCAGATAATCTGAAGAATTATCTCCAGTAGAATCAGGGGGAGAAGCCATTGAGTCACAAGCAGGGTGGTGATGGAATAAGTAATTGTGGGAAGGGTATTCCCATTTATAATAAGGTGATTTTTGGAAAGGTCAAGGGTATCCTCGAAGAAAGATATCAAGGGTCATATCAAAGTTAAATGACAAGTTTGCAAGTTCCCAAGACATTACGTGGGTCCCAAGGAGCAGTTATAAATAGGGGCATTAATCGAATGAAACATAGAGAACAGCTAGACCGAAGTAATCTCTTCGACAGAACAATCATGACTCACTCGACGTGGAAATCACACCGAGGAAGTCAGGGAGCACTTGATAGAACATAAAAATTGGACCCGAATATTATATTCGGGTATTAATCAGCCCATATATCCTAACGGGGTATCCAATGCTTAAAGGGTTATCACACCTTTATTAAAAAGCCCAAGCCCACTTAGCTGGGGACCCATGTCTGAAACATCCCCAGAGATGAACACATTTGTCAACATCCTAAAAGATATAGTTGCCTATAAATAGCCAACTATCCCCCCCTAAAGAAGGACCAGAAAATCTATACAAAAAATATAGAGAGAAGTAGAGAAAAGAGAGAAATTAGTCAAAGCTTATCACGCCAAGAAACAAACCGAGCAGAGAAAGAGCCGAGTACCGAAGAAGAAGGAGAAAGACTAAGAAGAGAGATCAAATAGTTAAGTCGAGCATAATTGTTAGAAAGAAATTGTAATCCGAACAAGGGCAATTGCCGAATAAGTAATAAAGATCAAGAAGTGTTCATCGTTTATTATATATTTTATATTATATCATTGTTGAAAAATCTAACGCCACCGAACAAAGTTATGGTTTTATCATTCTCCTTTTAAATTATCTCCCTGCTTAATCAATCATATTTATATATCAGTTTCTCTTTTAATTTCGAATCTAAAATGAATCACTACAAACAGCTGTTTTGGCTGTTAGTCTTGCTCAATGTTTGACATTAACTTTTTTTTTTGGTTATCTTTTTGCTTTTAAAAATTCACATGCGTTTGTAAATTTTGGAGTAAGTTAACTATAAAAGATAAAAACAAAAAAGTCATATATTTTGGAGATTTTGGTAGCTTTCTCGACACCATTTTCAAAATTTAAATGAATATTTATATTTTTTCTACTTAAGTTTTATTCGTATGTTTGATGTGTTTCTTGCTTCTTTCCACATGATATTTTGAAAATTTATCAAAAGAAATGTTTTATAAGTCAATTTTGATTGAAAAAGTAAAATGATAGTATTAGCTAGTGCCAAACATCAATATGTTGAAAGTTAGATTTTTTAAGTTTTTGCCAAACACTCGTTATATGTTTTTTAAAACAAGTTTTTTTTTCTACTGTTTTTTAACCGAAAAGGTAAGTTCAGAGGAATTTTAGGTTACTTAATACATATTTAATGGGAAAAAAAATGCTATTTAGTATCCAAACTTTAAGTTTTTGTCCAATTAGGGCACTGTGTTTAACAAAATAACATGATTGCAGTCATGTCATCTAATCTATCATATACTGTAATTGTGTCAACATTCCTATAAAAAAATAGATATACAAATGTGAGAGATACCCTTAATTAAACGATTAGGACCAAAATTGGTAAAACTTACAGCTACTTAATTGGTAAAAACCAATATTATAACTTATCCTTATAAATTTGATAGAACTGACAGTAATTTGTTCCTAAATTATCGATTTGGACACAGGTTTCCTCTCTACTCTCATTTTGTCTTTTTGTTTTTGCTAACTATTAATAAGTGACAGTTAGTATAAAAAGGATTTTATAGTTCAATTATATTCAATTGTTAATTAAGAGATTTTCTTGTTCATTTAGGTTTTTGGTTTAGGGCTCGATAATATTTGAAATTAGAGATTGTTACTTGTTAGCATTTAACTCTGATAATATTTTTTAACTTAGATTGAAAACTTATTTAAAGCTAATTTTGTGTAGGTGTTATTGATTCTTTTTTGTTATTTTTAACTTAAAGTGAAAACTTATTTAAAGCTAATTTTGTGCAGGTGTTATCGATTCTCTTTTGTTATTTTTAAACTTAAAAGTGATATCGTATTTAAAGCTAATTTTGTGTAGGTGTTATTGATTCTTTTTTGTTATTTTTAAACTTAAAAGTAAAAATTTATTTAAAGCTAATTTTGTGTAGGTGTTATTGATTCTTTTTTGCTATTTTTAAACATAAAAGTAAAAACTTATTTAAAGCTAATTTTGTGTAGGTGTTATCGATTCTGTTTTGTTATTTTTAAACTTAAAAGTGATACCGTATTTAAAGCTAATCTTGTGTAGTTGTTATCGATTCTATTTTGTTATTTTTTAACTTAAAGGGAAAACTTATTTAAGAATACCTCTAGGGCCCTGATGGTTACTATAATTCTTTTCACGTTCGCACAAGTTTGATGTTATATATATTTATTCTGAATTTAAATATATAATTTTAGTTACTGTTAGTGGATATTCATTTTAGGTGTCGAATCGAAGTAGTGTCTATTCTAGTTTCTGCATCCATAAATCACTTCATAGTTATGCCCTTTTTTGAGATTCACCAATTATATGATTCAGTGACGGAACCATAAAGTTGATATGGGAGGGGCTGATATCGATATAATTTTTTTTCATATCCTATATGATTTTTTTTTTTCGTAACAGGGGGGTGGGATGCTAATTTTTGAAGATTTTGATCAAAATACATAGGAAAATATTACTTTTTTTAAATGATTTTTTATCGAACTGGGGCCCGTGGCCCCCGACTGTCTCCACCTAGCTCCTTCGCTGACTGTGTTCTCTTTTGCATACAAAAGAATTGCAGCCGTTGCTGTTCCACATATTGAACAAGTATGGGAGAAGTCATTTTAGGCCTTCCAGGACCATGGGCTGAAAACAAATATGAAGTATCCGATCATTACACAACTAAAATAGGCGGTTTTCCAGTGAGTCACTCGGTATTGCAAAAAGCTTTCTTATTTTCGGAAATTCAAATCTTTTTACTTATTTAAATTGGGCTCATCGGCAGGAGTGGCCGATACCAAACGCTTTCGTAAGAACTGATCTGCTGTTGTGCGATGAATGTGGAAGTAATCTTGCGCTTGTTACCCAGGTTTTACTTTTGTTTGTAATAAACATCTCTTGTCTGTACGAACTATTATTGCTTTTAGTAATGCTCGTTCTTCTCACTCCCTTTATTTCGTATCCTGATTAATCTGCTAGGTTTATGCACCAGTTTCAAGCTCAAATATAAAGATTGAAGAGCGTGTGATCTATGTTTTTGGCTGTGTAATGACAAAATGTTCAAATTCTGCTGTAAGGTGTTGTAATATTTACGTTCAAGCTCTGCCGTTTTACTGTACAGATAATTCTACTACAGTTTTCGCATATTCATCAAGAAAAGCTAAATATTTAAAGGATGCCCTGTAACACATTTAAAGGAAAATATATTCTACCAGAACTGTGGAAACGACAGAGCTTTTAGTCTTTCAATCATTGATATATAACTGCAATGGGGTATATGCAGCAGTTGAAAATTTTAATTTATAGGCAAAACATGAACTGATAAATATTTCAACAATCATCTACTGATGATTATGAGAATTATCAACTTATAGCCAAAACAAGAAAAAAAATTAATCGGAAAAAGAACATCCTTAAAAATATGTACCTACTTTTAAAAGATGTAGTTTCACATGGGCATATTTTGAAATTATTAAAAATGTGTTAAAATTAAGTTTCCCCATTAGTGTTTTATTTAATTATTTGTGGTGTTTACCTTTTTTTCTTTATGCAGTTGGAAAGCTTTCCGAGTACAAAAAGCATTCGCTGATGAAAATTTAAATGAAACAATCTCTTCCAATTCAGTTTGTATGAAAAATGTTACAGAAGACTTATGGAAGTTTGATTCTGAAGAAGATGATAACGATATAGATCTAGAGGAGCTCAGTAAAGCATTCTCAGAAGCTGCTACCTTGGTTTCTCATCCTAAGAAACTAAGTAACAAATCTACACAAGTGGCGGCTGTAAATCCCTCAACAGGAATGTCAAAGGTGATCAGTGATAACATACCGGGTATGATTTTTGTTATTTCAAAAGACTGTCATTTATCTACTTAATTTTATACTATTTGTAACTGAGGCTTATCCGCTGTATGAAAATATATGTGAATGCTGCTGTGTAATGTAGGGCCATCTCCTAATTTACAGGTTGATTTTGTAAGACACTATATTAGAACTGCTAAAGGCAGATACTAACTTTAACACAGGTCATATGTAATTAATTCTGGTTACAGTGACGGCTATGTTCATTATGGATTTAGTTGATTTCTTAAAATTTTCAAATGTCGACTCAACCCCAGAGAAGATTTTATTTCTTTTAAATTATTAATGAACCAATTGCTCAATTTATCTGAACCAGATCAATGCAATCAATGGAGTCGGATTTGGTTGATTTAAAGTTTGCTGTGTTTGTTTCTGAGTCCATGGCTACCAACAATTACTGTCTTTGGGTTCATGTATAATCATGAGTTTGTGTGAGCAGCAATTTAAATTGGTTCATTAGTTAATCAAATGATCCCTGCACCATGTGATATTTTATTAATAAGGTTTTGTTCAAACATTGCAGTGTGACATACTGTCATAGCTATGCTATTCGAGATTTACCACCAATAAAGTTGAGAGATCTAGTATTAGATTATAGAACCCCTGAAATACTTGTATGGCTTGTCACTTTAATCACCCCACAGATTTTGTTGGTACCATTAAGTTGACTCGTTGGATAGATATGCCATTTCTCATTATCAATATAACCTATATCGAGTCATGCAATCCAAACACTAGTGTCTAGGGAAAAGTTGACTCATTTGTGCATGCGTTTGTTACTTGCAGTATTACCTTGCTTCTACATTTACTTGCAAGAAGAGGCACTCTCAAAGGGATCCACTTCAAAAATTACTAACTGTTTGTCGCTATCTGTTGAGGAAAATCGAAACGTCGCTAATAATAATTCTCCAGAAGACAAGTGGGAGGTTGAAAGTTATGAATACGATAAAGCTTTGAATGTTGACAGGACTTACCTCAAGTTCAAGAAGAAAACTGATATATACCCTGAACAATGTTTCAGGTACCAATAGCCTCACATAACCTGTCTAGTTGCTATTTCTCGTTCCCCTTTATTTAATTTTTTTTAAAATGATGTGAAAACTTCATTAGAAACTACTGAAATTGAGCACGAATTCAACCAATTCTGAGAACTTAAATGAAAGGGTCCCTGTTTTCTAACTTTATTCTCGTCTCTGGTATGCTTTGTCCGACAAGAAAGCACCAGTAGGGGTGGGGTATAGGGGCAAGAATACTAATTGAAATTTTAAGAGTAGGGGTAACTGAACCTTGATATACATTCGAACAATGCATTTTTGTTACGGTGCTATTTTGGCAGCCATGGATTTCACTGGAATGAGATTTGGAAGAATACGATACCTTTTGAAATTTTAAGAGTTGGGGAATAGCATGTAGGCAATGTTTTGTATACGAACTCTGACTGGAAGAGAAAAAAGTGGTAGAGAGAAAGGGAGAAAGAAAAACTCAAAGATTCTCACTGGAATCACATCCACACCCTTAATATCGCATTGTCGTATCTGGGAATAACGAATCCATACCTAATCACATTTTTTTATTTATGTTTACATTAAATATATAAGTACCTGGTAAGTACCAAAAGAGGACAGGTACACATAAGACGGCAGACGAGTACTTATTATGCTCAAGTAACTACCAACTATATTTTTGTGTGTTTGTATCTATCAGATACTCGTATGGTGGAAAGCCGTTACTTGCTACTGGAGGGCTAGCAGAACCTGATACATGTAAGCTTTGTGGTGGGTCGAGGCAATACGAGTTTCAGCTGATGCCCCCATTAATGTATTTTTTACAAGAAAAAGGGATTGATGGCGAAGATCAATCTCTGCATAACTGGAATTGGATGACTCTAGTAATCAGTACTTGTGCAGCGGTAAGTTTTATTACTGTTGCAAGGCGCGTATTTTAAATTTATAAATCTATGGAGAATGAAAAACTGACTCTGGTCGGTCAGTAGTTTGATCGAGAAAATTTCATCTTGGATAAGCTCGTTGGTTCGGATTTTTTAAAAGCTGAGTTCTCAAGTAATGTGTATCATGTACGTTTTTTATGCAAAAAGAATCATTCACAGAATACAGTTTTGTCCATGGAAAATTGAGATTCACCAAGATTACAAAACTCTTGAAGTAGAAATTTAACATAAAAGCCTTTGACTATAGGGTTCTTATCTTGAATGTCAATTGTTTTTGCCATAACTTTTCTTCGTATGGTTGGATTTTAGAGATTATGACTTGGTATGATGAGTGATTTAGTCGACAACTATAAAAATGCTTGCCCTGTTTTGTAAATTTAAATTGTTTTCTGGCACTATGTTGATCTGAGAATTTCTAATAAGTAAAGAAGAAAAAACATCAAATTTCACTCTTATGCTCGTTCATATCCTACTTGCACTGAATTTTCGTTTTAATTATATTCTTGCACTAAATTTAACAGAAGTCAACACTAAGTATTATTTTCTGGAGTCCATCTTGGATTTGGCCAATTTAGGACTTTCAGAGATCTGACAACTTTGTGATGTTTATCATTTTTCAGAATTGCACCAACTCTAACACCGACATTCCCGAAGGCTGGACCTTTGCAGAGGAGGAGGTAGTGGCACAATGTGAATAGCTACTCCAGAAATGCTAGTGTCACAGAATGTATCACAGATTGAGATAAAGTGTTCTTATTTTTTCAATGTACCAGATGCTTCAAATTCTTGATGGTAGGTTTTAAGTTTGTGGTGTTCGTAAAAAAAAGTTGGGCTTTTCATAAATGCTGGCAGACTTCAATATTCGTAAAATAGGGAAGCCAAGTATTATTATTAGTGAGTATTTGTCCATTTATATGCCATGGCCAAATCACACAACGCCGAATTCAAATAAAATGTTTTTAATTAAATTTCTCAAAGAAATATAAATTTTAGTGGAAACTAGATACCAACTCCTATTAGGTCTATCACGTTTGGACTTTTCGACTTCAACTCTATGTAGCTTACCACTTACCTGAAAACATTTTTAAAATTAGGGTTAAGGTAAACGAGTGATGAATCTTGCAATGTATACTAACGGACAAAAAGTGGGGTTTTCTCCCTTTCTTTTTCACTTCTAAATACAATAATTAATGGGATATGATATGAACTACTCATATATTACATTTAGCAAGTACAGTATTTCTTTTTATTGAATAACTATATGATCAGGTAAAAGTATATACTAAAATTAACAAGCTGTTGGTAATTTTTCCTTATTTATAGTGTGGTTGTCCATGAATACGTATAAAGTTGGGTAGTTAGCTAATATTTGTCGCACACTATAACCTTACATTTTATTATTATTTCCAACCGCTAAAACAGTACACATAACATAATGAAAATAACTTATTAGAAACTTTTCATCAATACGACAGTTTCACCTAATTTATCCATCTCTTGCTAACCTTTACATTTAATCCATGCTTCATATATAGAATTATGGAGACATTAGATTCCACCTTATGCCCTTTTAAAACTTCAACCACATAGTTGTGGATTATGCTCGCAGCAACCACCTTAATTTGAGTAAAAGCTACTTCTTTACCCAAACAAGTCCTTGGACCAGCGTTAAACGCCAAAAACTTGTACGAAGGCTCGTGTTTCACTTTTCCTTTTTCAGATATCCATCTTTCTGGCTTGAATTCTAAGCAATCCTTTCCCCAAATGAATTTCATTCTTCCCATCGCATATAACGAAAAGAATATCTTCAGTTTGGGGTGAACATTGTGCCCACTAGGGAGAACGTCTGGTTTAAAAGCCTCCTTGTGTTGAAACGGAACTGGTGGAAAAAGCCTCAACGATTCACAAATCGCACTATGGAGATAAACTAGATTACATACCTCTTCTGCATTGAAAAGATGGAAACATTGAGATTCTTTGTTTGGTAGTGATGTGATAAGTTCTTTTCTGATCTTGGATTCGATTTCTGGGTGAGTGGAAACAAGCCAAAGAAACCAAGTAAGAGCTGAACTAGTAGTGTCTCTCCCAGCAAGCAAGAAGTTTATGATGGTGTCTCTTAAAAATTTATCACCACGATTTAATCCCATAACGTCGTCGTCTTCGCGTATGTATGATGTCAGCAAGTCAACACCACCCGTCAATGCTCCTGTAAAATTCCGGCCAAATCGATAGAATGATCGATAAAAATATACTATTGATTACCAGAAAAAGTTCATTTTACCAACATCAATTTGTTTTTTGAAAACTGTGGATAAAGTTAGTGACACTAGGCTTTGTTTGTTTACAAGGAAAATATTTTACAAGGAAAATATGTTCTGATATTTGTTTGTTTGATTTGATAAATTAGAATCTTGAAAAATATTTTTCTTAAAACATGAAACAATAGGAAAATATTCTCTCTTAAGTTTGGTGATAAAATATTTTCCAAAGAAGAAGATAACAAGCTACTGTATTAACATATATTACTAATCTACATCATGCATTATGCGTGTATACTATAAAAAAATCTATTATAAAAATCTACTATTAAACATTATAGTAATAAAAAATCTATTATAAAAATCTACTATTATACCATTATACATTATAGCACCACAAAAAAATCTATTATAAAAATTTACTACTAAACATTATATAGTAATAAGCAAAAAAAAATCTCCTCCCTGACTGATAAAACCTTTTTCTTTATATTGTCTAATATATTAACAGCTCATGGGATTAATGAAGTCTCCATAGACGTCAAAATAAATATTGGTTAAGATTACACTCTAATTTTATAGTTTTATTAAGTAGTATGTCACCGGACTTTGCTCAGTAAAATATGATTTTGTGATTAAAATATCTTTCAGATTTCATCCTTCTAATTTTTTGGTTTTAAATTTTTATATGCTGATTTTGTTACTAATATTACGTAATTCTATTATTATGTTTGTTAAAGAAATTATAAAGTATATTTTAGATTTTCCATGAAAAATTTTCACGCAACCAAACATCTAAAAATGATGGAAAATTATTTGTTTTCCATGAAAATCTTTTGCTTGGAAAATCTTTTTTCGAGAAATTATTTTCCAAAAAAACAAACAGATCCTATATTTTAGTAATATAGTAATTTTTTGAAAGAGGTTGGATTTTTAGACTACAAAAAATCTGTAAAAACGCACAAATCGTAGATTTAATCTACGGTTTACAGTGATTCTGTACAAACCGTAGATTAAATCTACGGTCTGCAGCAATTCTGCAGAAATTACACAGTCAATCCCTACTTTTCAAAAATTACACAGTCAGTCCCTGCATCAAAAATTACACAGACAGTCCATGAAAAACAGAATCTTACGTTTTTTTTTAAAAAAAACAAATTTTTATACTACACTCTCTCTCTTTCTCTCAAAAACCCAAATTTTTCATCAAAAATAACCCAAATCAATCAACCACAATAACTATCAACTTTCTTAACAAAAAACCTCAAATCATCAATCAAATTTATCCCTAATTCAAGGTATTTCTTTTATTCTCTAATTTATTATTTATTTTGTGTAATTTCAATTTGTAAAATAGGAAAAATATATAAAATATGCAAATTGATTATTCACTTAGCTATATATAATTGTTTGTTATTTGTTTATATTAATTATAGAAATTATAATAATTGTTGATATTTGTCCCATTTAATAAAAAAATTAGGGTTTTTATTCAAATTTGTTTATTTAGATATTTATTACTAATGGTTTGGTTATGATGTTACATATTTATGATGATTATTTGTTTTGATTGAGAAAAATAAAAATAGTTAGACTTTATTAATATTTACCCGTTTTGAAAATTAGGTGTTTTTGATAAAATTATGTTTTTTAATTAGTTTGTTTGCCCAAATCACCAATAAAAATTGGGGTTGTTGATATTTTTCCCGTTTTATAAAAAATTGAGTTTTTATTAAAATTTGTTTAATTAGATAATTAGAATAATTGTTTGGTTATCATTAGGTGTGTATGTTTCTTATGTTGTTTTTATTGTTAAAAATAAAAATAGTTAGGATGGTAGAACCAGGTCCACAGATTAAAGGCATGATGGGTATTTTACGACAGACCGGTCATATTTCAAATCAGACTTGGGATCCTGGAAGAGAAGCGGGTAGAGGAGATGCTCATAAAATTAGGGTTTATAATTATAGTTGGCAGATACCGACGCCTGACAGAGTAGTTGAAAATATGATTAGGGCTGGTTTTTACGGTATTCACACTATAGGTAATTATAGCATAGACCGATGCTTACTTACAACCTTAGTTGATAGGTGGCGTGATGAGACGCACTCGTTCCATTTTGTCGGTGGAGAGTTGGGGATATCGTTACAGGATGTAGAGATTATGCTTGGTCTCAGGATGGATGGTCTTGCTGTTACCCGATCGGAGCGGAATGATAACAGGGCGAACATGTTAGATATGATAGAGAGTTTGTTGGGTGTTAGACCTGCTGAAAAGCAAGTCGATACAAACTGTTTGACAGTTAGACTTGATTGGATGTTACACACCTTTGGTGAATTACCCAAAAACCCTAGTGAGGAGCGTTTGCTATATCAGTCTAGAGCTGCCATGTTATTATTACTGGGGGCACATGTATTTTCAGATAAGAGCAGTGATCAGATTCCACTATGGCCTCTGCCATTTCTGGAGGATTTTGACACATGTGCAGAGTATAGTTGGGGATCAGCTCTTCTGGCCTGCACGCGGGGCCGTGATATGTGGCATCGTTCTGTTCCTCTTATTTGTAATGAGAAGATTGAGTTCCACCCCGCGGACAGGTTCATGAGACAGTTCGGTTTTGTTCAGGTTGTCCCTACATATATTTGGAAATCCAAACAAAGTCACGGCAAGGATAGAAGATATGGAGTTGGCCAAAAACACGATTGGCCTGCACTTTTTGAAGAGTTTATAACCGTGTGGAATGACCGCCACAACCGGCTTATTAACGGCGAATTTGGCACGGGGACGTCATCGGATTACATGAGATGGTATAGAGAGAGGACCCGCATCGACTTCCATCTCACGGTTTTCGCGAGCATATGGGCTTGCTCAATAAAATGGTAACAACTAGTTAAAGTTCATTAATATTTCTTTGTTATTTTTTTGTTTGTATATTTCAATACTAATAAATCGTTTTTTATTATTATTTTTTTCAGAAAGCGATGTTGCGCCGCAATTTTAAATCGTTCAAACGGCTGAAATCTAAAATGGACGTGGACTTACTACGTGCGGAGTTCAATGAAATGGGAATGAATCTGTATGGGTCAGGTGATGAACAGTCAGATGAGGAGGATGACGATGACGACGATGGTGATGAAGATCAAGGTTACGACCCAAGAACTTATGCTAGGGCTTCAAGTTATCGGCGTACCGAAAGAGGCAGAGGGGAAGACGAATCTAGTAACGGCGGGCGTAGTGGTAGAAGAACGAGTGGAGGTCGACGCCCGACTACAGATCAGGGTCCGAGTTCAAGCGGTCATGGTCGTCGTGCTTCTTTTGCTGGGTCGGACAGATAAATGGCCTTGATAAATGTTTTATCCGTTGTTTTTCCCGATTCTCATCATATATTGTGCACTTTTCATATTGCCAACAATGTTTTGAAAAACTGCAAAAAAAAAATCCCAGACGAGGAGTGGCAAACGTTTCTAGATGATTGAGGTTTATTGGTTGATTCTGAGCCTATAGAGGAGTACAATCATAACCGAGCTTCTTTCAATTCCTCTTACAAATTGTACCCTTCTGTGCTTAAGTATGTAGACAAGCTGTTAAATGATTATGCCGATAAGTTTGTTGCATGCTATACCAACCATACAACACATCTAGGTAATGGAACTAGCAATCGAGCCGAACAACAACACGCAAAGCTAAAAAGATCTCTTTCCACAAATACTGGCATGCTTGAAAATGTTTGGGTAGAGGTTAATAGAATTCTAGAAAAACAGTTTGAGTATATTAAGATGAAGTTGGATAAATGCAAGTCTTATTTTCCACATTCAGAATGGACACCTCTATTTAAAAATCTTAGGTCGTATATCACACACCATGCCTTTGATTTATTATTTTCAGAACACAAAAAATGTAGTGGCCAGTCTGATGAGAATTGTTCTTGCGGTATAAAATTGTCTCACGGGTTACCTTGTCATCATATTATGAGTGAATATATTTTATTCGGAAAGCCTCTTCCTCTAGAATATATTCATCCATTCTGGAAAAAATTAGACGTAATTGATGATAATGGGAACACCGATGATTATGGGGTAGAGGGTGATCTAGAAGAGTTTAAAAGTGTTTATTCTAGCAAATCTAATGTTGAAAAACGGCGTATGAAAACACAACTCCGAGAGATAACCGTACCATCTAGAACATCCATGAATGATCCCGGAGTGAGACAAACTAGGGGGATACTTAGAAAAGGAGACAATTCTAGTAAAAGAGATAAGTCGGGATGGGAGTATGTGGAGGAACAGAGTGCTGGTGCTAGTAGAGACAAGGGAAAATGTAAAGCGGAAGAAACACCGGAGGTAAAGGTAAACCCAACTAGGAGGCCGCAAAACCAGACAAATAAACCCACCCCCACTAGGCAAACCTTCCTGTACAGAGACCAAATATGGGTTATGTTACATAATTGCATCGATACGGTTTATGATGTGCGTGGGGATGGTAACTGTGGGTTCCGGGTAATTACAAATATGATGGGTAAAGAACATGGGGAAAATGATTGGTACGCAGTTAGATGTGAGTTGTTTCAAGAGCTGCAGCAAATGAAAGGTGTTTATTATGATCTGTTTGAGAATCTTGATTTTGAAGGTTACCGCTATGATTATATTCTATCAAGTTTGAATTTTTATCATCCTACAAATCTCGCCGCTTGTGACAAATGGATGAGATTTCCGTCTTATGGTTTTTTAATTGCATCTCATTATAATATGCCAATTGTATTGTTGTCATTATGGCCAAATAAAAATGGAGGGGTACAAGTATGGAACGCCACTTTTTTACCTCTTTATACTGGTCCGCCACCTGGAACGACATATTACATCCCTACTGTAATAGTGTACGTCAACAGTTGTCATTATGCTCAAGTTATTCCTAAAGAAGGGATCTCCCCAATACCAACAATTATAGCACGGTGGGAACAAACACGCACTGAGACTGCTGCGCCATGAAAGAACTTTTTTGACCAAATTTCAAGTTATATATGGCCCTAGAAAGGCAATCGGGAAAGCAAATTGCAACTGAAGAAGAAGCTATAGACGTATCAAGTCCATTATCAGTTTTTTATTTTTAATTTTATGTAAATTACTCTTTTTTCCAATTTGTTGTAAATTTATATGATGTATCATGTTTAATAAATATGTTTTATGAAATTTAGTTCATGTTTGCATATTGAGTAATTTCTTTTATGAAATTTATATAATTTATGATTGTTTCATTCAAGAAAATTGACGATTGACACCAAATTGACGACTTAGTTAATGTTTCATATTGCGTTATACAAGTGTTAAAAACAAACCAAAAAAACTTCACAAAAATTAACGATTTAGTTAATGTTTCAATAAATATCAACTTATACAAATATAACATGAACCAAAAACATAAAATTTATCAAATCAACTTTTTTTGTGTAAATTTGTCTAAATTTTGTGTTTATTTTGAGAGATTGTTAGTATTTACCAAATTTATTTTATGTAAAATTTTAAGATTAAGACATTTAGTTTTTTTTTATTTTTAAAATCATGTTTAATTTGAAAAAAAATTCAGTATTTTAATTGTTAAAAAAATTTCAATAAACATCAACTTATCTGAAAATTGCTGCAAACCGTTGATTTAATCTACGGTTTACAGTGATTCACTGTAAACCGTAGATTAAATCTACGGTCTGCAGCAATATACTGTAAACCGTAGATTTTTTCTACGGTTTGTGCGTTTTTACAGATTTTTTATAGTATAAAAATCCAACCTCTTCTTAAAAACTGTTTAATTGTGGGCCGAGTTTGTATATGGCCAAGTTTATTTACTAGGAACAATTACTTCCCATATATACTAGTGTAGATAGTTTCATGTTATGTAATTTTTCATACTCATCGACAATTAATTTTCTACTCCCTCCGGACTCATTTGATTGTCTATTATGAAACTACGTGTAATTTTAACCGGCTTATAACTTGTATCAAAATTGTCGAAATGATTTTTTTTTAAATCTAATCATAAAATTTAACATTTGAACTATATAATCAACTTTTGAAAATTTTCATTCTGACAATTTTGATACAAATTATAGGCCAATTAAAATTACATATAGTTTCATACTGGACAATTAAATAGGAATGGAGGAGTACTAGATGCCAATCCCGTCTTTTCAATGACTTCCCATTTATATAACCCTATAAACTAGCTATTATAAGTAGCACACTCCGTGCATTGTACAGTATCTTACACAAACTTCATATTATATACCTACCTTCTTCGCTTAGAGAAATATGCAGTGCCGTCTTCAGTATTTTGAAGATCCAAATTAAATTTGAAAAATAGGCCTTAAATTAAAGTTTTTTTTTTAATAATTATCATTAATATGACTTTTTATTAAACTGTGTTTAAAGTAATTTTTTTTAATTATAACTTACTAAATACAATAAACTATTCTAACTAAACCATTTCCCTTAATTATGTGTTATTTAAGTAGGAGTGTTGTTATAGTTAACCAAATATCTGATCCAAAAATCTTACCCGCTGATTTGGCGGATTAGATGTACCAATCATGTATAAGGTGAAAATTAGTTTTCAAAATCACAAACAAAAACATTGGTCCATCTCATTCGCCACATCGACGGATAAACTTTTTGGGTTGAAAATTTGGTGAGAAAAAACATTTTACTAAATAGAATGTTTTTTTTTATATTTTTACTTCATGTGTCTAACGCCATTATATTTATTCCAAAAAATATATGAGTAAATTATGTTATTTCTCTTAAAATGGGAAATTATTGTTAAAAATTTTATAAATTTTACCTTCATATTTAATCATCTTTTAAAATTAAAACGTGTTTTGACTGTTAATGTTCACTAGAAGTATGAAATAATTCCTGAACGAAAGAGAAGAGAAAATTGTTTGATGTACTATAGTTGTCTAGTGGTGGACTTATATTACTCCTAACCGGTAAATATAAAACAAACACTACAACATAATATTGATTTTAAGAGGGTCAAAATCTATCACAAAACTGTCACAAATTGACGCAATGTTACAAAACTGTCACATATTGATGATCCTGTCACAAATACCTCATAATTTTTGTAGCTATTAAACTCATCACAAAAAAACCGTCACAATTTCCGTAGCTATTTGTATATTTTTTTATAGTGAAATATATGTGATATTAATCAATAACCAATAATTTTCTAATGTATGTAACGAAAAAATGACCCATTGTGGGTTAGTGGCCCCAATTTAGTGTTTAGTAAATTGGGCACTGGGGCTGGGAAATAGGTAATCAAATAATAACCAAGTAGAGTAAGTTGATGTGTGTATATATATATATCATAAAAATAAGAAAGTAGATAGAATAAACTTTCAGTTGGTAATTATGAACATTTGAGGAATGATAATTTTAGTACTTTACCGTCTTGTTGTTTATGTGAACTGCTTTCGTCGCTCAATTCATCTCTCTTCATAGATACGTATTTATCTATCGTATGGTCAAGTATTGCACGAGCCTGGCTCAGCTTTGCTTCACTCCCAATCCCAAGCCAACTCTGTACCTTCCAAACACTTACGGGGATGACATGGCGGAGTAATATCGCTTCCCATGCATCATCCATGGCGTTTGAGAACGGAACATTTGGTAACCCTATGGACAGACACAAAGGATCATAACCGGTGACCAAAATACAAGTTGTATCAAATGTGTATCTCTTGCACAAGTCCTGCAAGTCCACCACGAGGCCTTGTTCCGCTACATGGTTAAGAATTGGAATAAGACCTTTTCCAACTTTCTCCTCACTAGTATATCTTGAAAACCGGGTGAAATCTTGATGACGCATGTGGAATTGAGCTAATTTCCTTTGGTTTTTCCATACCTCCGAATCAGAATTAAAAATCCCATCTCCCAGTATATCAAATATTTTCAAGAATTCGGACCCTTTTGGGAAATTTGCAAAATTCGCGCTCATTATGTGGTGCACGTCAGAGGGGTTTATAGTGAACAACATGTCCATGTAAGCAAACCAAGGGCCTTTTACAAAAAAAGTGCCACCCGTTCGTCTTAGAACATCAGTAGCATAATCGTGAATGTGGTGAATATTAAAGAGAAGTCCTGGTAACATTCCGATGACTGGCCAGTTCAGCGGACCAGGTCCACCAATGGTGGATAAGAAGATCATAAGAAAAATAATCAAGAATGTGAGAAGGGGTAATAGAATTTCGTTGGAATATTGTAAGGCCATATTGAAATTACGTGATATTTGAAGAGTATGTTGAGCTTGCCAACTATATATATATATATATATATATATATATATATATATATATATATATATATATATAGTGTTATAGCAGAACATATATAATATTCTTGTTATCTCTTATTGTTAATTGAAAATGTTAGTTAACAATATAATTTTGTTTCCGCATTAGATTTGTTAAAGTGTGTTTTAACTTTATAGATGTTAAAAACATTATTAAAGATAACAATATTTTTACCCACAATTAACTGGTATTTCTCACGCATTCTTTTCTATCTGTACCATACTACTATTTATTTTCTCCCATCACCTATCCATAGTCTAACTCACACCCACAAAAAAATAGATAAGTAGTATATTTTGAATAATTAATTTTTAATTAAAATAGATAACATTGTTAAACTTAAAACTAATGTGAGTGTTTAATTTAATATGCATGTGTCATTTAAGAGCTTTTTAAATGATGATGTATCACTAGTTAACAATAAAAAGTTAACAAAATTATTGTGCATGCTTTTAGGGGGAAAAATGACAATTTAGTATATATTTATAAAAAAAACCCGGTTGTTTTGAACTTTATGATTCGTTTACAAAAAAGTATATATTTTGTGAATTTATTTACAAATAGATACATGTCATTAAAAAATCCAAAAATATAGAAAAAAATATTTAAAAATTAAAAATTAAATTAAAAAAAACCAAAATTTTAAAAAATACATTTTTTTATAAAAAAAATACATTTTTTATACAAAAAATACATTTTTTATACAAAAAATACATTTTTTATACAAAAAATATGTGTGATCCTGTCCGATACTGTTCAATCTTGTATGTCTAATCATGTCTAATTACGTCCAATCATGTCCAAATTTGTATGTCTAATCCTCTTTAATCATATTTAATCATGTCCAATCATGTATAATCCTATTTGGTACTATGTATAAATTTTTAAATATTTTTTTCAACTTTTTTGAATTTTTTATTTATATTGATTTATTTTTGTATATTTTGTTATTTTTTATGACATATGTATCTAATTGTAAATAAGTATATGTAGCTAATTCTAAAGAAGTAAACATAGATAAGTTTTATATAATTAAATTAATTGATATTTATTTATTTGTAAGTATTCTCGTATTATGATCCATTGTTCATACACTAACTAATGAGTACTGACCATCTGTATATAATACCAGTACGACGCAATTTCTACCTAATCTTTTATATGGTGTTTAACATCTATCTTTCCCGTCTCAAATACTTGGACCACTGTTTATTTAACAGAGACAATTCTCTCTAAATAACTCATAACAACTTATATTCTTTCTATATATCTCTGTAAGTTCACATTCACTCTAGGTAGCACTTTTTAATTATTCACTTTAATTAACAAAACGCTATTATCCAATACAAAACATAATATACATACTTTCTCTATCCAAAACCGAAAAAAACTAGTTTTGAATTAGAATAAAATTCTATAAAACCGAAAAAATCACAAAAACAATAAAAAATAAAAAAAAATCATAAAAAAATAAAAAATCACAAAAAATGTATTTTTATAAAATAAATTTTGTTAGATAAAAGTGCATATAGTGCAATCTAAAATGCATACAGTTAAGTAAATAAGTGCATGTAGTTCAGTCAAAAATTCTAAACATTGTATAATTCAGTACGAAATGGATATTCTTTACTTCAAATTTAAAAATAAAATAAATCCGGATGGATTCGAACCACCAATTTATTGAACATCGGTGTTGGTGCAAGCGCTCTTACCATTTTAAGATTACGGATGTATATAGTCGCTAAACAAAATCATACAAACATGTACATCTAAAAAATCAGTTCGCCTCCGTCTAAAAATTAAACAAATAGCCAAGCAACAAACCTTCCACCTAAATTAAAGTTAGTACTTTTTGTTGGTTCAAGCGTTATTTGTCATTTCAAGCTTACAAATCAATTTAATAACTTATAAACAAAAACATATGAAGCTAATAAACAAAAACTAACCATACGAAAACCAACGTCTTATCTAATAAAACATAACCAGTGCCTACAAAATCTCATATTTAAAACCTACAAAAAATAGTTCATACTATTTATATATACATATAACAATTATTAATACTACACTAAAAACTCAAATAAAATCCAACAAAATACTAAAACAATTGACTATATCTCTTCGATGATGTGCAACTAATAAATATACTACATGTTTAACTTTCCTAGACACCGCAAAAAATCTGACTTTGGTAGGTATATAATAAAAACTATAGTATAGTAGAAACTCTATAAAATAATACACTTGCAACCACCAAAATTTATTAATTAAAAGAGTTATTAATTAATCGATAAATTAATAATTATTAATTTATATATTAATTAATATTTTATTAATTTATAGTAAAATACTTAGTTTACAAACACCTTTCAAGCTTCCACTTAAAGCGGCAATCACATTGAACAATTTCTTGTTGAGCTATGAGAAAACAACACCAGAAGTTCTTACCATGCTAAGGAAAATTAGAGACGACATTCAAGGGAAAATTGATTTCAACAAAAAACAAAAGACAATTGAGTCATTTTTCAAGAAACTTTCGTAAATCATTCATGTAATATGCTATATATAAGGAATTATTAATTTATATTTTATATGGGGTCTAAAGAAATTATCAAAAATGTATTATATATATTATAATTTTAGCGAATTATTAATTTAGCACTCTATCCCCGAGTCGGGACCGGCCAAAAATATTATCTTAGAGAGTTTATTAAATAATCGAGTATTAATTTATCGAGTTTTTAGTGTACCATACTAGCATTGACGGGACATATATAGCATGCCTAACTTAGACTTGTAGAATATAAATGCTTGCAGAATATAGTTGTTGGCAGATTACCTCGTTGAAGTGTTGTGTTAATTACTAAGAGCAAAGCTACCAACTTTAACGTAGTCAATTCATTATTTAGAAAATTGGGTTTAGAGTAACCAATTAGCTTAATTTTGACGATATATTCTATTACAAAAAAACTAATAGTCAATATGAAATTTAATGTTTCTGTTTGAATTATGTATGATAAAAAATAGAGTGTATATGAATATTAAAATGTATTAATATAGTTTTAGGGCAGTTTTTTGTAAATAATTAAGGGACATGATGAAGTTCCCTTACCTTAACCGATGCTAAAGGGAACCTAATGCAACCACTCTTTAGTGATTTTAAAGATGTTGACTTTGATGCTCTTATACTTTAATACTATTACGTATATATATGGTGTGTTTTCGATTTAATTTGTATCTTCCTCTTTCACTTTTTTATTTTAGTACCATTGACTAACAAAATTTTATTTTATATATATAACATTTGTTGAACTACCATGAGTTCATTAAGCCTCTGTTTGTTTCAATGTAAAATGGATGTAAAATAAACATTTACGGATAAAATTAATTGTCCGGATGTTTGGTTATATGTAAAATACTTTTTTCAGGAAACCTTTTTCCAAATTTAGTGCAAAACAGGGGGAAATGATTGCTCCAAAAAAAAGGTGAAAACGATTTTCTTACTTCATGTCAAAAGAAAAAAATCAAAAAAGCTAATAGATATGGTCCTTCAATTTATATTTCATTTCCTTATACAATAAAGAAAAGATATGTAATTAAGGAAAACATAATTTTTAATAATTCAGTAAATTCAATTAGTATAACATGTTCCATACTAACTAACAAAATACATCAAAGTTACATACTATTTTCTCTCAAATGTAGTCATAGTAACTAATAAAATCTTGTATACATTCTCTTGTCTTGTGTATATTTTTTGTAAATAAAATACATTTTTGACGGTTTACCTTTGATTCTCCTGATAGTATATATATATATATATATATATATATATATATATATATATATATATATATATATATGAAATTACGTATATTGCACTTGATCAATATTTGAGACTTTGATTTTTTGATGTTTTTCATTTAAAACTTTCACCAATTTATTTATTTTTATGAATTTGACTTTGTTTGATGTTTTTCATTGAAAATATTATGTTTAGTTTTGAATTATATCTATTTGTTTATGCATCGACTTTGTCGAAATTTGAAGAACTAACAAAATTTTGGATTTTAAAAGAATTTTTCGTAGAAAACTTTTAATGCACCAAACACCTGTAAATGAAATGCAAACAAAAGTTTTCACAGTAAAAATTTTCTAGGAAAATATTTTTCCCAGAAAACATTTTACTATGAAACAAACGGAGCCTAATTGATTTTAATTATATGTTTGATTATGGATTAATAATTTTACGATTTCTCTATTCGATTATTTAATACTTGATCTTTTCTAAAATGAGACAATGTATATTTCAGGACTTAAAATGATAGAGCAAGTAATAACGAATTCAACACTTCGAACGGAAGTCGATTCGGAATCCGAACGAGTAAATTAGTGCTAACCCACCCATGGGTCTTACAGCTCCACCCGTGGGCCAAGTGGACAGAACAAAAACAATTTTTCGTAGGTATCACCCACCACTGGGTTATACATAACCCACCAGTGGGTCAAAGTTCCAGAACCAAGCAAGATTTCACCCACCAATGGTTCAGAAAACACCCACCGGTGTGTCAAAGTGCAGATCATAAAAAAACAACTTTTTTGCCTTTTTTGAAAAATGACTTTATCCATTGGATAAAACTCATAACCACCCCCAAACGGTCACCATATATGCATTGGACATTTTGGGTCTCTAAAACACCCCCAATTCATCACAAAAACTCACCAATCATACACACAACACTATCCAACATCAACCAAAACATCTCACCCAACCTCACTTAATTACAAACAATTAAAATCATTATTGTTGAGAAAAAGCTCGAAAAGAGTGAAATTGAGTAGAAAGTGTTTCAAGGTCAAATGAAGATCAAACATCGTCAAATTTCATAAATTAGCTTATTTAGAAGCAATCAAATTGTGAGTGTTGTTTATTTTAAATAAATTTATAAACAACAAATTATAAGCTCATTTGTGAGTGAGTGTTTGGCTAGAACCTTTTAAGCCAAACTGTTGGTTAAAAGTTGTAGATTAAACACTTGGTTACTCAGAGATTGAGGGGGAGTCGTTGACTCGTAGACGTGTACGCTTGCACTTGCATCAAGAGTAGGAATCTCGGATAGAGGGTGACCAAATCGATTGATTAACCCGGTAGGATTTGTAATCTTGGGAAGAAAATTATAGTGAAATACTCGGTAGCGTGAATACCGAGAAGAGGACTAGGTGGGTTTTCCGAACCTCTATATATCGTGGGGTCAATTTCTTCCATTACTCTTTAATTTCCGTAACTTATTTATTTATGATTATGCATATGCTTCAATTTATTATTTATCATCGCATATTTATGGTCGCAAATAGTTATCGAGCTAGTTGGGTTTATTAGTTGTGCGTAATTATTTTAATTCCGTGGAAAATGCCTAAAATCTTATTCAACCCGCCCCCCCCCCCTTCCCCCCTTCTAAAGTTTAGCCGCACGGGCCAACAAATGGTATCAGAACCGAGGCTCTTGCTTATAGGAATCTAACGTTTTAAGAGTTAAGATCTCGATGGCTAACATACTTAATTTCGCTTCCGGTATTGTTTCATCGCCCAATACTCCACCATTTTTTGATGGGATAAATTATTCCTATTAGAAGGATAGAATGAGTATGTTTTTGTAAAGTTACAATGTTAAACTTTGGATGACTATAAAAGTAGGATATTCCGCACCTACATCCGAAAATAGTGAAAACCCAATCTATGTAGAGGACTTAGATGACGCTCAACTAGAAGGATACTTTACTAACGTTAAAGTGATGTATGCTATTGGGATAAGTTCATGGTTATGCACGAGAGCACTAACCAAGTTAAGAATTGCAAACTCCAACTTTTAGTGCATGACTCCGAGCTTTTTAGGATGAGCGAGTGAGAAACTATTTCCGATATGATTGCTAGATTTACCACTATTACTAATGGATTAATATCTCTTGGTAAGTATTTATCTTGTAAGGAAATGGTTTCAAAGGTGATTCGGAGTTTACCGAAATAATAGGAACCAAAGGTCATTGCAATTCAAAAGGTGCACGACATGAACACATACACTCTTGATGCATTGATGGGTTCACTCATTACTCACAATATGATCCTCAATAGTCACAAGACAATCTCGAAAAGAAGGAGATACCTTTCGAAGGAACAACTTGTGAAAAAAATGATGAGCTATCCGATGACGACAAAAATTCAATGCAAATCATTCGAATCGTCAAGAAAGTACTAAAGCTTAAAGGAAAACGTAAACATAAAGGTAAATCATCAAATAATTCAATTATTTCTAATGATTTTGTTTGCTATGCTTGTGGCAAGAAAGGACACATGGCGAGAGATTGCACCATAAATCGTAAGAGCAAAGGCAAGAAGAAGATATTCGCTTCAAACTCTAGCGATAGCTCTGACCAAGACGAAGTCGATCATCTTGCTTGCTATATGCCAATGGAAGAGAAGCATGAAAAAAATTGTTTATCATCAAGCGAAAGTGACAACGATGAGGTAAAAGATTTATCTCATGATGAGTTAATTCACATGTGTGGAATTTATTCCGAAAAACTTCCTAACCTTGTAGAGAAGGTTAAATCTCTTAAGAGGATGAATTCTTCTCTCAATTAAGAAATAAGATCCTTGAAAATAGATAAAATTGAAAATGAGTCTAATCCCAAATTATCATTTTCGTTTAATGACAATGATGATGAAAAGTAAGACTTGAAAGATGAGAACAATACTATTTTTCTCCAAAACGAGTTTTTAAAAACCGAGAATGACTCTTTGAAAAAGAAAAACGATGAGCTCATCATTACGGTTGAAAAACTCGAGTTAACAATCTCAAGGTTTTCGAAAGGTAAAACCGTGTTGGATGAAATTTTGATTTGTCAAAAAGATATCAATGACAAAAGCGGTTTGAGTTTCAATTGCAACACTTTTGGCTCAAGGACAACCCGTTTTGTCAAATCTTCTAGCATGTCTACAATTCCTATTCCACCTATACAAAATGTTATTTTTACACAAGGGAGCATTTGAAGTGTTTTTTTGAACTCTTGCAATGATAGAAGAGGTTTAGGTTTTCAAACCATAACCGTTCATCAAACTTCTAAAATTTTTTACAAAAAGTTGTATAATTCCCGTTATGCGAAAAAATGTATGCATTGTAGTAGAAATGAGCATATTTCTTCTAGATGTCCTTATCATTTTCGTATGAATAGAAACGATTTGAAATGGGTAGTAAAGATCCATGTCACTAACAATGTCAGACCAAAAAGATATTGGGGACCAAAGGACAAAACAATTGTTGTAGGTATCTCCGTTCAAAAAGAGAAAACAACAAATGGTTGACAAACCGGAAAAAGTCGTGAAAGTCGATAAAATCGACTCCACCATAAAAAATAAAGTACCATTGATCGACAAAAGTGGAAGGTATACCAACAAATGGTACCACATACTTGGACTTGGAAACGCTCAATGCAAATGCCATTATAGAGCGGACTCGACATCACATATTCAGTACACTCTACTCTATAATCTTTACACATATGTAATTAGTTGGGTCATATGCATCATGATAACATTTTTCATGTTTTGTTATTTCTTTGAAAACCCTCCACAAAATCCCAAATTTTTTTATTACATTTTGATAATACCAAAGGGGGAGAAAATTGATATTTAGAGAAATGCAATTTGTTAAAACGGAGGAGATATATTTTATACTTGTAAAATCATCATTATTTTGTCATAATCAAAATGTGGGAGATTGTTGAAACATGGGTTCAATAATTGATTTTGATTATACGTTTGATTATGGATTAATGATTTTACGATTTCTCTATTCGATTATTTAATACTTGACCTTTTCCCAAAAGAGAGAATATATATTTCAGGACTTAAAATGATAGAGCAATTAATAACGAAGTCAACGGTTCGAACGGAAGTCGATTCGGAGTCCGAACGAGTAAATTAGTGCTAACCCACCCGTGGGTCAAGTGGACAGAACAAAAAGGATTTTTCACAGGTATCACCCACCAGCGGGTTATAAGAACCCGCCAGTGGGTCAAATTTCTAGAACCAAGTAAGATTTTACCCACCAACGGGTCAGAAGACACCCACCGGTGAGTCAAAGTGCATATCATAAAAAAACAACTTTTTGGCTTTTTTGAAAAAATGACTTTATCCGTTGGATAAAACACATAACCACCCCCAAACGGTCACCATATATCCATTGGACATTTTGAGTCTCTAAAACACCCCCAATTCATCACAAAAACTCACCAATTATACACACAACACTATCCAACATCAACCAATACATCTCACCCAAGTTCCTTCAATTACAAACAATTAAAATCATTATTGTTGAGAAAAAGCTCGAAAAAAGGGGAATTGAGGAGAAAGCGATTCAGGCTCAAATGAAGATCAAACAACGTCAAATCTCACAAATTAGCTTATTTAGAAGAAATCAAATTGTGAGTGTTGTTTTATTTTCAATAAATTTGTAAAGAGCAAATTATAAGCTCATTTGTGAGTGCGTGTTGGTTAAAAGTTCTAGGTTAAACACTTGGTTACTCACAGATTGAGGGGGAGTCGTTGACTCATAAACGTGTACGCTTGCACTTGTATTAAGAGTAGGAATCTCGGATAGAGGATGAACAAATCGATTGATTAACTCGGTAGGATTTGTAATCTTGGGAAGAATATTATAGTGAAATACTTGGTAGCGTGAATACCGAGGAGATGACTATGCGGGTTTGCCTAACCTCTATATATCGTAGTGTCAATTTCTTCTCTTACTCTTAAATTTCCGTAATTTATTTATTTGTGATGGTGTGTATCCTTCAATTTATCATTTATCATCATATATATTGTCGCAAATAGTTATCGAGCTAGTTGGGTTTATTGGTTGTGTGTAATTCTTTTAATTCCGCAAAAAATGCTTAAAATCTTATTCACGCCCTCTAAGGTTTAGCCGCACGGACCAACGGGCGCAATGCCAAAAAAGTTTCAAACAAGATCAATTATTACTAAAAAGTCATATCCCAAACAGTTGGTTTCATTTAGTAACTACTTTCTATTTTTGGTTATAATTTCTATTTTTGTCTCTCTCTCCTAAAATATCCATCTTCTTAATTAGAGTTTAAACCTATACTCCGACCCATCACTTGCTCATGGGTTGAGGGCGACAGTGGTGGTCCGTCGGAGCTCCGGCAGACCGCCGTTATCGTCGCCAACCTCCACTCAAAATAAATAAATAAATAATCTAAAATCTAAAATGTAAAAATAAATAAAATTTTGAAAAAACTTATTAAAAATCCAGAAAAAAAAAACAAAAAACAAAAAACAAGTCAAAATAAAGAAAGGGGTAATTCTCTATAAGTAGCTCATGGCAAATTATATTCCTTCTACGTATCTTGATAATTTCACATTTCCTCATAGGTACCACTTTTTATACTATATGAGTTTTATTAGTAATTGATTTTTTTAAAAAATGAAAAATTCACAAAAAATCATAAAAAATTATAAAAATCACAAAAAATCAAAAAAATCATAAAAAATATAAAAAAAATATAAAAAAATCACCAAAAAGTATAAAAAAATCACCAAAAATAAAAAAAAATTATTAAAAAATAAAAAAATCACAAAAAAAAATTATAAAAATTACAAAAAAAATAAAAAAATCATAAAAAATTACAAAAAATCACAAAAAATTACAAAAAATCACAAACAAATCACAAAAAATCACAAAAAATCACAAAACATTATAAAAAAATAACAAAAATCACAAAAAATTATAAAAATTATAAAAAATCACAAAAATTACAAAAAAAAGAATTATAAAAAAATTAAAAAATCATAAACTTTTTAAAAAATTACAAAAAATATTTTTTTTTGTCAATATAACACTTTTTATACCGAAAAGTGATTTCTTTATACAAAAAAATGGTTTTTCCATGATAAATGTGCATTTTTTTAATCTAAATGAGCTGAAAGTGCATCTAGTTCAGTCAAAAATACATATAATTCAGTCAAAAGCGTATATAAGTTCAATAAAAGTGCATATAGTTCAGTCGAAAGTGTATATAGTTAGTCAAAAATGCATAAAATTGAGTCGAAATTGCATTCAATTCAGCTGAAAGTACATCTAGTTCCGTTGAAAGTGCATACAATTCAGTCGAAAGTATATATAGTTCAGCTAAAAGTGCATCTGGTTCAGCTGAAAGTGCATCTGGTTCAGTTTAAAGTGCATCTAATTTAGTGGAAAGTACATATAGTTAAGTCAAAAATGCATATAGTGTAGTCGAAAATGAATATAGTACAGTCGAAAGTGCATATAATTCTGTTAAAAATGCATCTGATTCAACTAAAAGTGCATCTGGTACAACTGAAAGTTCATATGGTTCAGCTAAAAGTGTATCTGGTTCAGCTAAAAGTGCATATGGTTCAGACAAAAGTGCATCTAGTTCAATAAAAGTGCATATCGTTCTGTAAAACCTGCATCTGGTTCACCTAAAAGTGCATATGGTTCTGCTGAAAGTGCATCTGGTTCAGCTGAAAGTGCATCTGGTTCAGCTGAAAGTGCATCTGGTTCAGCTGAAAGTGCATATGGTTCAGCTAAAAGTGTATCTGGTTCAGCTGAAAGTGCATCTAGTTCAATAAAAGTGCATATGGTTCAGCTGAAAGTGCATCTAGTTCAATAAAAGTGCATATGGTTCAGCTGAAAGTGCATATGGTTAAGCTAAAAGTGTATCTGGTTCAACTGAAAGTGCATATGGTTCAGCTAAAAGTGCATCTAGTTCAATAAAAGTGCATATGGTTCAGCTGAAAGTGCATCTAGTTCAATAAAAGTGCATATGGTTCAACTGAAAGTGCATCTGGTTCAGCTGAAAGTGCATCTGGTTCAGCTAAAAGTGCATATAGTTCAGCTGAAAATGCATCTACTACAGTCGAAAGTGCATAAAGTTCAATAAAAGTGATTTTTTTTAATGATTTTTTGTGTGATTTTTTTCATTTTTTTCATAATTTCTTGTGATTTTTTTCATTTTTTATAATTTTTTATATTTTTTATATAATTTTTTTAAAATTTTGTGATTCTTTTATTTTTTTTTTCATTTTTTGTGATTTTTTCATTTTTTATGATTTTTTTATTTTCTTTGTTATTTTTTTATTTCATTTTTTGTTATTTTTGTGATTTTTTTTATAAAAATACATTATTTTATTTTATTTTACAATTTTTTGTGGTTTTTTTTCATTTATTTTGAGATTTTTTGCATTTTATATAATTTTATGTGTTTTTTTTTCATTTTTTATGAAATATGTGTATGGCGTTTTGGTAAATAAATTAAATAATTAAAAAGTGATACCTATAGCGAATGTGAAATTATGGAGGTACCTAGAAGGAATATAATTTCAAAAATGGTACCTATTGGACATTAATTCATAAAGAAATATAGAAAAATGTGCATACACAATCAAAAAAATATGGATACACAATTGCGAAAAAGCTGAATACACAATTCAAAAAAAATGTGCATACACAATCTTCAACCTCCACTAAAAAAATGAAAAAAAAAATCTAAATTCAAAAAATAATAAAAAATTTACTAAAAAAATCGAAAAAAACAAAAACAAAAAACAAGTCAAAATAAAAAAATCGAGAAAAATGCATATACAATCCAAAAAAGTTAAATACACAAACGCGAAAAGTTGCATACACAATCTAAAACCTGTTATTCGCAATCTTCAACCTGTCCTCAAACAAATCAAAAAACAAATCAAAAAAAGTGTATACACAATTAATAGATTGCATTTACAACCAATAAAAGTGGTTAAACAATCGAGAAAAGTGCATACATAATTCAGAAAAGTGAATACACATCCGAAAAAATTGCATACATAATCCGGAAAAGTGCATATATAATCGAGAAAAGCGCATACAAATTAATACACAATCTATAAAAGAGCATACAAAATCTAAAAGTGCATACACAATCTCGAAAAATCCATACACAATCCAAAAAAGTGTACACATTCACGAAATTGCATACACATTCCAGAATAGTGCATACACAATATAGAATAGTAGATACACAATATAGAATACTACATACACAATATAGAAAAGTGCATACACAATATAGAAAAATGCATACACAATATAGAAAAGTGCACACACATCCAGAATAGTGCATACACAATCCCGAAAAAATACATACACATCAAGGAAAGTGCATACACAATACCGAAAAGTGCATACGCATCCATGAAAGGGTATACACATTACAAAATAGTACATACACATCCAAAATAGTGCATACACAATCTAGAAAAGTGTATGCACATCCAGAATAGTGCATACACAATCCGAAAAGTGTATACACAATCCCGAAAAGTGCATACACAATCCCAAAAAATGTATTCACAATTCCAAAAAGTGAATACACAATACAGATAAGTGCATACACGTCCGTAAAAGTACACACACAATTGAGAAAAGTGCATAAAAATCGAGAAAAGTGCATATCCAATCCAGATTAAGTGCATACAAATCGAGAAAAATGCATATACAATAAAAAATGTCCATATACAATTCAGAAAATTACGTACACACTAAAAAAAAATTGCATACACAATCGTGAAAAAATGCATATAAATCCAGAAAAGTGTTAATTTTAAATTTTACTACTTTAAGAGATCAGATTGTAGGTCGAAATAACTATAGAGCTTTTCAATTAAGAAATTTGAAGTCAAATCTATAATTTTTGAAACTTTTAGAGTCATTAGTTTAGTTTGAAAGATGGCTAATTCGTCAATATTTTATACTTTCGGTGCTGTTCAGTAAATTGAGCATACATAATTCATCCGAGCTCTGATTACGATGATTAAAGATGTTTTAGAATACTAAGAAAGTAGATCTACAAGTTTCATGTTTTGAGTTTCGAGAGAAAATGAAAGTAGAAAGTCAAAAATCATGTTTGAAGCTTCTGACCTTGCATAATTCAGAATGCAAGCGCCAAATTGACAAACTTTAGGGGCTTGAAGTGTAATAAATAATATAGAATATCAAATTTGTAATTTACTGGTCCTTCATCACCGTCGCCGCCACTCTTAACAACATACATATAATATATATAGGTATACATATATAAATTAGATATTTAGATGTATGTGTAGATATAGATGTATGTATGTATGCATATAACAAAGATATATATGTATGTATAGAACGAAAATATGGAGGTGCGAGACGGGGAGAGTCACAGGAGGCGACATCGGTGATTAGCGATGACATGGCGACGGTGGTGCGGTGAACAGTCCGCCGCCGAGCTCCGACGACGACGGCGATGTCTTTGTTCGTCGGAGCAATTGTTGTGTAGGAGTGGAGTGTAATTTCTAGAGATAGAAAGTGTAATGGTAAATGGAACAAAATAGACTCCATTTTATAGTTTGTCAAACATGATCTAAATAGAATGAAAAGTTTAGGGTTTTGTTTTTTGGAATAACTTTTGAAAATTAATACTTTTTTGACATTTAAGTTTTAACGTTTCGTCTATGAATTAAATAGAAAATCGACATGTGCAAAACACATGCCTACATTTGAGTTAATTTACTATTATAACCCTTCTAAAATTAACACTTTATCAAACCAATATATTCCCATTAGAACTATTAAAAAATATAAAAAGTAACAAATTAATACATATTTGTCCGGTCAGGCTGATTAGACTGGCTGTCGGATCAACTCTCTGTTTCTAGAAAGTCTGCTCGCGAATTAGGCTTCGTTGGGCTTTGTTTGGATGGTTAATTCATGTGAGGGTTTTCTGCATTGCCTTCAACTTTCTTTATTCACTTTATCCCATATTGGTTTATTCACTTTCGTTCGAGTTTCGTTTTTCCTTCGTTTTACGTCGAAATCACCAAATTTACCTGAAAGACACAAATAAATGCAAATTATCTGGAAAAATATATAAATAATATAAAAACGCATAAATACGCTTATACACATTAATTAACTCTCAAACTCGTCTAAAATGTCCTTTTACAAATATACTATTCCGCGATCAAATCATCATCTTACCCTTATCCTTCAGCGTCATATAAATTCTGACGTTCCCGTAGTTACTCTTCCTATGATAATAAAAGGCATCACCCTTATCTACCTAGTCAATTTGCTGAACCGCAATCTGAATTTGAGCCAATTCCCCAAGCAAACGTTCTACTTATAAAACAGCATATCCAATCAAGTATGCACCTACATGCAAATTTTTTTGAACTAACTTCGAGTGTAGAGGTCACTTTTGATGACTTGCTCATGATGGATGAGAGGTTAATGAAGTCCATTGAAGTGTTGGTCAATAAATTCCTAGAGGGGGTTCCCGTGGAAGGGGAGGTATTTGAAACCATTAAGGTGGAAGGATTAAAAGTAGAAGTACAGGATGAGCATATTCTTTAATTGTCCAAGCCTGTTGTTTTACTCAAAATAGGACCATCTGCTGAGAACCTAGTTAAAATGCAGGGAGGAATTAAAAACCTTATAATTTTTTGTGAAGACAATCACGGTAACAAACCCGCTCTGCCAACTCATCTGAACCCACCAATTGTCGCTAAACTGAAATGGACGGTTAAATCAAAAAACGAATCAACTAAAAAAAGGTGCTAACAAGGGTTCTTTATGAGTATCGTCCTGGTAAGCCCCATGAGATAAAACTCGTTATTTAAGAACACTTAAAGGTTTAATAATTTGTTGTACGAGTTAAGTGCAATCGTGACTTACAAAGCTTTTTATTATGTTTTAGGAATGAATAAAATCTTAGAAAATGATTGCATGCTAACTAAATTATCACTTGCGCCGCTTGAGGATGAGTATCGAGCTAGATGGGGGTGTGATATAACCCAAATATTGTAACATAAAGGTGTCATTTCATAACAATTTGTTGCATGAGTTAAGTGCAATCGTGACTTACAAAGCTTTTTATTATGTTTTAGGAATGAATAAAATCTTAGAAAATGATTGCATGCTAACTAAATTATCACTTACGCCGCTCGAGGACGAGTATCGAGCTAGATGGGGGTGTGATATAACCCAAATATTGTAACATAAAGGTGTCATTTCGTAATACTTTGGGTGGATTTAATAGATAAATTAAGTGTTTTACGCCTATACTCAATAAAATGGTATCTTGTCCTCGATAACTCGTTTAATGTGTTAAAATGCAGTTTTATATTGATTTGTACGAGAAAGGGAATTGAGGACTCAACAAGCAGCTAAAGTATCAAAACAAAGCCCGTTCATGTGAAGAAAAGAAGAAAAAGAAAGTGAATTTAACGTATAACTCAAAGGCAATACAAGAGTATGGACCAGATTGAGGACCAGGGCAAACTCCAATTAAATAACCAACTCTGCATTGGTGATACGGATCACAATCTAGCTTATCCGGATAAGGCTAATCCGGATCACTAAATGGTTTGCAAGATCATCTATGGAAGCTACACAACCTTCACTTTTAATATAATGAAGGAAGATGTAGTTTGAAAAGTAACATTTTCTTAAAATTTCCTTTAAATTATATACTTATAAAAATTGTATTCATATACTCATCTTCTAAATTTTGAAAAAGTTATCGACTAGATTGTTTTTTAATAATACATATGTTAAACTAAAATCCTAAATGTTAACCCTTCATGCGTCACAGATTTAGCATTTAATAACTTATTTCTACAATTTTGTTTGACCTTTGGTTCATTTAGACAATCAAGACCAAACAAACCTTCCAGTAGGTGAACATTAAGGGTGTGTTTCAAACCTGAAAAACGCATGGGTTAAGGAAATTGATTTTCCAAAAAAATAATTTTAGGTGTTTTGGTACATAAGAAAACTAATGGAAAGAAAAAATGAAAGAAAAAATAAGAAAATGTCGTGCGTAAAATGAGAGAAAATACTCTTTCATTCTCAAAGGGGAAGTAAAAAGAAAATAAATGAGACTTAGAAAGTTGGACTTAAATCTCTCCCTCCTCCCCTATAAATTTAGTTAATGATTTTGTGTTTGTTATGTGACATATTAGCTCGTTATAGATATGTATATAGTAGATATAGAGAGAATAGAGAGAGAGACAACAAGACGGTTCTTTATTCATTAATAAGTGCTAGAGAGATACATCAAGAGACCCATGACTGTCACGCCCCAGATTTGGGTAAATCCGAGTAGTGAATATTATTTAAAAGAAAAAAAGTTTAAATATCAAAACATGCGAAAGCATTCGACAACACACTAAATAAAAACCAAACGGATTCTTCAGGACGTGCCGATAGTCATATTTGAGTCACTATTGGCCTAAGGGTAGCCAACAACGCTCAAATATGACGATACGAAAAGAAAGCAATTTTAATAAAATGATTTATAGAAATTTCGGCATGACCTTTACGTATCTATTTGTTTCCACAAAAAATCAACCTGTTCAAACAACATGATATAGATAATTAAAATTCGCCAATGCGATATTTCTAAAACCAATCCAACAATAAAATGTCACATCCAACCCAGCTAACCATCAAGATCTAAAATATATGGTGAAAATAAATAAGGTACGAATAAAGTATTTGCATGCAAATAACGAACAAACTCGCGATAAACACTTATTAGGCCAACATGGCTCAATTAAATAATAGTTCCAACGTGAATAAAAAGTCTGACGTGCGCACGATCAAGTGTAATCCGATAACTCAGCCACTAGCAATCACTCTAAGCTTCGTCACGGCTTACATCGGCACATGTACATCGATTGAAAACAAAATGTACAGGAAACAAAGAAAGGAGGTAAGAAAAAAATCTCGCTTAAAAAGCGGCGCATGCTACTAAGCATGCACACACAATCCTAACATGGCAAATATATTATCATGTAAATAATGACAAGACAATTTTATGGGAAATGTAACCACCTCAGTAACTCACAGATTCACAATAAATGAACAAATAAACAAGGTTTAAATAAATAGATTATGATAATCAAAATAAAACTCAACGAAAACAAAGTCGGGATTGATCACATACGTACCAACCTTTAGAGCCACTGCTCAAGGACCCATAATACAATGGTACCCCCACCCACACGCTGACACTACCGTATGTGACTAGAGATATGGGGCTGGCTTTAAGGGTACTACCCCTATGATACCGTTACACCTAATACTTACGCAAGTTTCCGGGCTCTCACCGTAAGCCTCCGGGGCTCATCCTTGAATACACAATGGTACAAATGTACCCACCTTTAGAGCCACTGCTCAGGGACCCATCATACAATGGTATCCCACACACATTGGTACTACAATCCCAGAATATATATATATATATATATATATATATATATATATATAACTCCAAAAGGGCAAAAAACAGTAAAGTCCACACACCGAAAATAATACACAACACTTTGTAATGTTATAGTTAATTAGTTATCGAATGTCACTCGAAACACATCATTTTGATCACGGTAGTACCACAAAAGCATATACAATGTCACCACCTTCATATTTCTAAAAGGTTTAATTTATATCACATTTTCACAAATTATATACTAAGCATAGTAAATACAAAATCATTAGTCATTATACTGCAACTGCACCACCATATTTGTTATAACAACATATATCAATATCTGGACCTAAATTAACATGCAACAAGCAGCACACACATCCCGCTTTTGGAGCGAAATCATATTCTTCCCCCTTACCTACGCAAACAAGAACTTGTTTGTCAAAATATCCCAAATTCAAGCCGAAAACCCACCGATCCGTCAAAACCAGATCTGGACACCCTAATAACAGTCCATAAACAGCCCCTAAACGCAATTAAAATGAGCTACCGATTAATAAAACTATTATAAATTCGGATTATTTATAATTCCAAAAACTGGGTTTTTATAAAAGTTAAAATCGAATGAAATGACTTACATGAATAGATAGCTCTCGAAAAATAGGCTAAGAAAACATATTTGATTGTCGAAAACGGACACCCGATGACCTCGTAATCACCCCTCGAAGCCGTATCCTTAAAACCCTAAACCGCACCCACTACCGCCACCTACCACCGCAGCCTGACCGGTCATCGGAGTCGGCTGCAAGGTCGCTGACTTCGGTCACTCTCCCTCTGTCCTGTCTTCTCTCTCTATCTCTCCGTTCTATATATGTATATATGTATTCGACGCATATATATATATATATATATATATATATATATATATATATATATATATGTGTGTGTGTGTGTGTGTGTGTGTGGCTGTGTATGTATGTAGATATATATACATTTAGGTATTAGTTTTAATAAAATTACTAGTTTAGTCCACATGATTGTCATGAGCTACTTAAACACCCAAAATTATCTCATACACTTGCTATTTAATATTGCATATTAAAAAAATAAATTTACACACTAACTTAATATCACTATTTAATTAATAAAACCCATAATAAACACTGATTTTTCGAGTCGTTACATTCTCCCCAACTTAAAAAAATTTCGTCCCGAAATTTAGCACACACACTATTGTCGCCCAAAAACTAGTTCAACCCATATACATGTTCTCACACCTCAAAACCACTTTGAAGGGTAAAATAAATCATAATGCCAAAATAATAGAAAAACAAAAAAAAGGTAAAGCGAACTTAAAATTAAGCGAAAGATTGTTAACAATTTCCACCAAAGAATGATCACCCACCGCACATTACTTTACCACACTCAAAAAAATATCACATAATTCATGCTACTGATCAGACAAATTACATTTAAATCCATAAAACCACATAAACATATATTCACCGACTACCGACTACCGACTGATGAAAATAAGATAATCACATCATATCACATACATGTACTAGAAGTCCTACTATATCATCCCAGAAATATTTACTCACCAAACAACGCTATTCAAGACAGAAATGACCATTAGTGTTTACGAATACTAGTAGGAAAACCAAATAATATATCAAACGACAGTTCTAAATATGTCACACTGAATGGTTCACCCAGACAAATAATTAAAAACTTATATTCACATGTTGCTAGCTCAACATCAATATAAAACAGACACTTCCCAAACAAGTCTCATAATTAAATTGCATTAACAAAGCATGGTCTCACTACATAAACAGTTACATACCTCAATGATAAACGATTTAAATTAATAAAATGCATAATGTAGCTGACACACAAGATTTAATCACAAAGAAAGATATACAAACTTTCCATTTACAAATATGGATGACGACTATGTATAAGTGTCAATTTTCTTTTTAAACCAGAACTAATTTTATAAGCCATTAATTAGTATAAATAGATTCTCATACGATAACTAAAATTAAATTAAATACACCAATTTACATTTCATCAACATAGTACAAAAGGACACGCATGTAATACATGATCACCATCACAACCATTTTCACCCAATTACTATATCTAAATACATATATGTGTTACAAAAACTCATTGCCATATTATTCGGATATCCCTTACATCATCATACATATACATCACATGCACTTAGCCACAAACCAGAACCTAAAACCCACCACTATATAACGCAGTAAAATTATTAAAAAAAATTCTCACAACACCTTTTTATTTTCTCAAATAAAGTAATAATAAATAAAATTATATCACGTCTGACTAACTCGCAAACGATTTTTATTTTTCAAAACCACTTACAAATATATTAATTTATATAGATCGATATAACGTACCAACAATATTTAGGAGAGAAAAAAAAATACTTTTTATCAACTCAACAGTACAGCTACTAACTCCACCTCACGCCAAACTTTGGTACACAAATTCTTAATAATTACCAGAAAAATAAATATTGAAAGAACTGATTGAGTTACTAGGAATAAATCACTGAGCTAGACAAAATAAACTTAAGCAACTTTCTTAATCAAGACATACTTGTCTCATGGGTCCATCACAGAAAAAAAATACATAAAAAGAGCACAGCCACTGACAAGAATGAACCAGATGGTTAGTACATGAACTTATAACTTTAATAAATATATTCACACGAACATAAAATATGGTTATTATATTAAACACTCCACCATCTTATTGTAGCTATATGCCCCCAACGAAATATATATAGGTAGAACGTATATTAATCACCATTTTACCGTATCCTCACATAGGCGTCGTGTCTATAAAATCACAAAATCATCTTAACTCCTACACTCGGTCTTAAATAGTAGACTCCAGATTACATATTATATATAGCACACTTAGTTTGATCCTATTCTGAAAAAGATGTTTAAGAAAATAATGGGCATGAATTATCATAACATCAAACACTAAGCTACATATCAAAAGTTAAACAATCCACCAATACACAATTAAGAAGGACATCAAATATATCTCCAATTAATATCGGCACAAACAAAGGTTCTTTTGTAACAAAATTTCTTTTATAAATAGTTAGATTCAAATCACTGAATTTTAAACCAATTAATACAACTTGAGCACAAAGTGCACAATAAATTGTCATATCACAATTCTATCATGCTTTAAAAAAAAAAGACACCAAGTGAAATTTGTTAAATGGAAGTAAATGTAATAAAGGTTCTTCAATAAAATTCGGGGAAATTATATGTAAACACATGAAATTATAAACACTAAAATTATACAATCTTTCACCTCCACATCAATCTATATTGCTAGATTTTACTCAGACAATATTATAACAAATAAAACAAACACTCTAATGATTCAGAATCAACAACAACAACAACAACAACAACAACAACAACAAAACCTATAATGTCTTGCTCATGTTACCCCATTTTTCATAGAAAACATAAAGATGATCCCAACATAATTGATAATCTGAACAGTAAGCCACTTCGAGTTTTTATACGTCAATGGAATAAACATGACACGTTGTCCTACAAAGATGGTGTCTACGAAAAAGGAGATACTTAAAAGGAAAACTATTTTCTCAATGGTACATAATACACGTACAAGTGAAGATAAATAAATAAATAAAAAATCTTAAGTATTAGGCGAATTACCCTATTTTGTCTATAATTTGGCCGGATTAACGCAAACAAACAAAGAGTAACAAGAATCTCTAATAACAAATTCGTTTGATTCAATAACTATAAAATGATAAACCATTGGGCCTACAATCTCAACACGTCTCCTAGCGGTTTTTGGTTATTAAATTTATTTAATAGTCACATTGTATCGTCACTAATATTACTTACGAACCGTCACTACTTACACACCAAAACACACGATATATAATTCAACTGAAACCAGAACAAAAATTGCACACTTGACATATAATCACATAGTTGCAACGATAAAAGGAATTACACCAACAATTGGGGTTATAGTTAGAAGTGCTAAAATCAAAATAACAGCCTTTACACTACCGTTCACATCCAACAAACACGAAACCGTTTAACAAGAACCATATATACACCCATTAAAACGGATCAACTCACAATACAATATAAGTCAACCAAACTTGAATGTAAACAAACAACCAAATACACCACATGGATTTTGAAAAATGCAGATTTTCTTAAAATGTCTTACACCACCAAGTATCACCCATCCCCGTGTGTGCCTATCCTACCCAACAGGCAACCAAGTTAATCGAAACCCGGTTAGCTCTGATACCAAGCTGTCACGCCACATATTTGGGTAAACCCGAGTAGTGAATATTATTTAAAAGAAAAAGGTTTAAATATCAAAACATGCGAAAGCATTCGACAACACACTAAATAAAAACCAAACGGATCCTTCAGGACGTGCCGATAGTCATATTTGAGTCACTATTGGCCTAAGGGTAGCCAACAACGCTCAAATGTGACGATACGAAAAGAAAGCAATTTTAATAAAATGATTTATAGAAATTTCGGCATGACCTTTACGTATCTATTTGTTTCCATAAAAAATCAACCTGTTGAAACAACATGATATAGATAATTAAAACTCGCCAATGCGATATTTCTAAAAACAAAAGGTCCCAAGCTTGTGTGATAGACGAAGAGTCCAACCAAAGAAATCGGAAACTAAAAACAAAGAGTTTCATAAACACGAATCGATGATGATCAGCCCAATGCGAGTTGGAAGTTTTTCTAATAAAAAGTCATCACGGAGTGAAATGGATGACAAACATTATTCAAAGCTTAAAGTTCATATCTTGAACTACGAAAAGGAGATGATCACTTTTAACCAAGGTAAAACTAAAACTCGAGATTATGGAAAAATATTTGATGAATGCTTTAAAGTTTTTAGAAAAAATCTCGATGATAGTATGTGTCCAAACAATGGTGTTTTAATTAAAAGTGAATTGGGTCATGAGCTTGTTAAGTATGTAAACGAAAAAGATAAGTTGGTTGATGCAGAGACTAAAGACATACCTAACACGCTAGATGGAATGATTAGGAGCAATTTGGAATTACAAAAAGTAAACACCTTTGAGACCAGTTGTTTTGTTAATGAAGAGGTGTGTAGCATGACAATTGAAGATCGAGTGAGGTCAAAAGAAAATGAAAAAAAATATGAGTGTGAAAAGAAACAAGAGAGAAAAGAAAAGAATGAGAGTGAAAAGAAAAACGAGAGTGAGAGTTTAAAAAAATCTGAAATAAAAAGAGAAAGAAAAGAGAGAGGAAAAGAAGAGATGCTTGGAGAGGAAAGAAAAGTGAGAGAAAATGTGAGCATTTATGTGAGATCAAGTGAGGATTGTTTAAAGACTAACGCTAATGACTATTGTTTTCCTAGTGTTTTTCAACATCTATTACAGGTTGGTGAAACTTTAGTTCCCCATGAGATTGCTATTGGGCTCCGACAATTTAAGGGAATCAAACACCTTGTTAAGGCGAAAGAGGGAATTGGAATTCAGACTTGTCAATGCAAGGAGGGTAGGATGCATATCCAGCTGGAGTATTTCATTGAAATTGGTCTTTACGTAACCTACGAACAAGGTGTTGGAGCTGTTCTAATGCGAGGAGAATGTCCCATTGCATATTTTAGCGAAAAGCTTAGCGGGACAGCCCTAAACTATCCAACATATGACGAGGAGTTATATGTATTGGCGAGGGTGTTGGAGACGTGGCAATACTATTTTTGGCCCAAGGAGTTCATGATTCAAGATGATCATAAATTGTTAAAACACCTACGAGGTATACAAAAACTTAACAAAAGACATGCCAAACAGGTGAAGTTCATTGATACATATTCGTTTCTAGTCAAGTATAACAAAGGTAATGAGAATATAATGGTTGATGCGCCTTCGGGAAGGTATACGTTGCTTTCAACTTTAAATACCAAATTATTTTGTTTTGAATACACTAAAGATTTATATATTAATGATTCTGATTTTGAAAGTGTATTTAATGCTTTTAACAAAGTAGCAATTATCGAGTTTGATAAAATTGATTTGTTATTGTTCAAAAAGCATGAATTGTATGAGCCTCATTGTTCATTATCTGATTTCCTTGTTAGAGTTGCTCATGGTTATGATTTAATAAGACACTTTGGTGTTCCCAAGACTCTAGTCGTTTTTCATGTATGTATTTTAGCAAGACCATTTGAGTTAACTAATGTTCCTAATTCTTTAAGGAGATTGATTATTCAGGAGATAACAACATTTAAGGGTATAGTTGTGTTTGCATACTTTGAAAAGAATATGTTCTACAACAAAAAATTAAAATATGATGTTAAGCATTCAAATATGAATCTTGATTTGTTCAGAACTGAAAATTTGTGTCCTTATCTCGTAAAGTGTGTTTATTGCGACTACATGCTGATTTTACTCTATCTTATTAAAGGAGCTAGTGTGGATAGAGTTGGAATGAAAACCATTACTCGTAAGCATGTCAGGTTTCAAGTTAAATTTCGGTTTAATTATCATGTGCAAAGTTCCTTCCTTTATACAGATCATGTGTTAGCCTTGCCTAAATCTAAAAACAAATTTGAGTTTAAGCTATGCTATGTGGAATTTGCTTTTTTGATGGTTGATAGACTTTTTAAGGATGGTAATCCTATATATTCTAAAAAGGCCATCTATGATGCTATTTTACACTTCAAAGAAGTTTTAAGAATGCACGACAAGTCAAGAAATTTTGCTCTAAAAGGAAATACAAAGTTATTAAGCTACTTATGTAGTAATTTGTTTAGAAAGTTCAGATGTAATCTATTGTTTTCAGAACCTTCTCACATCCAAACTGATAGTATAACAAGTCTAATTGATGTGATTCTATCTGGTTTATTGTATGCTATAACAAGAAAGAATTTGAAAATGTGGGAAAAGTGTTTGGAACAAGTTAAATTTGCATTTAATATATGTAAACATTTTGTGGTCAAATTAAACGTTAAATTCCTTAAGAAGGCCCACGAGGATACTCGAAATAACTTTTATTTCAAAATTAAACGTTTTGCTTCTCAGAACTGTAAAAATGAATTTAAGACGGTTGTGTTTGAGCCCGGAGATAGGAATTCGATGCGGGGATGGTATAATACAAGAGTGTCTATATTGCACCTAATAAAAGAATGGCATGTGTTAATGCTTGAATGGATCGAAGCCAGAACTTATAAGCTGGAGTATCGAGGTAAGTACGATGTTAGTAAAATATTTGATGTTTCTAACTTATCTTGTTTTATTGGAGGTACAGATTTGAGGACAAATCTTTTTCAAGAGAGGGAGTCTGATGTGATCTTGATTGTGCTAACGAAGTGTTATTCACAAGCTCTTATTTTGAAAATTACAAATATAATGGCTGAAGAGTTTAAGGCGACATGTTATGGACTTAGACATGATATTCGGACAGATTACACAGATACGAAGACTAAAGGGAAACTGAAGCCGAATACGAAGCTGAATATGAGCTCAATTAATGTCCAAGACTTTGTTAATCAGATTGGAGTAGTTAAAGAAGCTTCTAATCAAGTTAATTCCGTGGTCATCAAGTTTGAATGGATCGAAGGGCTTAAGTTATCAAAAGATTAATGCATCTTTGCTGAGATTCAATGCATTTGGAGATGTTAAAGTCCATTATTCAAAAAGTCACGAATTTATAAAGGGGATGAACTCATTATTGAGTAGTTATGCTGAATTACAATGTATATGGTTTTATTTTGATGTTTTCTAGGAGTTGCATAAGTTGGAAGGTCATATGTCTTATGTACTATGAACCTAGTTTTAATTAATACTTTTCTATGTCATTCCCCATTCTTAGAGGCTTGTTCCAAGCATAAATAGGGGTCAAATCAGATTGTAAAAAGAAAAGTTTTTGATTAATATATTTGAGAGTTTTCTCTTTGGTTCTTCATTGAACTTTCCGAACTTATCAAGGGGTTACCTTGTAGCGTTCAAAACTGACTTATCAATCGGTATCCCGCAACCGTTTGTGACGTCTTCACATACCTAGGTTCTCACCTCTTTATAGGTGACGGGTCGTGGTTCCATACCATCTAATCATACCAAGGTTCCCACCTCTTTATAGGTGACGGGTCGCGGTCTTTAGTTTGGCTTTTATTTATTGTTATTTTTATCATTGATTTTATTCCACATTTGTTCAAGAAACCTGATAGATAGGTCCACCCCTTGGTCGATCTTGTGTCACCTTGGTCGATCACGCATCATATATTATCATGATAAATAATGACAAGACAATTTTATGGGAAATGTAACCACCTCAGTAACTCACACATTCACAATAAATGAACAAATAAACAAGGTTTAAATAAATAGATTATGATAATCAAAATAAAACTCAACGAAAACAAAGTCGGGATTGACAGTCTAGTTTCGCTTCAATATCGTCTAAGATATCATTATCAACAGATATTTCAAGATTCTCAGGATGATCAGGAGGAAATCACACATCTCCTTGATCCTTTATAATCTCGTGCGACAAACGATTTTCAGTTCATCACCTCTGGGGCTGAACGAATTAAGAACCGGTCACCTTCCTCGTATCTTGGGAAGGACGATAGACTGACGGCCGACGGCAGCGTCCTTTGCTTGGCGGGTTTGGCCAAAGCAACGTGTTATAACAGGAACACGGCGTCCAACAGGGACGTCTATCCTTGCAAGCATTTTGCAGAATGTATAAATGATCTCGTGACATCTCATAAAGTCTTTAATGCGTCTGGCATTTAGTTAGACTTGAGGGAGTCTATGCATTTACTTATCACTAAGTGCAGTTTTGAGGATCAAGCTAAGACTGAGTGGGTTATGCCACGTTACTTCACGTCATTCCTTATCAACGGTAACATGCAAATCTCTCTCTAACAACGGGGAGATCAGTCTTAGCGATGTCACTTTCGCATATCATGCGGTAAAGAGATCGCTTTTCAAGGTTACTCTATCTAATGATTGGCAGGAGATTCATAATCGACTTATGTCCCTTTCAGAGGTCCATATTTTGAACGCTATAGTAGCTCAATTAAAATATTAATTAAGCACTCTAAACACGCATTAATAAGAGACTTCTGGCTCATAACTAGTAAGCAGCTGGTACGCTTATGGTGTTTGAGTGTCTATGAGCCTCATAACGGGCCAATGCAGCAAAATAGCATAACCACACACGGAAATATAAATCTTGGTGCGCAAGACCAAGAAGTGCATGCAATCATTTGCAGTCGCATCATCAAACTTTCTGTGAGTCCATTTGGGTGTGAACATTATCGACAGGATGTTCAATTTCAATTCCCAAACTCAAGTAATTCAAATCGAAATTCCGATTCTTACTCTTCGGCATTATCAAGTCGACTACATCATTTATTCCAAAAACCTGTTTAAAATCATCCGCTTTGAAGGCATATGATTTGTTCCTTATGACGATTTTTTTTTTCTACAGTAGACAGAATAGCTTTCAAGGTCATGTCATCCTTCCTCGCCTGATTAATGTCAAACAGCTTTTCGTACACAACATGGACCAGATTATAAAAAAGGACAATACTTTCTAAGGGCTTTTAGATGGTTTTCTGTTAAATTCATTGCTGATATCGAACTGATTAAGTTGACCATGTTTGAACGATAGGTTTTTAAGTATTTTTGGGTTTGAACCGGAGACGATGCTACTTTACTTTCATCAACTCTTATATTTATTGGTGGGGATAAAGATTGCTTTTTGTGTCCAGGACAATCTGCTTGAGTAGATGCTTTTCTAGCTGCATATTTAGTTTTTCGAACTTTCACAGATCCTTCGGGTTCTTTATTTGGCTCTGGTTGTGTATTAGCTTTTCTTTTTTGAAGTGGATCTGTAAGATATTTTGTTCGTAGATCCTGGTTCATAAAAAAAAAATTAGAATGAGGGTATGAACTTATGATATGAGTGTATGAACTTAAAATAAATAGGGTATGAATTCCAAAAAAAAAAGAAATGAACTTTTCTAATTAGGGTATGACATATGAATTAGGCTATGAATTCCACAAAAAAAGGATATGAAAATTTCTAATTAGGGTATGACATATGCTTTTAGGGTATCAACAATCTGGATATGAACTCTAAAATTGTCTAATAACAGCTGTATAAATCATAGAATAAGGGTATACATTATAAAAATAAGGATATGAACTTATTAAATGAGTGTATGAACTTTTAAATATAGGATAGGAAAGTCTTTCAAGTAAGGTCTCAAGTCTGAGACCTTACTAAATCATAGAATAAGGGTATGAAGTTTTAGTAGAGTATGAAATCCACAAAATTAGGATATGAACTTATGTAATGGCTCGGAATTTCGGGGTTTATTATTGGTTTTATTAATTAAATAATGATATCAATTTAGTGTGTGCATGTATTTTTATGTTAAATATATGTAATGTTAAATAGCAAGTGTACAATAGTTTTGGGTGTTTAAGTAGTTAATGACAATCATTAGACTAAACTAGTAATTTACTTAAAAAAACTAAACCTACATAATCACACATATAGACCTCACATATATAGATACCTATTTTATTACATACATAAATACACGGCCGCCATATATATATATATATATATACACACACGCTGAGATAGAGAGAGTGAGGAGCGATAGAAAAAGAGAGTGTCGCTAGAGAGAGAGAAACCATACAGGTGATGTTCAGGCCGGAGACTGATCTGGTCAGGCTGCGGTGGTAGATGGCGGTAGTGGGTGGTTTTCGCGTTTTAAGGTTGCGGCTTTGATGGGTGATTACGAGGTCATCGGGTGCCCGTTTTCGACAATCAAATATGTTTTCTTAACCTATTCGTCGAGATCTATCTACATGTGTAATCCTGCTCCTTTAATTATCACTTTTATAAAAACCTAGTTTTGGGATTTTAATAATAATCCGAATTTATAATAGTTTTATTAATCGGTAGCTCATTTTAATTACGTTTAGGGGCTATTTATGAACTGTTATTAGGCTATCCAGATCTGGTTTTGATGGATCGGTCGGTTTTCGGGTCGAGTTTGAGATATTTTTACATAGGAGATCTCGTTTGTTTCGGTAAGGGGGAAGAAATTGATTTTACTATTAACGGCTAATTAGTGTAGTGTTTATTAATGCATATGCAATTATGACTGTGATGGTGATTGTTATGTGTTTAAACGTGTCATTGAACTCTTTTGTTATGTGCTGTTGCGGGAGTATATTACTGTCTGTATTGGAATAGAAAACACAGTGTTAATTCGGTTGTGTTCACAGTTAAATGGAGTGTGATAATTGACTGATACACATTTTATTTTTATCATTATATTTACCGTAGATGGGGTTCCTACATGCATTTTATTTTTATCATTATGTTTACCGTAGATGGGGTTCCTACGGCTTATCATTATATTTACCATAGATAGGGGTTCCTACGGGCATTATTTTTATCATTATGTTTACCGTAGATGGGGTTCCTACGGATTATCATTATATTTACCATAGATGGGGTTCCTACGGGCATTTTATTGTTATCATTATGTTTACCGTAGATGGGGTTCCTATGGCTTATCATTATATTTACCGTAGATGAGGTTCCTACGGGCATTTTATTGTTATCATTATGTTTACCGTAGATGGGGTTCCTATGGCTTATCATTATATTTACCGTAGATTGGGTTCCTATGGGCATTTTATTTTTATCATTATGTTTACCATAGATGGGGTTCCTACAACTTATGGGGTTCCTACGGCGAGATGTAGATGAGGTTTCTACATCGGGCTATAAATGAAGTTCTTATAGCCGTAAATTGCGTAAGATAGGCAAATCGGTGACCTTGGAGTTAGTCCCCCTAAAACCAGTCCCAACTAGGCGCGGTGCACCGTCTAAATGGGTTTGTGATTTTTATATTTCTGATTCATTTTGTTGGCTATTTATTGTGTATCGTGGGTTATGTGTTGTACTAGTAGGCTCATTATTTATTGCGATATGAATCAGTATGTCGTGATTTTTCTTGTCATAGATTCTTGTGCCATTTCTTTTAAAAGTAAAATTGATTTCTTACCTCCTTTACTTGTTTTTCTGTACATTTTGTTTCGATCGATGTACATGTGCTGACTTAGACCAATGCGAAGTTTAGTGCGCTTGCTTGTGACTCATCATCATATTACACGTGATCGCGCGAACGTCAGACTTGTTTTATCCATGTTGGTATTATCTCATTTTGAGCCTTGTGGGCCTAATAGGTGTTTAACGCAAGTTTATTTTCTTGTAGTTGGAGTAACTTATCGCGTGCACTTGTTTATTTTAGATTACGCTATTTTATCGAATGTCAGCTGGGTAAGATTTGATTTATCCTTGTTGGATTATTTGGTAATAACGTTGGCGATTTTGTTATGTCTGGTTTCAAACAAGTAAAATTTTATGGAAACAAATAGATAAGCGAAGCTAATGCCGAAAATTTCTAAAAATGTATTGCATTGTTTGTGTTGTCACATTTGCACACCATTAGCTACCTTTAGGCCAATAAAGTGAATAAAATATGATTATCAGCATGCCTTGAGGTATTTATTCGGTTCAATTGATTAGCATATTATCGAATGGCATTATGCATGTTTCGTTATTTAAACCTTTTCCTTTTAAATAATATTCACGACTCGGGTTTACCCAAATCCGGGGCGTGACAACTTATGACAATTATTGTATGAAATTTAATAATTATGGTATCAAATCCACAAAATAGGATATGAACTTATAATAGAGTATTAAATCCATAAAATCCTACAACTTGACACACTAATTGTTGAGTTCATACAGTAATTGTCATAAGTTCATAATCTGGATATTAATTCTAAATTTAGCTAATAAAAACTGTATAAATCTTAGAATGAGGTTATAAGGATACGAACTTATGAAATTCTAGAGTTCATGTTGAATTTATTTTTTCAGCCTGTAATTTACATAGTTAATACCATTTTTTACCCAGTTCATTTTTTTTTTTGCAGAGATGTACCCATTGGCTTTTGCTATTGTTGATTCTGAAACAATAGAGAACTGGTTTTGGTTCCTCACACAATTGCGTTATGCTTTGAGTGAGGAAGATCGTAGACTGTCCTTCTTTTCTGATAGGAATTTGGGATTGTTAAATGTTGTTCCTCGTGTGTGTCTAGAAGATGAACATGATCATTATTTCTACCTACACCACATGAAAGAGAACTTGAAAGTCAAGTTCAGTGGTGGTTTTTCATTCAAAAAAGAGAACATTTTGAAGCTTTTTGGGTTGTGTGCTTACGCACCCACTGTTCTGATGTTTGACAGGTACATGACGTATCTGTTAAAAGAAGGTGGGCAAACAATAAAGGATTTTCTTCAAGGAGTTCCAGAAAAAAAAGTGGGCAAAGGCTTTTTCAGTTGGTTGTCGATTTGGTGAAATGATGACCAATGCTGTTGAATCATTCAATTCTTGGATTTTAGACTGTAGAGGTGTCCCTATAGTTCATTGTATAGAAGGCATTCGGAGTAAATTGATGAAGTGGCATCACGAAAGAAAGCTCAAATCAGGTATATTTATATGTAGCTGTAGGTTTCGTATTTTGATTTTGTTTTTGTTTTTGTTTTTCCATTTGTGTATACACAAACATTTGTGTATACAACTACATATAAGGATTTCTGTTAGTAGTATATGCTTGTTTACACATGACAGTTAATTAGGGTATGAAGTTTTATAATTAGGGTATGAAATTTTATAATTAGGGTATGGAGTTTTATAATTAGGATATGAACTCTATGAATTAGTATGTGAAATATGAAATTAGTTTGTGATCAATAAAAACATAAAGTTCATACCCCAATTGTCGTTGTGTTCAGAGTTCATTTAGCAGATGTCATACCCCAATTAAGATAAGTCATACCCCAATTAACAGTGGTCATATCCTATTTAATAAAATTCATATTTCATTTTCTGAATTGTTATTATATGGGCTCTTTTGTAGATCGATGGACAACGGTTCTTTGCAAAGAGATTGGTAAAAGGATTTGTGATTGTTTTGATGAGGTGAGAACATGGGGTATAACAAGATGTAGTCTAACTTCCTTTGAAGTGCGCTCCACTTACTCTTTTGTTGTTGATGTTGAGACTCAGTTATGCAGTTGTGGACGTTGGCAGATCGATAAGTTCCCCTGTTATCATGTGCTAGCATGTTTTATGAGAACCCAATATTTCGATTTACATCTTTACATTGATTCATATATCTACACAAGTATCGCAAAGCATATGAAGAAACCATCTATCCTGTTCCATCATCTCTAAAAGAACAATACGAGCCTATTGGGATGTTGTCTGTTTTGCCTCCTTCAACAAAACGTCCACCAGGTAGACCAACCAAGAATCGAAAGATGCTACAAGTTGAGATTCAAGAGAATAAAATCAAGAAGAAGAAGAATCGGAAATTCACATATTCGCGATGCCGTCAACAAGGACATAGCAAGAAAACTTGCAAGGAGACACTTTCTTAGTGTTTGTGTTTTGTATGTCGACTTTTTCATCTGTAACAATTAACAATTTTGATTTTACAAGTTCATATCAATAAATTGATACTAAATAACAGACTTGCAAGTAGACATTTGCTTAGTATTGTGTTTTTTATGTCAACTTTCGCATTAACTTCATATCATGTTATTATAGTTCATACACTATTATTATTATTCCCATTCAATTTGCAGTTCTCTATTTTCAATTTAAACTATAAATTCCAAACACAAATTAAGACTTCACACCCTTATTATCAGTATATGAACGCTGAAATTTATAGTTAAATTGGCTGATGACAAAGATACTTCAAACAACTAGTTAAATGACAAAGATACTTCAAACAACTAGTTTTTACAACAGCAGAGCTAAACAGCTATTAAACTATCTATTAGATCGTAATCTTTTACATCACAAATCAATTGTTCAATTTCCTAAAAGCCGGAGGAAAATGTTTATCCTTATCGAAATCGCTTTCATTTCCACTGTCATAGTCTGCTGGTAGCTGATTCCTTTGCTGGACTTCATCTCTTCTGCTTGCCTCAACGTCAAAATCATTAAGGAAGTCTCTTATCATATGAGCTCTAAAAACTGTTAATATCTTCTCTGTAAGCTTCTTCGGAACTGGTTTTCGTTTTGCAATACACTCCATCCAATAGCATACAAATAATCCAGTTTCACTGCTGAAATAACAAAAAAAAAACCAAAATTTAAACAACATTTTACATATTCATAAGCTAATTATGGTATGAGACTATTGGGGTATGAAAATCTTCTAATTAAGCTAATTAGGGTATGACATATGCTTTTAGGGTATCAACTCTTATAATCTGGATATGAACTCTAAAATTGGCTAATAACAACTATAGAAATCTTTGAATAAGAGTATCAACTATAAAAATAAGGATATGAACTTATTAAATGAGTGTATGAACTTTTAAATTTAGGCTAGGAAAATCTTTCAAGTAAGGTCTTCAACTAATGTCTACCAAGTGTATGAAATTTTATAATTAGGGTATGAAGTTTATCAAATTAGGGTATGACATCTGTTTTTAGGGTATCAACTATGTTAATCAGGATATGAACTCTGAAATTGGCTAATAACTATTGTATAAATCTTAGAATGAGGGTATCAGTTAAAAAAATAGGATATGAACTTATGAAAATTAGTGTATGAACTCAACAATTAGTGTATAAACTTGTAAACTAATTTTCATATTTCATATACTAATTCACAGAGTTTCATACACTAGTTTATATTGATTCATACCCTAATTATCCTCTTAATTCAAACTTCATATCTTAATTTAACACATTTAATATCTTAAATAACAGAGGTCAAACTCTAATTAACAACTTAATACACTAATCCCAAACAAACATAATTTTGCTAATAAATAACCAGATAAACTGATAGAGTCAAAACAAAAATTACCCGATTAGGTGACATAATAAAAGAAGTTAGAGGAGTGTCTTCTTCGTTTTCTTCGTCTATTAGTGAAATCGATCCTCCTGGTAATTCAACAATCATTTTTTTGGATGAGTTTTTAGACATTTTTAGCGTGTGTTAGAGAGAGAGAGGTGCAATTAAAGAGAGAGAGAGAGGATTATTTTTTCATTACTGTATTTACTTATACCTATAAGAGACGTGAGATTGGGAATCATTGGTTCTCCTTTGAAAGATTCGATTTTTTTAACTGCAACCCTAGTTGTCACAGTTTGAGATTTTAATATGGATGCGAAAGATTTAGATAGGGGGTGGATCTGGGGAGAGGGTTTGGTCATTTTTAACGTTGTCGTTAATAGGGTCAGGTGCTTGAAGGGCGGTCATCTCCTCGGCGGCTAGGGTTTTTCACCCTAGTCGTCTCTCTCTCTCTATATATAGGTATGTTTTTGATAATTTAAGTTTTGAGGTTATATTTTTGTTAATATAGTAGAGGTAGGGTATGTTTTTGTTAATTGCCCCCGATATTTTCGGGTCGGGTCTGTTTTCGTATCGGGTGCGGGTCGGGTTTTCGTGAATTTTTTCTAGCCCTAAGTATGCTAGTAAAACTAGAACCACTTTAAACATCCCACTATGGCTTCCATGTTTGTATCCTAAGCTAGTATTTCTAAAAATAAAATAACATATGATTACTCGACTTAGGAAATACATATTAATCAAACTATTAGAACAAAATAAGTTAAATTGAAGGTGTGGAGACCACAAATATCATGCTCAAACTATGGTGACTATTGGTGACGTTAACAAGAGAAGTCCAGTTCTAACTATAATTGAAATTTGAATTGCACATTGACAGTCTCATAAGTTTGGACAAGAATTCTACTTGATTCTGACAATTTCATCCACTAGTTTCTACACTTTGAGAAATTACGGACTCAATTTAAAATAATAGAGAAATCCAAAAGAAGTATCATTCTTTAAATTATATTCATAAAAAAAGACCATCAAAACATTTTATTTTCAAAAAATTCTCTTCTCAAACCCACCATAGTCTACATCAACGCTCTCTCTCTCCAATTAACTTCAAATCACATTAAAGTTTGTCCGCTATCCTGACCCACCACTTATCCATGGGTTGACAGCGGCGATGTTGGTCCGACGGACTTCTGACGAGCTTGTCATAGCTCCGACGAATTGCATACTCAATCGTGTAATTCATACACATTTGTGGAAATTGCATGTCATTTCTTAAATAAATACCATTTCTCGCATTTGGTCATCGGGGGAGGTTGCTGGTGGTCCAACAAACCTCCGGCGAAGTGCATATACAATCGTGTAAATTGTATACACAATTGGAGAAAATGACACTTTTTGGGAATTATTTTTCGAAGTAGCACTTTTTGTGTATATGATTTGCAGTTTGGAACTTTGTGGTACTAAATATTTACTTATTAATTAATTGATCTACATTATAGACTCATAAATAATGTAAATATACTATTAATTACTAATAATATTATTGTTTACACGTTTATAATTAGGGGCAATTAACATAAATATATTCTACACCTATTATATTAACAAAAACATAATCTCAAAAGTTAAATTATTAAAAACATAATTTCAATTAATAATTAATAAAAAACAAAAAACCTGATTCATCCCTCCCAATCTCTTTTTTCTCTCTCTCCTCCTTCTCCCTCCCTCCGATCTCTCTCCTCCTCCTCCCTCTATTTTTTCGATCTTTTTCTCCTCATCAATCTTTCTTTAGTGGAGATTGAGACGGACACATCTGTCGGAATGAGCGGCGAGAGTGTAGAATAAGGTTGAAAAGTCGAGTTTGATGTCGACAGAAATGCGGTCGTCGAAGAAGAGACCCACGACGGCGAAGTGGTAGTTCGAGATCGGAGGATGGGTAAGAGTTAAATTTATTATCTAGTGTATAAGGTTGAAAAATAAGTGTATGAATTACGTGAATTAAATGTATGGAGTTGAAAATTATGGAAATGAATTATGTAAGTAATGATATAAATTCTGTAAATTGGGGTATGAACTTTAAAAATAAGGGTGAACTCTACGAATTAGTATATGAATTTTTATAATAAGGGTATGAAAAATATAGATTAGGGTATGAATTTTTTGAATAAGTGTATGAAAAATACAAATTAGGATATGAACTTTTGAGATAAGGGTATGAACTTATGGAATAAGGTTATGAACTTTTGGGTATGTTTTTGTTAATTAGAAATTTTTGGGTATATTTTTGTTAATTTAGTTTCAAAAGTAGTATGTTTTGTTAATTTATCCTTATATAATTATGTTTCTTTTCTTACAATCATATTTGTATACAATATACTTGTTCTTTGTTTTAGCACATGCTTCAACATGTGTAAACATTGCATCGATACATGCATGTTTTGACATTTTAACTTTCACACCGGAGTTGATTATACTGTAAAAGTAATGGTCAAAATAAAAAGTAAGATTATTGTCCAAATAGGTTAATCCTTGTTTGATGATTTGTGTTATAATACTTTATTTGTTTGGGACATCTTTGTGGCACAGACGTTTGGAACATCTTTCTCTACAAATGATGCTTTTTGTCAACAATTATCTTCATAATGGTGTAAATAGTAAGATAGACGAGTGTGATAAATGTCCTTTACCTAAACAGTGTAGATCTTCTTTTCCACTTAGTTATAAAAAGACAACTACGTCTTTTACTAAAGTTCATGTTGACAATAGATGGTTTCACATATTTTCTTACTATAGTCGATGTACTTGGGTGTATTTAATAAAATCAAAAACATAATTTGGTCATTTATTGATGTCTTTTCATGTTCTCGTTCTTACTCAATTTGGTGCAAAAATTCAGTGTATCCAATCTGATAATGGGTTTGAATTTGGTATGAATGCTTTCTTTGCCAAGAATGGAATTGTGCATCAAACTTCATATGTGGGTACTCCACTTCAAAATGTAGTTGTGAAAAGAAAACACAAACATTTGTTGGAAGTAGCAAGGGATCTCTTATTTCAGTCCAATGTGCCATTAATTTTTTGAGGATATTGCTTGCTTATTGCTTGACCAGCTAAAAATAATGTTTTATAAAGTAAAAAAAAAATTGCCTAGCAAGAATACTAGATTCAATCGTAGTAATAAAGTTTATAAACTTGTAAGACCAGGTCGTCTACAAAGATTAGGTAAAACAATTAAACCATATCTAAAACGATTTTTGACATTTTAATTCAACGGTAAAGCTCGCGCTATTTGTCGTTTGATTTTTTTATCTAGACTAATATAAACAAGAACAATGCATCAATAAGGGTTGTCAATCCTTATTTTAATTATTCTACAAAAAAGCCTATACTAAAACAATAATAAAAGTAAACAAAAAAATATGAACAAACAAGATAAAAAAGAATAGGAATAGATGTAACCAAGTATGCAAAGTTAAGAGAGAAAAAGCACCATTAGAACTAAGTAATAAGTATGGAGGAGATGCTCATAACTGTGAGGCATCGAAAGTTTTAAGGCAAAAAAAGATAATATAAATCAAGAGAGAAAATTTATATTAAAGGTGAGGTTTCCTTACAAAAATACTGAAATATAACATGTATTTATAGTGATCTGCTCAGAAAAATTCACTGCCTAATTCCCTAAAATTAGTGACCCAAATCAACCTAGGTGATCCGGATTAATGCTTCTTTAGTGAATAATAGACTGGCATGTCATTAAATTAACGTACTGTCCAAGGTAGCTGATCCGGATCACAATGACTTATCTGAATTACTAGTAGGAAGTCATATTTCTTTCTTTGGCGTGTTCTTCATATATTTTATTGATTTTTTTCTTAGACACGAATACAAACTTATTGATTTAATCTTTATGGTCCTGAAATCCTTCCATCGTCACTTTGAGTCCCTCAATTCACCACCTTCACATATCTTGACCTAAAATGGTCAAAAATACACAAAAATAGATAAAATGACTCAGTATGATGAAATAAGTAAAACATATAAAAGATCAACTATATATGAAATTTTAGATGGATAAAAATACCAATATTTAACACAACAATATACATTTTTATGGTCCAATCACTGCTGCATACACTATTAATAGATTAATCACACCACTTCTGAAAAACAAAACTCCCTTTGAGATTTTGTTTAATCAAACACCTTCGTATACTCACATCAATGTGTTTGGTTGCTTATCTTATGCACCTACACTATCTAGTTATGGGGGTAAGTTTGATCCTATGGCTATAAAATGTGTTTTTATTGGTTACCCTCTTGGTGTGAAAGGATACAAATTTTATGATCTCTTAACACATCAAATCTTCTATTTTAGGGATGTGTTTCATGAAACTATTTTTCCTTTCTTTTCTGATACTAATGTGTCATATGTTTTTCTACCTAGTGTCTTTCCTGACATGTCAAATAATCCTCTTTCTATTCATTTTTCTACTTCCACACCATCAACTCCTTTGCCACCTTCTGCATAAAATTTTCCTTTAGATACACAAATCTCTCCCACTTCTTTTTTACCACCTTTTTCTCCTTCACAACCTTCTTCTCCTATTTCTTATCCTTCTTCTTCTCCTATCTTCATGTGGCTAAAATGACCACAGTGAGGACTTGACTAGAACTACCTGCTCATAATAAATGGTGTTTAGCTCAATGTGATGTGAATAATTTTTTTTCATGGTGATATACAAGAAGAAGTGTATATGAGTATTCCATAGGGGTTTGACAAACAACGGGGGTCTAAAGTGTGTAAACTTCTCAAGAGCCTCAATGGTTTAAAATGGGCTAGTAATCTAGGTTGTAAGCCCTCAACTTTTCTAATGCCTTCTAATCTCAAATAATGTAATGCCACATAAGGGGATCTTGTTCTTTCTTATGTTACTTATTACAGGAGTTTAGTGGGAAAGCTTCTCTATTTGACCATTACTAGGCCAGATCATTCTTATCCTTTTCAAGTCCTAACTCAATACATGGATAAGGCATGTATGTGAATCTCATTTATAGGATGTTTTTAGAGTTTTACAGTATATTAAAGGGATAGTTGTACAAGGGATATTTTTTTATTCTCAAGGTAGTTCTCATTTATGTGGTTATTGTGATTATGACTCGGGAGCTTGTATAGATACGAGAAGATCTGTTACAGAGTTCTGTTTATTCTTGGATACTTCTCTTATTTCTTGGAAGAGTAAGAAGCAAACTATTGTTTCTCGTAGTTCTGCAGAAGAGGAATATAGAGCTTTGGCCATACTACCTGTGAGGTGTTGTGCTTATAGGTTTTATTATGTGATTTATGTGTTACTTCTAGTGTTGTTTCAGTTATATTTTCTAATAGTAAAGAAGCCATGTTCAACATGGGCGTACTAAACATGTTGCTATTGATTGCGATTATGTTAGATAGAAGATTCAAGAATGGGTAATGCGGATTGTTTTTTTGCCAAGTCGTTTACAGTTAGCAGACGTTTTGACCAAGCCTTTGGTTTCTTACACTCCACGTCTTGAGGGGGAGTGTTCAGTATTGTAGTCTTTATGTAAAGTGTTATTTTTGTTACTTAAACGATTCAATTGTATCTTCTGTTAATAGTTTGTTAGTTGAGTAGGATACAGCTGGCGTAACTGTATTGGCTGCTATATTTATCTGCATAACAATTGTAATTGGCGGTTAATAAGTAATACAAATAAAATCAAGCTTACTATCTCTTGCTCTCTCTAAAAATATTGTAATTATTTTTCGTTTTTATTAGAAATCTATCACATATTATAGATTTCATCAATGGGGATGCGAAAGAATATAATAGTCAAATTCTCAACAAAATATATGTTTTTTTTTTGGATTTTTTCAATATGAGAAGTGATATAGCCTCTTTTAGCCTGTAGCTAGTTCCTTCCATGTACTCCGCTTTATTTCCGTCAAATCTCGCCTCTTAGAACATTGGGTGCACAACATGAGTTACTCCAATGATTTTTCCAAAGTTTTTTTTAACATATATACATTTAGTTCTCTATTATTTGACTCTTTTGAAGCCTAGTATTATGTAAAGAATACTTTCTTTAATGTAAACTAAAGAACTTACATTTATGGTGCAATTCACGTCGCTACGTCTACCTCTCCGCTGCTGCAACCCTCAATGTTGGTCGTTTTTTCTTCGCCACCTGACAACTGATCCGGTGATACGGAGTTCTTTTGAACAAACTTCCTAGTATATGTTTAACAATGAGTCACATTTTTTTTAAAGAAGTATTTCAGTCAGAATGGATCCCGATTTGAGCTCGACTATTATGAATATTTCAGTTTGCTTCTTCTTTCCATGCTTCTAGGATCTTCATACTAGCGACTAACACAATACCTCCTTTATTTGTTATCTCCAACAGTGATGCAACCGTCGACCGCCAATTTTCATGTATGCCAAGGTCTGGCTTGCAAAAGAATTGGATGTTCCGTGTTTAAGGTGGACAATTAATTACTTTTCTTGCATAGAAATGTAACGAAGCAATGAAAGACTGGATACTTTTTTCAAGTGACCAACTTTCTATGTTTGTATATGTATTGTTTTAAATTTCTAATCCTTACTTATGAGGCCTCATATTTCCATTTTTGGTGATTAGTATGTTACTAAAACTACAACCGTAGGAACAACCCACTATTTTTTTCTTTTTTATCTTAAGCTGATTGTGTTCAAAAAAGAAAACTTACAAAAAAAAATTACTCCACTTAGGAAATACATATAAATCAAACCAAAACTAGTAGAACTAAGTAAGTTAAATCGAAGGTTTGGAGACCACAAATATCATGCTCAAACTATGGTGAGTATTGGTGATGTTAATCAATACACGAGGCCCAATCAGCATCAGAATATGCCTTGAGAACCAACTCATTACAAGACGAGAAAAAGAGGCCTTGGGCAGGAGTTCCATTCACATATTTAAGGACCCTGATAGTCGCGTCCATATGAACTTTACATAGACTGGACATGAACTGGCTCAATGTGTTTACAGTCAGATAGATGAGATAGATGATCTTCCCAATAAGTCATCTGTAGACCAGAGGATCTTGCAAAGGATCAGGTGCATTTTTAGTAAATTTAATATTTAGTTCCATAGGAGAATTTACAAGCTTGGAGCCTATGTGTCCAAACTTTCAAGTAGCTCGAGAGAGTATTTTCTCTGGCACATATGTAACCTGTCTTTTGTTCATGAAACTTGTAAGCCCGAGAAATAATGCAATGAGCCTAAGTCTTTAAAAAAAAAAGAAAACAAGAGAAGTCTAATTTCGAATAAAATTGAAATTTGAATTAGACATTGTTAATTTCATATTGGACTAGCATTCTACTTGCTTCTGACTATTTCATCGACGAGTTTCTACCATTTGATTAATTATGGATTCAGTCTCAAATATTAGGAAAATTCAAAATAAGTGGAACTCTTTAAATAATATTCGAAAAACATAAATCGAAAAATTTCTTTTCCAAAAAGGCATATCCTCATCTCAAACTCATAATAATATACGTCAACTCTCTCTCCCCAATCAATTTCAAATCATATTAGAGTTTGCCCCTTACCCCATCCATCAGGGGTTGGCAGTGGTAGTATGACGGACTTCCTACGAGGTCGTCAAGCTCAGATAAAGTGCATACTCAATCGTAAATGTAGTATACAGTTTGTGAAAAGTGCAAGCCATTTTTTAAATGCATACCCTTTCTCGTATTTGGTGACCGATGAAGGTTGGCGGTTTTCCGACGAAGTGAATACACAATCGTGTTAAGTGCATGCACACTCGTGAACCGCATATACAAACGGAGAAAACGACACTTTTTGGGATGAAATGTTATGAGGCGAATCTTTTTGTGAACATAATTTACTAATTGAAATTTTTTTGTTAAGTAACCCTAAGTATTTACTACTCCAGTACTTGTAATCTTTGTGGGGGTTTTCATCCGCTTCCATTTTGAAAATCAATAAAAATAAAGAGTGAGTTTTATTCACAATTCAATAAAAAAAATGTAACCATACTATTAATTACTAGGATTATTATTATTTACAAGTTTACAACTATGATTTTTCTTACATTCATATTTGTATTGGTTTTGACACATGCTCCAACATGTGTTAGTATTTGGTCGATACATGTCTAAACATTTTAACTTTCACAACGGAATTGATCATCCTGTAAAAGTAATGGTCAAAATTAAAGTAAGATTATTGTCAAGATGGATTAATCATTGTTTAGTGATTTGTGTTATAATACTTTATTTGTTCAGTGACCTATGTTTTTGTAATGTCGATCTTTAGTACAAACTAGAGTTAATTTTTGTCTTGTACACTAAACTAATAACGTTTTGTGGTTTACTACTCTCAACAGACAAATTTTTTAATTGAGTAACCTTACTGTCATAATTCTACGATTTTGTATCATTTCGTCCATATTAACGAGAAATTATGATTTTGTCAAAAATTTACATCCATATTGAACGGCAGAATAGTCATTCGTATATAAACTAATATTTTTACAAAATATATACTCCATCCGTCCCGAAATATGTGTCATGTTTTGAAAACTGTGTTATTTAAGGATGTGGACCAATTTCACTTAAAATTCGATAAAAAATTATCAAGAAATCAAATATTTCAAATAAAACCATTTCTTACTCATAATATGAGATTGTAAATGTAAATTTGATATGATTTCACTATCAAAAATAGATATTTCAAAAAATAAAAATGAGAAAATTTACTAAAAAGGAAAAATGGACACTTATTTCGGGACGTTTCAAAATGGAAACCATAACACTTATTTCGGGACGGAGAAAGTATGGATATATGTATATATGTATACATGGGATTGGGGTTAAAGATTGTGATTAGGGTGAGGGGTTATGGTTTAGATTAGGGTTGATTTTGAAATGATCAAATGGGAGGAAATGAAAGTGGGAGTACGCAAGGGAAGAGCTCGTGTGTATATACATATATAGAGAGAGAGATGTGATTAGGGTGGAGAAGAGGGGTGTAATGGGGACGGAGAGATCTTTGTGTATATATATATATATATATACTAGTAAAAGTTACACACGCGTTGCGTGTGAGACGCGTAATGATATAAGTCTCGTAATATATTTTATTTTGAACATAATATTCAGATTTAATATCATTTATTTTAGTTATGCAAGTTAAAACGAATTGTTAATTAATTTAGCCTACATCTGTAGTGAGAACAAATTGTTAATTAATTAGATTGTATAAATTAATAATTATTAAAATGCAGTGAAGGTATTTTTTGAAAAATTAGACAAAATTTGACAGTTTAACTTTTATTGAGTTTGTTTATATTAATAGTTTGACATATAGTATTAGATAGATATATAGAGAAAGAGTATGGAAGGATGAACACGAAGATGGATGACGTTTCATGCATTTTTAAGGGTTAAAATGTCATTTGTTGCTTTTAAGTTACTTTTTGGACGGAATGGTACAAAATCGCATGATTATGCCAGTAAGTTTTCTCAATTAAATTTTTTACCATCTAAACTGCAAAACGTGTTTAGTTTAGTGTATAAAACAGTGATTAACCCGTGAAGTGTTGAAAAAATATTCTTCTAATGATTGCCAGCAAATTATGGATGAAAAGTAAAAGCATGTGACAGTGATGAAACAAGGGAGGTGTTGATATGTGGTTGGATGAGGTGGTTCAATGGTATAGTAGAGATAGCAACGGATTAGTGAAAATAAGCAAAAATAGATTTAGACAACCTTTGTTTGTCCTTAAAAGTCCGTATTAGTTTCAATCTCTTCCTAAAAAAACTAGTCATTTTAACCAGTCCCCCGAATATATAATTTCATATATTCTCACTACAACCTAATTTCCCCTTAAAAAAAAAAAAGACCACAAAAAACAAACAACACCGATCCAGAAACAAAACACGAGATCTCATTTCTGGTTTGCACTTAAAAGACTCCTTCATTGAGCTACTTGACACTGAAATTGTACTAACATTGTAAGTCAGTGATACGGATAAGACGAGTACAAAATTAATATAAAACCACTTACCCCGACTTACACTATTCAACAAACAACAATGTTCAAACAACTGTTTCTGGGCTTGTTTTACACCACTTATGCTTGTCTATTTCCATCCAGTTTACAACATAGCTTTTTCAGACCAGGAAACTAGATAAATTCAATCCTTTAAGTTGGCTTACTCACAATGACAACATTCCAGAATAGGTGCTATAATTGCAAAAAAACAACAAAAATAATAACAATCATTAAAGGAGATGCATTCGAACTATATATCACCATAAATTTCAATGGCATGCAACAGTTACAAGATTCTCACTTGCTCAATGTTTGCAAATTAGCTTCATCTCCTATATGGACATAGACATGATTTGTCATCTGTTCTTACAGTATGTCTGATTGTCTGTTCACATATACATTTACATCTCAGCTGCAAATGATTTACCACAACCACAAGTTTGTGTAGCATTCGGGTTAGTGAAAGAGAAACCCCCTCCAATAAGTGCATCGCTGTAGTCCAATTGCATCCCAAAAAGGAATAGGAGGCTCTTCGGATCACAAACTGCAGATTAATAGAATACACCATAAACAACCTCATGGGAAAAACTAAAATGTATGACACAACACATTCAATATATGCAATGATTGTAATCTTCGGGAAAGGGCTGTGTTAGAATGCCTTTTCGTGCGGAAAAGATATAAAACAAGTTAGTGATTTGTATATAGTGGCTACCTACACAAGTACACAACACTAAACATCTCCATGTATGTCAAATGTAAACTTATAGAGATGGTGTATATATAGAACCTGATACATGAAGATTTGAAAGGTATACACACGATAACTGTTGCACCTTCAAATGAGGAACAAAATAACTTTTTTTTAATATGGCACTTGAAAAGGTGTTTTGATGGACGATACCACCATGGAAAGGCATCAATATTAAAATATAAATCTACTGAAAACATCAATATTAAATAATAAATCTACTGAAAATAGAGAGTGATTAACTAAAACCAATGAAAATAGCAGATGGTTGAATTTACCACAATGCACAATATAACATTCAGAAAGAAGCAACTACCAAATTGAGTAAATGTACAAACTTATGTACCACAATAGTGAAAGACTCTTCAACTTATATAATTTGACAGCATGATTAAAAAGAAAACCTAATAGTTACTCCGAAAACCCTTTTCAGCTACACATGTATAAACTATAAAAATCAAATCTCAGAACAAAAAACACATGTCAAGGTGCAATACATAGGTTTTCTCTCTTTTGATTATTAGTTGGGTTAAAATCTGGTCCATATTAACTCCCCTTCCCTTTGAAACAGAACATTTAGCCCATAATCGGCAGTTGATATGTTCTTTTGCAGGACTATGACAATCTTAAGCCATAATAGCAAAAGTCAACAAGAGGAAATATGCTTACCAATAACGAAGCCATTGTATTCGATTACAGAATCATCTGATCTTGTGTTTTCTTTACTCTCGAAGTCCATTGTGTATGACATCCCAGAGCATCCACCTTGTCTAACACCAATTCTTAAGCATAAGTCTTCCTTTTTCTCAGATCTCATTCGGTTTAAATGCTTCAACGCATTATCTGTCAAGGCAATTGCAGGGGCAACTCCCCCAGCTGTAGCTGGTGCTGATGCACAAAAGTAGACATGTCAACACATACTTTTAAATATGAAGATTTCAATTTATATAAATATAAATACAGAGGGAGAGGGACATAGAGAAGAGAAAGAGAGAGACAGACAGGGAGAGAGCTTCTCTACCAGGGCTAGTCGCAATGCGAGGTATTATAATTTCTAAGTACATGGTCAACTTTCATGCCAACAATAACAAACTTTTTGCAAGCTATCATCAAATTTAAGTTTTGTACATCAAACTAAAAGAATAGCAAATGCGATACCGACCTTACATTTTTCAACTATTTAGCACACTCAGGTGTACCAAAAGCAGCAAAAAAAAAAAATCATAGGATGGGCTTTGGGGTAATAACTATTGACTAGTAAAGAAATCCAGATGATCACGTTTTTTCTCTATTATCCACAATTTTATCACTCTTTTTATTGAACTAAATCGAAATCTGTTGATACCCTAACATACTAAAGTATTTTTACCCAAAATATGCATTAAATCTTATCATACTGTACAAGATTATCAATCGGGACAAACTTATTCTTGAATCAGTTAATGAAAGAGGAATGAGATGTAATAAAAATGTCGATGTAGACCGTTATGCCTTGTAAAAAGTCATCTGAACAACGTGTTTGTGAGAATAAAGGCATACTTGAAAGACATTAGGAGCTTGATAAATTTTACAAGAGGAACAAGGACGGTAGACATTTTCTTGAGCTCTTGTAAGACAATATTTTGATATTTAAACATCCTGTAACATCATGTCTGCGCATTGGACCTAAATGCAAATTCCGGTCCTAAATCGCCAATCACATATAAAAATGCGATTCTTTTCCTATCACAAAACAAACTTTCCATTGAATGACTAAAATCAACATGTTGCCAAATATAATTCCTCTATGGTTAAACCTAAAACGCTCCCAATCATCTAGTATACAAAGTACTGAACTCTTCAACTCTATCTTTGTGTTCAAAATCAAACACGTCAATAAAAATAAAGGTCAAAGTTTTCTTTTAAAAAAGCAGACTTTTTAAAGTAAGCCACATACCATGTGTAAATAAAGTGGTGTTTAACATTAGAACAGTCATAAACACAATAGCATACTAGAAAGCACCAAAAAGATTCCCCCTAACATACAAAATCTATAATGGTAAATGGACCTCAGTAATTTCCAATTAGCCACTGAACATGCAATGAGTACGTGGATAGTTCTATTAAATTATTAATACCTGATTTCGCATTACTTTAGTTACTAAATTCCCAAAACCTAATAACAAAAAACAAATAAAATATCACTAGAATACCCACAAAACAAAAAGGTTTTAAAAAAAGCCTATACATTAGGAGTATGCCACCAAAAACATCCCTCGTTCTAAATCAATTCAAAATGCTAAGAGAACTATTCTTCGATAAATTAAGTGATAAGCGTGAATTTAGATGGTAGCTAACGTTTCTAATAATGATTTAGACATCACTTAAATTTTCCAATCCTGTCATTCTTAAAAACTTAAAAAAAATTCTAAATTATGCAATCACTCAAATAATTAAGTCCATTCAATCCTGAAGGATCCAAACAAACTTTTCCAAATCCCATATATATAGTTTATATAAACTAATTCAAACCCATCAGATCTGTTACTAAAACAAAATCTTTCTAAACCCAGTTATGCATCACTAGAATAATTAAGTCAGACAAATCTTAGAACTAAAAAAAGTTTTTCTTAACACTCGATTGTACATCACATCAATAATCATATCCGATTAATCTTATATTTCAGCAAACTCTTTCTAATACACAAAGATGCATCGTTTACATAATTAAGCCTCATCAATCAAAAACTACAATATTTTTCTTCCTAATCAATCTACCATCCAATTAGGCATCAATCTACTAATTAAGTCCCAATAATTTTATAACTACAAACAAATATTTCCAACACCCAATTATGCATCACACATTATCCTATAAAACAATCAAACATTTTCCAAAACTGTGTTATGAGTATACTTACTTTTAGCCTTCAAGCAAATAAGCTGCCATTTTTAAGCTATTTTTTTAATTAACAATGTTTTTTTTTACCTTCTTAGAAAAAAGAAACAATTTTTTTTACATACCCAATATGTATAACTAAAATAATTAAATCCAGTACTGACAGAAAACCGACGGTCAATCTTATAAATTGAATTTAATAGACAAAAATGCATACCTTTGTACTCCCTCTGTCCCAAAAAAAGATGGTCCCGTTTGTATTTTTATCAATATTAAGAAAAGTTAGTTAGAATAATTAATATGCTTACAATTTTACTAACTTACCCTTTGACTAATATAAATACTTAATAGTAGTTGTTATTAATGATAATTTAATAGGGGTGTATTTGGAAATTTAATAAAAACCAGCTTGTAATTGTAAACGGGAGCATAATTTGGGAAAAGTAAAAAAATAAAACGGGAGCATCTTTAAGGGACGGAGGAGGGAGTATATAATTATTTAAGTTGGCGAAAACAACTGGGTTTATCAACCACAACTAATTCAATCTCTTTCTTCTATAAAAGAAACAATCTTTTTTTATAATCTCCTAAAAATCCCTATATAAGACTGGATTACTTTTAATGTAACTTATAAGAAAATAAGCTTTTGTATTAATTGAGTCTGACAAAACGTTTGAATCTATTTCTATAAAAACACAAACAACATATCTTCAAATAATAATAGAAAACCAACATAGCCAATTTTGATTAAAAAAAAAATAGAATTTAATTGACACAAAGTCTATACCTTGTTTTTTTTTATTTAATACTCGATTAATTGGGTCTATATGTAGAAGTCAAATAATGAAATGATAAGATAAATAGAAAAAAAGAGAAAAAGAGAGAAAAAAAAAGAACCGTGTAGGGAAGAGGAAGGAAAGGAGAGGGAAATAGGAAGGGTGATGGGAGTAAATCGAAGGGATAAAAAAGATGGATGAGATAAATATTTTCTATTTTGATTTAGTTTATTATATCTTAATCCCACGCTGCTTGTTATACTCATCATCATCATCATCGAACAACAAAATGCCATTTTCTACTCTTATCTATATATATATATATATATATGTGCTTTTTACTTTTTGTTTTTTTGGTTTTTGGTTTTTGTTTTTATAAAAAACCAAACGCAAACTGCAGATTGATTCGTTGGAATTAATAACTCTTTTTTTACCATTTTCATCTTATTATCTTCAACGTCTCCTTTTTTTGCCCCATAAATAAATATAACTATACAAACATCCCCACTTCACCTAAATAATTAATTAAATAACCCAACCCAACCCAACCCTTCCGTTTTACTCATAAGATATACAAAATGAAACCAAAATACAAATTCGGTTTGGTTTCGTTATACAGTTTTGAAACCGAAAAAAACCGAATCCGAAACCGAAAACCGAGAAAAACCGTAAATCGAAACGATATCGTAAATCGAAACGATATCGAAAACCAAAACCGCAACTGTAAACCATAAACCGAAACTATAAACCATAAACTAAAAATGATATTAAAACCGAAATACAACCATAAAATGATAAAAGTATAATTATGTACGCTTACTTTTATTTATATTTTGGTACATGGTTAAATCAAATTGCTTTTTAGAAGAAAATGATATCAAACTATTAGTATTAATAATAGTTTTTGACTTTTAAGTATAAACATTTGGATAGATCAAAAGTTTTGTTTCATCGTCAATTCAACTTGGTTATTTCTAACTTAAAATTTATGAATTTTAGAAAAAAGCTATGATTAAGCTATATAAACTTATAAAGTGTTATAATTTTTTAGCAATCCACGCACTTTTAGGCAAAATTACAGTTAAATAATATGTATTTATGTGTTATTTGATTAATTATGTATTTTTTCTGACTAATTTGCTATTATTTTGCAGATAAAAACGTTGATTTCATACAAAAACGGGACTTTGATAAAAATAACACCCGGAGTATGGACAAGTTTGAAAAATAAAAAAGTTTAGAAGGCAAAAAATCAACTTCAAATGATATCGGGCTATAGTGAAAAGTAACGAAGCCAAGATTCACGAAAATATTTTGAAGCATAACACAATTCATTTTTCGTTATTTTCTTTATCTCTCATCGAGCTCTCGTTATTGAGATTTTTGTTGATTTCTATAATTTTTGTGAATTTTGTATGATTTCTAGTTATTAAGCTCTAGTTATTGTGAAAGTTTTAATCTGTAACTCTTACAACTTTGTATTTATTTTTTCTACCTTTGTGTTTTTAATTTTGTGGGTTGTCATTTGATTAATACTTTTTAATTGTATTTACAATTTTGAATAAATTCGGTTTTTTAATTCACACAAAATGGATTTCTCCATTAAATTCGGTATAATCTCTATATACTTTCGGAACCCGAAAACCGAAAACCAAAATCAAACCGAAAAACCAAAAAGGTTTCAAACCGGAAAACCAGAAAACGAAAATAACCGAAAAACTGAAATCGCAACGGAACCGAATTGAAATACCGGTTTCGGTTTGATACGGTTTCATCTTTACAAAAATTGAAACCGAAATTATTTTCGGTTTTCTTGAAAACCGTACCGAACCGAACTGATCCCACCCCTACTAATATCTCCATTCCAAAATATAATTTCTAAAAGAACCCTACTTATTATTATTAAAACAACTGGGCTTATTAGCATCAACAAAGCCAATATGAGAAATGAAAACTAAGAAATGAAAACAATCAAACGTTTTGTATAGTCTAGTGTTAGATGGGACTAGTCATTATAAAAATCTACTAAAATTAATAAATTTCAAATTAATATTTGAGTTTAAGGTTAGTTTCGACTAGTGTTTTATTTTATTTTATTTCAGTTTTTATTTAAACGCTACGGTACTGTGTGGTCTAATAAAGTGACTGGACAAAATGGGGAGACCGATTTCATCAGGTATCAAAATGATATGTACCAGATCGAAAATGAACAAGAAAAAAAAGCAGTTAACGTAATTGCACATGTTTTTTTATTCTTTGTATAATATTCAACTGTTACATACTCGCATCTTTATACTAGATAGAAAACAAATTCAAACTTTGGGCGGTTACTTGTAATCAAGTAACTGCTCCATCTAAGCCATTGATTTGATGCTACGTGGCATCATTAGAATCAATCACTCTAATCCTATCCTACGGCTAAAAACACTACGCATCCTACTGATCCTACGATCACGGTAATTTTACACTTATTATTACAAATTAAACAAATAAACAAATAACATAACAACGCATAACACATCTTCATATTCTCTCTCATCTGAGATCCAGTCCATGGCGAAGTAAGCTTTTTATCAACTTTTCTCCTTCATCGCTTTGCTACATAGCAGCCTTTCAGATAAAGATATATCACAAATTCCTTCCTCCTTAGCTATGATCTTGCCCTCAAGATCATTATAAACGTTTAAAAGCCTCTTAAATTTTTCCCATGTCGCATCTTCTTTGAGTTGACCACTCCATTGAACCAAAACATCTCCCCAAACTCTTTTTCCCCTATTTTTTTCTTTAATATCCAAGATCTGGATTGGAACTGGCTGTAATCTACCCTGCATGTCTTCAATTGGTAAATCAGGTACAACTTCTTTATCTTCTTTAATCTTCAATTTGAGTTGTGATACATGAAATACTGGATGAATTGAGCTTTGTTGAGGTAGATCTAATTGATAAGCCACTGACCCAATCTTTGCCCTAATTTTGTAAGGTCCGTAAAATCGAGGAGCTAGCTTTTGGTTTTTTCTTCGCACCACACTTTGTTGTCGATATGGCTGTAATTTCAGGTAAACAAAATCCCCAACTTTGTAATTTTTATCCACCCTTTTAAGATCTGTGTTCTGCTTCATTTGATTTTGAGCTTGCAAATAATTTCATTTTAATGTATGCAATATCTCATCTTTCTCCTGTAATAATTCCTTTATCTCTGGGTTGTCGTCTTTTGAAGTAATGTAGTGGCACAATTTAGGAGGTCCATACCCATATAACGCCTTGAATGGAGCCATTTTAATTGTTGAATGGGTAGTTGTATTGTAACAATACTCTGCAATATATATCCACCTTGACCATAGTTTAGGATAATCTGACGTATAACATCTCAAATAGGTTTCCAAAGCTTTATTTACTATCTTTGTTTGTCCATATGTTTGTTGGTGAAAAGTCGTGCTTAAAAGCAACTTAGTTCCCAATAACTTGAACAATTCCTTCCAAAAATCACTTGTGAACAAGGTATCTATGTCAGAGACTATTTTTTTAGGGACTCTATCTAATTTAAAATTTTCTTTTAAAAAATAATTAGCTAAATCTGAAGCCCCAAATGGATGTTTTAGAGGAATGAAGTGAGCATACTTTGTAAGCCTATCAACCACAACCCAAATGCAATTAAAACCTTTTGATTTAGGTAAACCATTTATAAAATCCATACTTATTTCTGACCACACTTGTTCTGGCATTGGTAGTGGTTGAAGTAACCAAAAACAGTTTGTTTTTCAATATTTGCATCTCTGAAAAATATCACAAGTATCAATAAATTTTTTGACATCACTTTTTAAACCAGGACAAAATAATTCTTTATAAGATTGAGCCAAAGTTTTTTGTAATCCAATATGGCCTGTTAATGGATCATAATGGAATAACTCCATTATTTTTAATTTTAGAGCAGTGTCATTAGGAATATAAAGCCTCTGTTTATAAAAAAAAAAGTAAATCTCCTTTCCAAATGTAATTGAGTGAGATCAAGGTCTCTTTTTTAAGTTGTTCATTAATTTCCTTAATTTTCGGGTCATCAACATAACCAGAACTTATTTTACTTAAAAAGTTACAAAGAGGACTAGTTACAGTTAAAGAATGACACATCACTTGCTCCTTTTATTTTCGTAATAAAGCATCAGCAACTTTGTTTTGGTTACCTTTAGTGTAAAGAATTTTAAAATGGTAGACCAATAATTTAGAAAGCCATATTTGCTGAGTTGGAGTGCCAATTTTTTGGAGATTTTTTCTATATTGGCCTATTGGCACACATAAATTCTTATTTTAGCCTACTTTATTAATAAATTGCAAAATTGGCCTACTCTATCTCGCTTTTCGGATCAGCGAGATAGAGTTTAATATAATACCCTATTTTTCCTTATCTCCTGCCATCTTCCACCAAACCAAACAAACTCACAGACCACAACTCACAAACCTCGTACCATTCTCCCCCAAACAAACCCACAGACCACATACTCATAAACCACAAAGTCACAAACCTAGAAACCCACACCCACAAATCCACAAACCGAACGAACTTTAATCGGAGCGATGTATAATAGTTTTCCTGGATTGCTCATCGGGATTATCTTTAAATCAATTTAATCTATTTATTTTTCCAATTATCCAAGGTAATTTTCTCATCTCTTAAATTTCGTAAGTATTGTTTATACTGGTTTTTTTTTGTAATTTTATTATAATAATTGATCAAAATTAAAATTCAGGGCATATAGACTAATTGTTGTGGCTTATTCTTGTTGCATTTTTTAATTAAGTTTTTTTTTCCAGATATTGTTTATAATGGTTGTGGTAATTGACTTCAAAAGAAAAAAAACCCACCTCTATTCCAGCGGCTTATATGCGCAATTAAGTTAATTTGCGAAAAACAAATTTAGGGTTTGTCCAATCAGGTTAGATTTCTACTTATTGGGTATTTTTTATTTTTGTTTATGGTTTTGTGTTTGAATGATTTATTGGGATAAAGATCTGTTTTTTATTCTCTTTTTGGATCTCTGTATTTATATGTTTGGGTTCCTAAAGTGATTTTGTTTACTTCATATGTATCTTTTTTTTATGGACAAATTTGGGGGGGTTTTAGTTAATTTTTTTGCTACTAAATGAAAAGTCACTGATGAAGGTTCTGATAATTTCAATAAGACAGTGATTTTTATTTTTTTATTTACTTTTGGCCAAGATGGTTTTTTTGTTTTGTTGGTATCTATGCTTAATTATGAAGTTGTTTGGCTGTTTGCTTATTAATTACTAATTAGCAGTACTGTTTTTTAATTATGGGTAATTGTTTCCTAGTGCTGAATTGATTTGTTTTAACCAACAGATAATTTGGTTCAGCTAGTGTGTGCTGATTTGATTGATTTAGGGTTTGTTTGTATACATCTTTGAAGCTTGCCTTCTTGTGTCTTGGCTCATAATCTAAGTTTATTTTGTATGGTAAGCTTAAAGCTGAGTTTTTTTTATTGGTTTTATAGACTCAAAAAGCCTTAGGAAAGCTGTATGAAGCCGTTTTTTCGACATCATATAATTCAGCTTTGAAGCCCACTTTCTTGTTTTTGGCTCATAATCTAAGTTGTGTTTGGCTGGTAAGCTTAAAGTTGAGATTTTTTATTGGTTTTATGGACTAAAAAAGTCTTAGGAAAGCTATAAGAAGCCGTTTTTTCAACAGGATATAATTAATCTTATTTTCTTCAAACGGAAGCCAAACAACTCTTTAAAATGTTGTTTTGTGATTGGGTTTTCCTGTTTCAGAATCATTTTTTGGTAGACAATGTCATTTTTTCACTTTGTGGTGTTAATGGTGTCTAAGAAGTGATATATTTGAAGCTGTGTGAACAATCTTTCCGGGTAAATTTTAAATTTGTGGTGCTTGTACAAAGTTATTAATTGTTTGATCTTAGCACTTTCTTAATTTGTGTACCATGTTACTACTTAATGTTTCCATTAGCCAATAGATCTGATGGGTAGGTGTAATCATTTTCTCGTCTATTATGTCATGTGCTTGTTGGTGTAAGTATATCATAAACAAGCAATAGGAAATACACGATTATCTGCATCAAAAGTCATTGCTAACAACAACTTTCCTTTGTACTTTCCATACAAGTGGGTTGCGTCAATCCCGATTACAGGTCTACAATGTTGGAAAGCCTGAATTACTTGTGGAAACGTAAAAAAAAAATTATCCAGTACCTCGTTGAGAAATTTTCCATTTGTGTCATAAGATGGCGTCGTTGCGTAATGAGCTACGGTTCCTGGATTGTATTTCTGAATTGCTAGCATAAACTTCGGTAATACACCATATGAACTTTCCCAATTACGAAATATGTTCGCTACCGCCTTTTGTTTACCTACCCATAATTTCTTGTAGGAAACCACTTTGTTAAAACGCCCTTCCACGATATTCTTAAGTGCCTTGAGGTTAACCGTGGGATCCTCTTCAATAGCCTTTTGAATTGTTAATGCAACAAGATTAGCATCAATTTGTGGGTGGTCGTTTGTTACAACCCTATGGACACAAGTATGAGGACCCTGATATTTAGAAACTTCATAAAAGCCGTGATTTTTCATATACGATCCTCGAATCCTCCATTTACAACTATTTTCTGATTCCGCAAAATATTTACATCGTACTTCCCAAAATTCTCCTTTGCTCCTATGTGAGACAAAATGTCGATTTCATTTGATAGACCATAATTTCATCCCTTTTTTCATCATATCTTGGTCTCTAAAAGAAAGACCAATAAATTGTTCATCAAACTCGGGATCCCAATTTTCAGGATAGATTACAAATCATTGTTTTTACCACTGGTTATACATGTCAAAGGTGCCAGGTTGAGTAATGTAATTTGACATTGGTTGATGTAGTGGAATTCCATCCGGTATGTGTTCCGGCCATTCAAAACCACCAACTCTATAATTTTCATAACTCATATTCACGGTCATTTGAAATGGGGTATCATAACTCCTAGGTAAAGTATTTTGTTGTTCTTCTTCCCCCTCATCGCTCTCATATCTGTCTTCTTTGTCTTCATCATCTCCTCTAAAATCAGGATCATCATCCTCGTTTTCATCTAAATCACCCCATATATATTCATATGAAAAATTTTCTGTCTCCCCAATGTTATCATTTTCTGCCAATCGCCTAATTGCCTCGGAAGAAGGTGTTGTCGAAATAACATGTGATGTCTTACGAAGGGGGTTTCTCCTTCTCGAGCTACCTGCTTCATCTACGGGTGTATAAAAAGGATATGTTGTTTCGTTGGGTGCATTAGAATGTGTGGGAATGTCAAGAGATGTATGTGTAAAAGATTCGTAATTTTGAGATGGGATATGCAATTGCTCTATTTCGACATTTAACTCAACAAATGTTCTTTCATTTTGATTGGTTAAATCCAACATCGCAGTGACAGTGTCATCATCTTCAATACAAAGTGGCATGTATTTGAAATGATTAAATGTGGTCGGATATGGAAAACGACAAGTTAATTTCAACCGATTAGAATTTGAAGAGATCCCTATTTTTTCAAATAATTTTTGCAATAATTGTTCATATCTAATGTTTCTACATACCTTAAAAACTTTTCGATGAGGAATAATTTATGATAAACCTTCATTATTTTGAACCATTTCACCACCCCAAAAACAAAATAATGTAGGAACTACCATGATCTAAGTAATTTGAATAAACTAAAAACATATTTAACGGGGTTTGTGGTTTGTGAGTATGTGGTCTATGGGTTTGTTTGGGGAAGAATGGTACGAGCTTTGAGTTTGTGGTATTTTGTTTGGAGCTTTGAGTCTCTGGTATTTTGTTTGGTGGAAGATGGTAGGAGATAAGGCAAGTTGGGGTATTATATTAAACTCTATCTCGTTGATCCGAAAAGCGAGATAGAGTAGGCCAATTTTGCAATTTATTAATAAAGTATTCTAAAATAGGAATTTTTGTGCGGCAGTAGGCCAATTTAGAAAAAATCTCAATTTTTTGTTCTAGTAAATATTTTAAACTCTAGTGGTCAGTTTTGACAATAAATTCTTGCCCAAAAATATATGGCCTCCATTTATTTATAGATTGAACTAGAGCATAAAGCTCTTTTTCATATGTTGACAATGTCAATAGTCTCCCCTTTAAAGCTTTACTGTAAAAAGCTATAGGTCTTTTTTCTTGTTGAAGTACAGCACCAATTCCCTGTCCTGAGGCATCACACTCAATAACAAACTTTTTAGTGAAATCTGGTAAGGCTAATGCAGGTGGGGTTGTGACAGCAACCTTCAAATTTCTAAATCCTAAATCAACATTTTCAGTCCATGAAAAAGCATTTTTTTTTAGTAAATCAGTTAATGCACTTGCTATTCCCCCATAATTTTTGATAAATCTCCTATAATATCCAGTTAACCCTAGAAATGCTCTTGAACTTTTTATGTTTTTTGGCTTAGGCCAATCAAGCATAGCTGTAATTTTAGATGGATCTGCCTTTACTCCTTCATGTGAAATTAAGTGACCTAAGTAATCAATTTCTTTTTGAAAAGATTTACACTTTGATTTCTTAGCATAAAACTCATTAGTTCTCATAGTGTCTAACACCAGTCTAAGGTGATTTTCATGTTCCTTTTCACTTTTACTATAAACTAAAATATTATCAAAGAAGACTAACACAAATTTTCTTAAAAAAGGCTTAAACATAGCATTCATATTACTCTGAAAAGTGGCTGGAGCATTAGTTAAACCAAAAGACATGACCAAAAATTCATACTGCCCTTCATGGGTTCTAAAAGCAGTTTTAGCTATATCTTTCTCACTCATCCTAATTTGGTGATAACCAGACCTTAGTCTAATTTAGAGAGAATAGTAGCACCATTTAATTCATCTAATAACTCATTCATAACAGGTATAGGGAATTTATCGTTTATAGTGACCTGATTAAGAGCTCTATAGTCAACACACATTCTCCACGTGTCATCTGCTTTTTTGACTAAAATTACGGGTGAGGAAAATGGTGACTGAGAATTTCGAATTAACCCATTACGTAAAAGCTCCTTAACAATGTTTTCAATTTCAGTTTTCTGATAATAAGGGTACCTATATGGTCGTACTGAAATCGGATTTGTTCCTTGAATTAATTCTATTTTGTGCCCATGTTGCCTTTCAGGTGGTAACCCTTTCGGCTCAGAAAAAACTTCTGGAAAATCTCTCAAAAGGGGTTCAAGTTTGGAATTTTCAAGAGAGACAACATGTCCCATTTCCGTATAATATAATTGTAAGATAAATCCTTTTTCCTTTCTTATATTCCCTTCTAAAAATTGGATTTCAGCAACTTTTGTTTGGTTATTAAGCCCTCTAAGACAAATCTCTCTATTACCTTGTCTGAAGTTCATTGTTAATTTTTTAAAATCACAATTAATAACCCCTAATTTGCTTAACCATTGCATTCCTAAGACCATGTCATAACCAACCAATGGTGACAATAAAAAATCCACTAAAAACTCATTTCCTTGAACTGTAATTTTTACCTGCTCACAAATTCCATCACTTTTAATACTTTCTCCATTTGCTATTTTTACCTCCAGTAAATTACCTTGAATAACTGGAAACTTAAGTAAAGAAACCCACTTATGATCAATGAAGTTATGCGTACTACCAGAATCCACTAAAATCCCTACTTTCTGGCCTTTAATTTTACCAACAAATTTTATAGAAGAAGAGTTACTGCCCCCTGTTATTGCTTGTAAGGTTATCTCAGAAGTTTCATAATTATCACCATTTGTTGGTTCATCATCTTCATTATCACTAATTTCATTTTCTTTGTCCTCATAATTTTGTAAAAGAAAGATCTTTGGTTTTGAACATACGTGTCCTCTAACCCATTTTTCATCACAGTTATAACAAAGGTTCTTCTTTCTTCTTTCTTCCAATTCAGTATGTGAAAGTCTTTTAATGGGGGGTAAATTATTAGCCACATTCGTGTTCTGAGTGTAAGTAGTTTGCGAATTAGGAACAGTAAATTTAGTAGACTGATTTACAAAAGTTCTAGCATGATTTTTCTTCTCTAACCCTAACTTTTTTCCTGGTAATTTGCAATAGTATAAGCAGTATCAATATCTGATGGAAATTGTATTTTAACGGTTAATCCTATTTCTTCTTTTAACCCACTCACAAAGTACACTAATTTGTGTTTTTCAGAAAGATCCATTACCCTATTAGATATGAGTTCAAATTATCCCTTGTAATCCTTCACACTACCAGTTTGTTTTAACTTAATTAAGAGACCTAATGGATTTTCATGCATATTATCTGAAAACCTCTTAATTACTTGCTCACTAAAAACCTTCCAATTACTTATGAGCCCTTCTTGTTCTAAATTCTGGTACCAAATTAAAGCTTGATCTTCAAAATGCATGTTAGCAATCATAATCTTTTGATTTTCTGGTTTATGATAGAGTTTAAAAAACTTATTTGCTTTGTAGACCCATTCTATGCATTTGTCACCAAAAAATTTGGGAAAATCAAGTCTAACTGATCTAAAATTAACAGGAGTTTGACGATGGAGAAAATTAACATCACCAGCATTTGGAGATTTGAAGTTGTCATTTCCTGAAGTTTTTGATGATCATTATTGTATGAAATTCCAAGTTGCTATAATTGGACGTTCATTTGCAAGATTTGATTCTCCAGAATAACTGTATCTTCATGCATTTTTTTTGTTCTTGCAAACTGGCTTGTATCAAGGCCTGTAGATGATCTAATTTTTGGTCTGTAGTTAATGTATTAGAGTTTTCTGGTTGATCTAATGGTTGGTTGGTTTGTAAAAATGGTATGGACGGTGGTTGTTGCGATGCGTGGGATCGTTTTCCGGTCATCGGAAAGCCCTCTGATACCAATTTGATATGTACCATATCGAAAATGAACAAGAAAAAAAGCACTTAACATAATTGCACAAGTTTTTTTTTTCTTGGGATAATATTCAACTGTTACATACTCGCACCTTTATACTAGATAGAAAACAAATTCAAACTTTGGACGGTTACTTGTAATTAATTAACTGCTCCATCTAAGCCATTGATTTGATGCTACGTGGCATCATCAGAATCAATCACTCTAATCCTATCCTACGGCTAAAAACACTACACACCCTACTGATCCTACGATCACGGTAATTCCACACTTATTATTACAAATTAAACAAATAAACAAATAACATAACAACGCATAACACATCTTCATCTTCTCTCATCTGAGATCCAGTCCATGGTGAAATAAGCTTTTTATCAACTCTTCTCCTTCATCGCTTTGCTACATAACATCCTTTCAGATAAAGATATATCACACAAAATCCTATAAACGTATAATCATCTAATGGTTACTTTGTAAACCAGAGAATGTCACGTAAAAAGAAAAAGGAAAAGAAAATTCGAGTTAAAATGTGTTACTTGTTTTCATAACAAGTGCATTAAATATACATAATATACTTTTTTTTAAGTGACATATTTTTGTAAAAAATGACTTGTATTTAAAATAAACATTGTTGTAATAATTGGCCATCTTGAGCCTTACTCTATTGGGCTTATCTTGGACTTTCATAGCATATGTAACCCTACCCTCTATTATATAAAGAGGGTCAGGGGTCTCTTGATCTATCTCTCTAACACTTATTAATGAATAAAGAACCGTCTTGTTGCCTCTCTCTATATTCTCTCTATATCTACTATATACATATCTATAACGAGCTAATATGTTATACAACATGTTATCGTCACTTTGCTCGCAGAGAATAGGATATACGCTCGCGGGTATTGAAGATTTTGTGTAAACGCACGGATATTGGATATTTATAAACCTTGAGGTTTATCCGGGTTTTTAGGGTTTTGCTATATCGACCTACACCAACATACCGTGCATAAGGTACCGAATTCAAAACTTAATTTATTCCATATATATGATTGCACGTATTATTTTATGGATAACTAAAGCATGATAAACACACCATAGTATATAATCCATGTGTATTAGAGTTTGTTTCTTGTATGGATAACTAAAGCATGATCGTAACACACATATTGTTGATTATAAAATAATATTTTTTGATAAGACCATACAATGTAACCCAAACTGCATGTATTTGTTGAAAAAAAAAACCTATGCGTGATAGATTTTTTTATTTTTTTTACTGTCTAACATGATCAACATGTCTATAAAAACCTATTGATATGTAATATGTATCATGTACTGTAAAATTGTATTTTCATATAAACAAAATCAGTAAAAGACATATAATCGGGTTGTAGATCGGAAATCATGTAATTGTAAAACATGTATTAATCTGTGGGATTAAATCTGTAACAAACTGAAAACAGTAGGACTGTTTTGTAATTCGCTGAACCTATTGCCTGTGCATGTTAATTACTAAAGGACTAAACTGAAACTTATCTGAAATTATGGACTGAAACTGTAATAACGCTGTAAATAGATATATAGTTGGCTGAAATTACACAGATAGTCCATGTAGTATATTACATGAATAAAAACAGTATATATGTGTTATAAAAGTCAATATTCGGTCTATAAATATTCACCCACATGCATATATATATATTTATTAAAAGGCAAGTGAATAAAAATTACATGTTAATTAAATAAATTGATATGTTTCCATGTAAATTTAACACATTTGCATGTTAAAATTACCATATAGAACTAATTGGTAATTAAGAATATATTACTTGCTTGCATGTTGTAATTACCATGAATAAAATCTTCACATATGACAGTTAATAATAATAATTAGATTTTGCTAGTATAAATTGTGATATATTATGTGTTGATTGATGATAATTCGTAAATATCAAAAGTAGCAACATCTATATATGTAATCACTGCCATGTTTATGATATGGTAATTTGCGAAATCATATATTTTCACATTTAAGTTGGAAAAAATTATGAACCTTCCTCAACTACGCTCACCTATTTGGATACGATGTCTAGGAAAGATATAGGCGGAAGTCGATATCCTAATGAGGTCGGGTTTTAAGTGACATTCGTGCCCTCCACTCTCACCGTCTTTACTCATCGTGTTCAAGTAGAGCTACCGAAAGGGTTGACTAAATAATAATTTCCCCGAGTGTGTTAATATGTGATGTATGTTTCACCGAATTGGTGTCTCAGTATCGACCCGTCGTTCCATCAATGAGAACCAATTCACATTAAAAGCAAAACTATTTTCGAACCTGTCGTTTCGAAACAAAGTTTGTGCTTGTGCAAACCATAAACATATAAACCAGTCGTTTTATATGATAAACCATAAACGGTTATCCCTTAAATAGTTCAAAACTATTATAAAGGTGGAAAATCATATACTAATGTGGTTAAAGCTAACTGAAAGGAAACATTGAGACCCTCGATTTTGTTGCTCAAATGAGTTTGGTACCTTTCTTTATTGATTTTGATAAATCATTGAGCTATTTTTTTGCTCATCTGTATTATGTTTTCCATTTGGATTATTATTTTTCCATTTGGACTATACTTTTGGATTATGGTTTGTCTGTTTACGAAATTTCTCGAAATAATTTAAAGTCTTTTGAGCAAATTCCTTTGACAAATGTGACCAAACTTTAAATTATGAAATTTTAGGAAATACTTGTGCGGTAGTTGATTTTTCTGGAAATAGTGGGTAACAGTTTACCACATAATTTCACCAACTACTTGCCTAAAAGAGTACTCGTTGACAACAATTTTGGACCTGTCGTTCCAAATCAAATTTTTTGGTAAAACCAAATTGATTTGTCAAATATGAGACCTTATACTCCTGTAGGTCTTGTCGTACCTTGTTGAGTAGTAAGATAATTCGATAAATCCAGTTTTATCTGGAAATGCTCATGAAAGATTTGAGATTTCTTTACACAACCTCCACACAATAAGACCAAAAGCGTAGTCATAAGGAGTTGAGATGTATTTCAGTGGTTGTTACCATGTTTTTATAGCATTTGAAAGTTACCTTATCATTCGTTTGTCGTCGATTGATAAGAGCATTTCGATATTATGGCATTGACCGGATGAGTTATTTCCGGATCAAAAGACGATGCTTGATTTATAATCGCATCGCATTTGGATTCTCTCTGATAATATATTTCGTGATTAATCCGAAATTCATGCCACTAATACTCACTTTGAAAGACTAGTATGTGTAAAGATCACGCAATGGACTCGTAGAATTTTTTTAAAGAATTGAAGGAGTTATTGTGGACTTATTCAACCATAAGACGGACCATAAATATAAATGGTTATGGTTGATGCATCGACAATATGGTCACATGATTAAAATACAAACTTAAAAACACTTGTATACTAAATTATTTAGAATGAGAATACCCTTATTTCCATTCTTCCCAGTAGCACAAAATAAGATTCCCAAATACTTTCCAGATAGATGTGTTCCGTCAATAAACAGCATTGGCCTTATGTAGGCGAATCCACAAATGCATGCTCTAAAAGCAACAAATATAAGCTGAAACTTGTTGGTTGTTTCATCTACTTCTAAAGTAATACGACTACTAGGATTATGTGCCAAAGCAACTTCAACGTACCATCTTAAATCATTATAGGATATGTTAACATCACCAAAAACTTTTTCACTAGCAACCGACAATGCCGAATAAGCCTTCATGTATGTGGTTTTAAAACCATGCTCACCTTTCATATGATCAACAACGTCAGCAGGCCTTAACATATGTTTCTCTCTAACTTTATCGTTAATCAAATTAGAAATAATCTTTGATGGTAAATTCATTCATTTCTCAGCCACAATTTCTAAATCACACTCATGAACATTGTTCCATTTGCGTATTACAAAACCTTTTATTGAAGACTCAATCGATGCTGTTATTGACCAACCACAGTTAAACTTTTCCTCTCCTCTTGTACCCTTCCCCAAACAGACCCCCTTGACTGCTTTTTTATGATTTATAACAAGCTTGTAATCATACCCAAGTTTGACACCATACTTCTTCAAAACTGTCCTGAACTCGTTAATACCACCATGAAACTTTTGCCCAACACCCTTCAGATAATTTGACCAATAATGACTCATCATAACCTTTTTGCTTGGATCAAAATAATCTGAACAAGTTATCTGTGGCATCTCAACACAAGTCTCAGACGTAGAACAAATTAATAATCCAGAAACAGTACAACGGCTAGACACTTGAACATCAACAACTCTCAAGGAAAATGTGTAGACTAGCCCAAACAAACAAGCAACGTCTACTTCATTATGTAAACGATAGTTTTCGTAATGAGGTATGGTGTACAGTAAATCAAGATCATTAATATTGAGATGAGGTAATATCTCAAAAACATTTCCAATTATATCGGTATATGTAGAACCAACCCCTATATTAATACTAGTCCTTGAGGGAGCAGTCAATGTGTTTGAATTGAGCTTGAACATCATAAAAATAGAATCCATCTAACAGAAAAACATGAAATTATCAAAAAAAATGTACATGGAATGTCAATTAGCCAATTTTAGAGTTTATATCCAGATTAGCAGAGTTAATACCCTAAAAACATATGTCATATCCTAATTAAAAAAGGTCCATATACTTATTTTGTTGATTTCATATCCTATTATAAGTTCATATCCTTATTTTTGTATATCGTTCCCTAATTATAAAAATTCATACCCTATCAAGGTTTGAACTTGTAAAATAAAGGTATCAACCATAAAAAACAGAGAATGACCTAGAATAATAAGGGTATGAATAATACAAATCCAATTATATTTCAAACTTCAACAGCACTACGGTTCCACTAAAAAAATGCCTCAATTACTCTTCAACAACAACAAAAAACCCTAATTAGTTATAGGTCATTCAATTCAACTCAATTCTAGTCGACGAGTTAAATCAATTCAATTGAAAAAGTGAAAAACCCACTAAGAGAGACAAATTGTAACTCAGCGGATAAAATTAAGGGAAAAGAACACAATTTCTCGCAAAAATAAAATAAAAATACAATTAACAAAGCAAAAGGAGGATTATACAAAGTACAATGATATAATTCAAGAGAGATGATTGTTTTACCCTTATCAAAGCGAGATATGGTAGCTCATAGATGATTATTAATGGCAGAATCACTTATAAAAATGAGATATGATAGCTCAGAGGTGATTGTTAATGGCGGAATCTAGAGAGAGAGTATTGGTGCGAATAAAGAACAGATATAGAGAGAGAAAGTGCGCGATAGATAACAGAAATAATATGACATGTCACGGGTATGTTTTTAAAAACCAAACTTTCAAGGGTATGTTTTTGTTAATTAAGTGTAAAAAGTAGTATGTTTTGTAAATTTTTCCTAATTGAAATTATTAAACACATTGATATACTAAATAAATGCTTCAGTTCCCTTTGCCTATTTATCTCCTCCACTTTATGTCTCTCTCTTCCCTAGTACTTGTACACTTTCAACCATATTTATTGCACAAATAAAGTTGTATGCTACTTCGTATTTGGTTTTTCTATACCGCTTGTGAAAAATTTCTCCCAAGTAGGTAATATCAATGCAACAATACTTTTTTATACTTGCGATTCAAATCTGGCAGTTCATTCTTCTATTTCAAATCATGTGTTGGCAACAAAAAAGGAAAAATAAAAAGATAAACATAACATTAAGTAATAAATATCAATGTTGTAAGAAACTATTGTGTTTTACAATCGTACATAATTTTTAAATATGTGATTTTTACTTCACTTAAATTTCATTATTACAATGATTAGTTGCAAACTATGAAATACTCATTCATTCTGAAAACACTAACAACACTGTATTGAGTAAAAAAATATGGTTAAAAAAATATTTTTTGGTGTTTAGAATTACAAATTGAGTTATACAGTGGTGTTTCATCTTACTTAAAAATAACTAGGGTCATAAAAAACTAAACATTACATCTATGTTGAAACAGCACCATGTAATTTTACAAAACCTTGTTATTAAGTGTGATAATTAACCAAGTTTTTGTTTTTTTTCCTCCCTTTATTCTTGTTCTTAAATACTAATAGGAGATTATTTTTTAGGTTCACACACATATGCTATGGGATCATTTCGATCGAAGCAAGTGAAGACAACGGTTTATATCATTGTATTTTTCTTTTATTGCCAGTGTTGACTAATGAAACTTTTAAATTATTAGATTATGCTATCTCTTTAATCATTTTGTGAGTTTGGGACCATTTTATTTTATTTTATGGTTTAATGATGAGTCGTATTTTATGATTTTGGGACATTCCGACTTATAAGACAATGTGGTTATGACTTTTTTTAGTCTTTCATGTCTCATTTTCTCTACAATTTCATTGACCGTATGTTGTAGTTGATGCTAATATTTAGATTGTGTAACCAAAAAATTCGACTCATATTCAAGTCGGGATAATCGGGTCCCGAACCAACGGGATCCCGAAAATTCAGGTCCCGACTTTTGTCGGGTCGGGGTCGGGATTTTTTTTTTCACTTTCAAAAGTAATCGGGTCGGGATACGGACATACTCATCAACAAAGTTCGATATCTGAGACCTCCTAGGTAAGGGTTATAAATTAAAAAAAAAAAAACATACCAAAATAGAATTTTGGTCACCTGAAAAAAAAGGTATCTTGTCTTTCTTTGTTTTGATACATTTTTACACAATGAAAAGTCATCAATTGTCCACCTTAACCCCGAAAATTACAAATCTCTGCAAGCGAGACCTTGGCATGCATGAAATTGGCAGTGGGCTACGGTTGCATCAGTAATTGATATCACATATAAAGGAGGACAATAATTTCTACGGAAAAAGAAATGGACAAATAAACAGAAAATGGTTTCCTCAAATATATAAATCATCAATTACAACATTTAACATAAAATAATGTAGATGATACCGTAATGGACTAAAGTCCGAAACGAGGTAACTGCAAGCAGTTTCCCTTAAACGATATTTGCCCCGCCACCTCTGCTTCTGGCTAAATGGGGCACTTCGTTCCCAAGGTACAACGTCTATCGCATGTGACTCGGCGGAAACGGCACCGAGCCACGGTCGGACCGTTGGTGGTGCGGTACTCTCTCTCTATATGTATGCATGTGTTTGTGTGTGTATGTGTATGTTATGACATGTATTTTTCTTTGTCTTGAAAAGTCTTTTAAAAATGTAACTCATGAAAGCCATCAATATGGGGATATAAATATTTTGAAACTCCTACAACTTAATTGCATTCAAAACAAAACAAAACCAAAGGTTTTTTCCAACAATTGGCAGTGGGCTACGATTGCATCAGTAATTGATATCACATATAAAGGAGGTATTGTGCTAGTCGCTAGTATAAAGAGCCTGTAAGTAGCAAAATAAGATATGAACTGAAATATTCATAACAGGTTGGTAGTATACCTCAAACCTAACTCAGAGTAATCATGACTCGAACTCTTTATATACATTATATAAAGTCATAATAATACAATCGTTTATTTAAAACTCAACTAATAAAAAATAAACATATAGAACTTTCAAAATATATGGATAGTTTTTTTCTACTTTATGTTTTTATTTAGTTGAGTTTTAAATGAACGATTGTATTATTTTGACTTTATATAATGTATATAAAGAGTTCGAGTCATGGTGACTCTGAGTTAGGTACCCCACTTCCCAAATCTATACTATAAACTCAAATACTTCCTTAGGTTGGAATGTGACTCATTGTTAAGCATACTTTTTTTATTTTTTTTCAATCTCGGTCTCATCGATCAACTATGAGGTAGCGAAAAAGATACTACCAACGTTATGGGTGGCAGCAACGGAAGTAGGCGTAGAGGCGCGAATACACCATCAATGTAAGTTATTTAGTTCCATATAAAAAGAAAATGTTATTTACATAATACTAGGCAGCAATTGGGTCAAATAATAGAATATTAAATGGAGTCTAAAAACTTGCTAGAAAACTTTGGAGAGACATTAGTGTAATCCACATTGTGCACTCAGACAAGGTTCTAAAATACGAATCTAGCCGGAAATTAAGGGGAGTATAGAGGAGGAACATAATAGTGGGGGCTAACACTCCTAAGATAAAAATATGGTGTCACGTGACACTGAGTTTTTAATCTTACGTATAAATAGTTTTTTTCTTTTTTCTTTTATCAGACCATACTATAAATACGAAAGTTATACGTTAGTATTTTTAGTTTCGGAAAATTTTACGTTCTTATAATTTTCTTGAATTTAGTTGTGTTTTGCGAGATTTTTAAAACCCAAAATGTCAAAAAAATATATAAAAACAACATATTTTTCAAAAGTAAAAATAGTAATGTATAACTTGCTTATTTATAGTATGTTTTGATAATAAAAAAAAAACTTTTTTTACATGACCTTAAAAGCTCATAGTGTCATGTGACACCATATTTTGGGGTGTTAGCCCCCCTTCTTCCGGGAGGAACTGGCTATGGGCTAAAATGGCCTATAGCACCCCGTATTGAGAAAATTCCAAAAAAAATCCATCTATTGTGCTAATAATTTGACGATTATATCATTTCACCAACACCACAATTACAAATATATATATAAAAATGCAATTCATCCCTAGTCACATTCATATCCTAAATCCATCACGGGGTATAAAACGGTAGACGAACACTAAAACGTAAAGAACTTAAAAAGGATTAAGCTAATTAAACATAACTAAGCGTAAATTTCCGTTTAAAATCCATGTCCCGTTTAGAAGTGTGTGCACCACAAAGTGAATAGATTTTACACATGAAAAAAGTTGTTTACTATCCTCTAGTTTGCTTTTAATTTAGTACATAATCTTTAAGTTTTACTAATTATGGTCTCAAACTATCAATTTTAGATTAATAAGAGGACTGATGTTTAACAAAATAACATTAATGCACTCACATTTCTTAGCTATCTATCACATAGTGCATCTAATTGCGTCAACATACGTCAAAAATGTATCTCCAAATATGAGATATATTGACTATAATTTCATCGTTTTATGATGTTAGACCCTTATGTTGGCCCGTGTGCGGCTAAACCTTAGAGGGGGGTGAATAAGGTTTATGGCGATTTTCGCCTAATTAAAAATTCTAAGCAACTGACACCCCAACTTACGCAATTCTAAGCTTAAGCGTTAATAATCGTTAATAAATTCAAACGCAAGCAAGCAAGAATAAATATTTGCGGAAAATAAAAGTTTAAGGGAAGAAGATGACACTGTGATTTATAGAGGTTCGGCAAAACGCGCCTACGTACTCTCCTCGGTACTACCGAGTATTTCACTAAAAATTCTTTTCCCGGATATTACAATCCTAACGAGCTAATCGACCGATTAAGCTCCCCCTCACTTTATGAGTGTCCCGAAATGAAAGACCTAGAGCTTTTAAGCTTCACTTACTTACAAAGCATCTACCCGATCACTCGCTCACAAAGATGAGTTTATAAAATACTCGTTACAATTTTGTTACAAAAATGTAACTACACTCACTATTCTATTTGCTTCTAAATAAGCTAATTGGTGAGTCTTTGTTGTTGTTCGAGCTTGAATCGCTTTCTTCTTAATTTCCTCTTTTTCGAATATTTTCACCAAAATGGTGATAATTTGGGTTTTGATTAAGAGAGGTTTTAGGATAATGGATTGGTGTATGATTGGTGGTTTGGAAGAGAGATTGAGCTTGTATATATAGACCAAAGGTCTGTTTTTCTGGGTTCTGACCGTTAGAAGTGGTTGAGGCTATTTTTCAGAGGTTTTAAGCTATTTTCCAGAAAAAGCTGAAAAGCTGTTTTCGAAATCTGTAGAAAACGATCGGTCGTTCTCTACAGTCGATCGATCGTTTTTCAGAAAACGATCGGTCGTTTCTGATAAACGATCGGTCGTTTTTTCGACATGCTCACTGGAAGAATTTGGACCAAAAACGATCGGTCGTTTTTGTCCAGTCGATCGGTCGTCTGTTCTTCTGGCAGTTTTTCGGTCTTCTTCGAAAGCCCATAACTCCTTCGTTTTAGCTCCGATTCTGGTTCCGCTTGAACCTGTGGCTTCGTTTTTCCGAGCTCTATCTTTCTGGCATTCTGCAATTTACAAATTCTCTTTTTGAAAAAAACAAGCATTATATCATCGAAATAGAGAAATCGTAAAATCATTAAAAACATAATCAAAGTTATAATTAAAAGCATTATATCATCGAAATAAAGAAATCGTAAAATCATTAAAAACATAATCAAAGTTATAATCAAAATCAATTATTGAACCCCATGGTTCAACACCTTAATTGGACGAAAATTGATAGGTTAAATACTAAATTGGTAAAACTTAAATATTGGGGACTAATTTGGTAAAATATAATGGTACATATTAATTAAACGACTTTTTTCACGAGTGAAATGATTTTTACACACACGTGGGGTGAGAGTCTCCGAAACTCTAATTAAGGGTACGTATCACGTTTCCTCGGAAACATGTTTCGGAGACGGCCACGGTACTCTTTCAAAATTTTGGTGGAAACGTATCCGAAACATTTCGGAAACTTAAGCGGAACCTCTTTAAAATCTTAAATTATACTTCCCCGAAACCTTAATAAAACATTCAGTAAACTTGTAAGATACTTATATTTGAACAAAAGTAAAAAAATGCATTTAAAATATGATGAAATATAATTAATAAAAGAGCATATATAAGTTATTTTGATAAATTATATTTTAAATCATAAAAATTTAACCAGTTGTTCACTTTACTACTGTATTATTCATAAAATTGTGAGTATTTGAGAAATATTTCCTACATGTTATATTATTAATTTTTAATTATGCTGACGTTTCACGTTTCCCATTACAAATTAGCCTATGTTTTCCGCTTCTTCCCGTATTGTTTTCCAGCTTCCATTTCCCGACCTGGTGTGTACATAAACTGAACCAAACCGATCAAAACGACTGAACCAAACTGAACCGATCAAAAACCGAACCAAACCGATTAGTAATGGGTTTGGTTTGGTTTGAAATTTGCTAAACGGATTTGATCGGTTCGGTTTACGGTTTCAGTAGTTTTCAAACCAAATCAAACCGATTATGATTGGTTTGGTTTGGTTTGGTTTGGTTTGGTTTCTGGGAATTTTTTTTTGATCAAAACCGAACAGATTATTTTTATTAGTTTGTTTGGCATTAAAAAAACAAAGGGTGTAGAGTTTGAGAGTGTGGGATGAGTTAAAAAAGGATTAACGTGCACTGTAAAAACAGCAGTAAGTAAGTAGAAGAAGTGATATCATTATTGTATTTAATTTCACCTGATTCTATTTTACCAAATAATCAAATCTGGTTTCTAATATATATATATATATATATAAACCTAAATAGCAAAAAAGAGAGAGAGAGAGAGAGAGAGAAATAAAAAGATCGAAACTTTGATCAAATGGCATTCGCTTCTAGATTCCTCTCCAAATCCAAACAGGTAATATTTTATATATATATTTCGACTCGTTTCTGTAGTAAACTATATCAAAGTGTTTCTTAGATTTTGTTCTATCTTATTTAAATTAATACAGTTAGAATTTGATTATTCCATTCTGATTTTCCGTTTTTGTGTTTGATTTTGGCTTTAGTTTTATCATATTTATAATTGCATATATGCATACACACTTATCTTTTCAATGTATTTAGATTTATACAATTTAATTGTTAGAAATCGATTGTCTCATGACCTGGGTTCACACTCACATTTTCCCATTTTTATTTTCTATTTTTTTGTTTAATTTTGGCTTTGTTTTATTATGCTGATTCAGTCAAGCTAGTTATTACTGTTATTACTTATTACAAATAGATTAATTTGAATGAGTGTACCAATTACGAATTTATTATGTTAGAAAAGCAAATGATCACTTATCTATTAAATTAATAAAATTATTTGTTAGGAATCGATTGCTCCATAAGCCTGGTTTGACACTCTTTGCAAAGTCACGTTGTCCCATTTTTATTTTTATTTTATATTTTGTCTTAGTTTTATCATAGGGTGCTTCGAGTTTGTGGGGAAATTAATATCTCTTTATTTTATTCCAGTATATTTTTCTTTTTCCTAAATATGTCACATGTAGAGAACTTTATGTTGATTCAGTTAAGCGGGTTAATGGAGTAATTACAAATAGCTAAAATTGAACAAGTGCTGAATCATCGCCATTTACCAATATATTGGTCTTTTTAAATGTTAATTTGACTGGGATCTATTTATTTTTAAATTCAGAATTTTATTTTGAATATTTATTAAACTGGATGTATGAAAGTTTGATGGTGCGTGTTTATTCGTTTCGTTTATAGTCCTGTATGGCTCTGTTTGCTTGCTGTATTTAAGCTTATCTAAATTTTAAAAAAAATTCATAGTATTTGTTTGGCATCTTCAAAGCTGAAAGTTTTTGGCTTATTGACCTGTAAAAGCTAGATGTTTTAAGCTTGAAAGTGTTACTGAGCCAAGAAAAACGAGAAAATATTAGATTCTTAAAAGCTGCAACACAAGCCATAATCTATGATATAATTTTGAAATAAATAGTTTAGAGATTTGCGAACTTATGGCATTTTGTAGGCTCTTTTAGATCAGTTAACTATCTTTACCCTTTTAAATTTTATAGAGTAAATCTTGCTTATTTAGACACACAACTATAAAGAAGAAGGTTATGAAAGTTCTGGGAATTGGGAATATTCCTCAACTGGATGAGCTTAAAGGGGGTCTCTTTTAATCAAATTTGAGTAGAAAATGAAAGTGTGTTCATTGGTTCAGTCTTTTTAGCGAATCAGATACAATGCTTTAGACAATGAAAGAACAAAAGCAGAAGATCGTTGAATTGGAGTGTGAGCGTGCATTTATCCACTGGAAAATACTCCTATATGATTTGACTTTTATTGAAAATGCATACGTACCTGGGTACCGGGTACCTCATACCCGGTACTTTGGTAAGACCAGGTTCGTACACATTTAACAATAATATAAATTAATTAGGATATACTATTCGGCATATATTCAGTATGATCATATAAAAAATGAGATATAATGAGTTATGTATGTGCCATTTTAAGAGTGGGTTGAGTTCTTTCCTCTATTATTCTCTTTCTATTTCATTCGTAGGTTGCATAAAAATGCACTAACTACCCATCGTACCTGTACCGTTAGAACTCCAATATCAGTATATTCCCGCACTTGTACGGTACCTTTACCGCTTACCCGTACGGGTACTTCATAGCCCTATAGTCACAGGGTACTAAGTAACCCTATAATAAGGGCATCTATGAAAACTTTGTTCTTTGGCTTGGTTACTGTGAAAGTTTGTTCTTGCTGTTTTCTAGTTTATACGCTTCATAGACAGGTTGGAATTTTATTTATGTACAATTTGACCTACTTATTTAGCAAAAAATTGGAACTTCAAATTGAGAATATATAATCTCAAATTTAAGTACATAATGACTTTCTGAGAATTTTACTTGGATATTCATCTAAAAGGTATCTAATTGTGTGCTTAAACTCTGCATAATACTTCATAGTTATAAGTACTGCATAATTATGTAAGTCGTAGTGGGGTAATGTATGTTTTACCATTAAATATTGGTGGTTGGTACAATCGAGGTGGTGTTCTCGAGCAAGGTCGCAGTAGTGGTGCCGACGGTCAGATGAGAATGGAGGAGGGAGAGTGAAAATATCGATTTGTGTTTGGTCGAGGAGAAACAGAAGTAGTAAAGTAGCTGACCAATTAGAAAGAAAGATATGACGGGTTGTGTTTTTTTCTAATCAAGTATTGCAAATTGTATGTCTACTTAATTTTCCGTTTTTTCCTTGATCTACAATTTTTTTTTTGTCATGCAGTTGCACAGTGGTCAGATCCTTCTACAAAGGCAGCACCTCAATTCAACACGCTCCTATGCCAAAGAAGCTGCTCCTGCTGCCCTTAAAGGAGATGGTAAGTTACTAAAAGAAAATCTTTTCCTATTCTTTGTGTTTCTCTTTACTCCTTGGAATGATACACTTTATAAGTTCCTGTTATTTTGTTTAGAAGTTATGTGGATATCTTTGTGCCTAAATAGTTTGGGGAAGTATATCGTATTCTGACAAATGCTTTTTGACTTTAAAGAAATGTTGAAGAACATATTTCTAGAGGTGAAAAACAAATTTGAGACAGCCATGGGGGTGCTCAGGAAGGAGAAGATCACCATAGATCCTGAAAGCCCAGCAGCTGTAGATCAGTATGCAAAGGTCATGAAAACAGTAAGAGAAAAGTATGTTCCTAAATTAGAATTGGTTCTCTGACAAATATTTGTATAAATTTTGAACAAACTAATTTTTTTCATGTTGAATAATCTGACAAGTACGGCATGGAATTTTTCAGGGCAGAGTTATTCTCAGAATCTCAAAGGATTCAATACACAATCCAAACTCGAACTCAAGGTATTCCAGATGCTCGAACATATCTGTTGACATTGAAGGAGATCCGGAGCAGGTAGATGCATACAGTTGAAATTAAATTCTACCATGAGATGCATTTATATATTATCAAATTTTACCATGAAATGCATTTAGTATGGCTAAATTTGCATTAATAAATTATTTGGGAAGTTTAAGCTGCGATAGAAATTGTTACTCTCTCTGTAAGATCGCATATTAGCTTCATATGTATGTCCGTTTTTAGAGATGATCTTATGTCTCTCCAAAATTTCCGGGTGCTTCTGTGTACTTAGGTAGAGGGAATCCAGTTATTTAGTATATACCCTTTGACCTGACACATCGATGCCAAGGGCGAACTCAAAACTGTTTCTTTGTTGAGAAATATGAGACAAGGGGAAAGGCAAGAATTGACTTGTATTTTTGTTTTATTAATTTCTTTTTCTTATAGATATAACTGTTGGGAGATTTAAATCCGTCACAAATTTTCATAAAATTGCAACTTTTGGGCTAAACAGGTCTTTTTGTGAAAAATGTAATCTTTAGGAATGAACAGATTAACAATTAGGAATGAATGGCTGCTTTGTCCCTTTTCATCCCGTATAGATGAGCCCAATTATAGTCTTATAGATCATAAATATCAGACTTCTTTGAGAGAAAATTAGAAATTTTTGAAATTAAATGACATCCACCCTCTCTCTCTCAAACCCCCTATCTGGTTATACAGTATATAGAATACCAGCTATGTCTTGCTAACCTTATTGTGTTGAATTGTGTTACAATATAGGGGGTCACACTAAGCATTTCTTGGTCAGTATTAGTTAGTAGACTGAGTGTGATCTCGTAGTTGATGTTTGACCTATTTATGCTATTGAGACCGTCAACTCTGGTTCTAAAAGGTTATATTTGACAGAATTTTGAACAGAATTTTTTTCTCCCATCTAGCACTTTTCCTTAACACTTCCGTCCCTGCTAATTATATTGGATCATATAGATCATGTCACGTTAAAACATCAGTATCTGCTATATTCTAATTTAGGCATATTATTTTGTATGGAATTGGATAGCTAAAAGGTCAGGAAAGCTATGTATGTGCTTTTGATTTGAGGGGGAAGATTTTCACAACTTCATAATTTTGTATTATTAATTTGCTACAGGAGAGGCCTGACTGATGAGCTTGGTGCTGAGGCTATGATGATGGATGCACTTGAAAAGGTTGAAAAGGAGTTGAAGCAACCGCTTATGAGAAATGACAAGAAAGGAATGGCTCTTCTCACGGCAGAATTCGACAAGATCAATTCAAAGTAAGGATTAACTTATACACTCGGTGTCTCTTTTGCAAAGATTGTTACAATGCTTATGCCCTCCACATATATGGCTACTCAATGAGAGTTTTGCAAAAACATTTCTTTTCTTTTTGGGTTTTTCGTTTCTCTGAGTCTTGTTTCTTTACATTTGCTAATTTGTTCATCACTATTATAGGACAATTGTGTTGTTACTTGGATTTACTTTGAACATATGATACATCTAGTTTTTGGTTCTCTGTAAAGCGAGTCAAAAAAGCTGAACTGCACAAGTTTTGTTTGGTTTTTGAAATTTTATCGAAAATAAAGAAAAACAGCTAAAAATGGAAGCTTAAAAGAGAGCTAATAGGAACTTTACCTTAACGGTCGATGAATCTTAATGATTAGACATGGAATATACAGAGCTGTAAATTTGATTTGTTCGAAAAAGTGATGTCTTTTGTTGTGACTTGTGATGTGTAACGAGTCCAGACAGGGGACGGAGGATAGAAAATGAGAGAAATGAGGGAAGATTAACGAAGATATAAGAAAGGGGCTAATGTATGGACTATTTAGAAAGCGAGGAGGTTAAGTGCAAGAAGTGAAACTTCAGGGATGACTTTGCAATTTAGTTTAATTACAAGTAGTATAAATCGTCTTCATAGTACCTGAGTAGAGGAATGAAGAATATGAATCTTAATTTCTTTTCTTAAGTTCTGAATTTATTTTAAATTTCGTTTTTAAATTCTGCATTTCAATTAGTAGTACTTAGATCTTGTACCTTCAATTTATTAGTTGATATATAAAGAAAATATTCCCCACAGACAGACTCGTTTTGTTCTTTTTCCGTTATTGAGTGAACTTTACAAGTGAGCTCTTTACAATTGGTATCAGAGCCAACGATTCTACTCCGTACACACTGTTTTCGCTGCATTTGAACACCTCATGGCAGATTTGAGATGGGGAGTGGACTTTCAAAACAGCACATATTATCAGAAAAATTAGGAACACCAGGTGTTCGATGAAATTCCTCTACTGCATCAACACCAACTACCTTCGTTAGCTGAAATGCTACCATATTCCCCGTGCTCATTCGTACTTTCATTTGGTCCCTCACCACCCCCACGTCCTCCAGACGAACCACTGTGGCAACTACGACACAATCCTCTACCAAATTCTCACGCAGATGAACAACCATACCCTCAGCAATTTCCAGAATACGTCGTTTATCAACATACACAATTCCCAATCACACATTTATCAGACCATTCCCACTTGCAACATCATAACTCTTTGAGCCACGCTTCATCACCACCACATAATTATCCCTATACCGAGTCTCTCTCACTAAACATCCCGGCTCACTCAGAACCTCACTGGTGCCCGCCTCCACTCAAACCACAAATATCTCTTTATTCAACACCCTACTCTTTTTCACCAACACACCCTCATTCAATTACAGCAGATTATGATCGATATGCTATCCAGTACCAAAACCAAACAATCTGCCCATCCCCCAATCAATTCACGTGTCCTCAAAACAACTGGAAAGATCATTATAACGCGGACGATGCTAGACACGTTAAAAAGCAAAACAGTGAGATAGGTGAAATTTTTAAGAAGCAAAACAATGAGATAGCTGAAATTTTTGAGGAGCGAAACAATGATATAGCTGAAATTTTTAAGGAGCAAAGAAAGGATCTTGATGCCATTTTTAAGGATCATGGAGAGAGAATGGAAGCCATAATTAGGAGAATTTTTTAGCATATCCCAGAGGAAGATAATGATTATAAAGAAGACGAGCATGGTGTGACCTCACCATCGGGTTCTGAAGAAATTGAGTCCAATGAAAAAGAATAACCAGGAGCCGAAAATTCATTCACGGGCGCTTTATTTGCATCTGGAGTTGCCCAACAGTCGGGTATAACCTTTCCTATATATAAAATGTTTATAGAAAAACGGTTAGAGAAGGTAACAGATAATGATATCACTTATTTTGGAGGAAGAAAGGCAAAAAATCGAGTGCAATTATTAATCAAAAAGCTCGTAAGTGGTGAAGAATTTTCGGGCATTAAAGGCGATAGTTCCAACAGAGGAGATTTTCATAATAAATTTGATCCGGGTGGGAACATAATTATGAAGAAAAATTTAAACTTTCACATGTTAAATCAAGCAGTACAAGATTGTGCTCTTGTACAGCTACAATCTTGTTGGGAAGGTATTGATGTTTGTCAAAAACTAAAGGTTAGTACTGATATGGGTGGAAGTCTTAGAATGAATGATGTTATTTATGAAAAATTAGATGGTCGAGTAGACGATGATGTCACAAGGAAATGGTATGTGATGGCGGGGGCAATTCCGTATTACAGGATTCGAAATGTGGAAAATTCTCTTGCTAATATCTTTGATAAGAGCATCTTTCAAACTTATGAAACTCATAGAAGTGACAGTGCAATATTTCTTGTATCATGGTCTTTCAAATTTGAAACAGGGCATTTGCTTGAGCTCATTGCAGGTTGTTCCTCTTATGAAAAGCCTGCGCTTCTAAGTAACACGAAGAGTTGGGTTTCTTCTATTAGTCGTAAACCGACTTGTGTGTTTTCCTTATTGTCCTATAAAGTAAATGTTCTACTTGGAGAAATTGAATTGGAACAGAAAAAATCTAGTCAAGAGATTCTATCTTTGGTAATTGAGGCCACTTTAAGAAGCCTTCTGCTCATTCATGAAATGTCTACAAGGATTGGAAATCCCAAGGGTGCGAGCATCTTTCTTGATTCTTTGACCATCCAGAAAAGAGGAAAGACAAAAAATGGCTTTGATGCAAAGTGGTATTGGAAGCTAAAATATGTGATTTTATTGACATTTCACATTTTCCCTTGGAGACCACTTCGTGAACCGTCCCTCTCGCACTTGATGGTCTCACTCGTACCGACCTTTTTTCTGAGGGAACCAAATTTTCAAAGGAAATTTTTGAATGAAGTAGCAAAGGTGGCCTTGCAACCCTTAGAACCAGCTCCCTGCCTCATCTACAACTCTAGCCCCTATACGTGTATCATAGGAGTACACAGATTTGAGAACAATTCTACTCACAACCTTGAGGGCAAGGTGTATTTTAAGTGGTGGGTAATGTAACGAGTCCGGACAGGGGACCGAGGATAGAAAATGAGAGAAATGAGGGAAGATTAACAAAGATATAAGAAAGGGGCTAATGTATGGACGGACTATTTAGAAAGCGAGGAGGTTAAGTGTAAGAAATGAAACTTCAAGGATGACTCTGCAATTTAGTTTAATTACAAGTAGTATAAATAGTCTTCATAGTACCTGAGTAGAGGAATGAAGAATATTAATCTTAATTTCCTTTCTTAAGTTCTGAATTTATTTTAAATTTCATTTTTAAATTCTGCATTTCAATTATTAGTACTTAGATCTTGTACCTTCAATTTATTAGTTGATATATAAAGAAAATATTCCCCAAAAGCAGACTCGTTTTGTTCTTTTTCAGTTATTGAGTGAACTTTACAAGTGAGCTCTTTACATGATGATATAACAAGGTCCTGTCCTGTCCTGTCATGATTTACTCTCTTCATTTTTATTAGACTTGGAATTAAGAAGCAAGACCTGCCGAAGTATGAAGAACAGTTGGAGATAAAAATAGCAAAAGCACAACTAGAGGAGCTCAAGAAAGAGTCGCTGGAGGCGATGGAAACTCAAAAGAAAAGGTATGTGTAATTTCTAAGAATTTGTGCTTTCGTGAGAAACAAGTCAAGTGGAAGATTAGACTTGCTATTTGGATATAATTACTACTAGACAGTTAAAAAATAATTTTAGATCAGCTGTTTATTTTTGATTTGTCATCTCTCAGGTTTAATTTGTACTTCATATAGCTTCTTCTATTGCAGGGAGGAGTTTAAGGACGAGGCGATGGCAGATGTCAAGTCATTAGATATTCGAAACTTTATTTGAGGCTAAGTTTGTTAGCTTGTTTGTTTGCCTTCGGGTTGGGAAGGTGTGAGAATAAGGGTTTCGAGCACTTGAAGCCAAGAAAATACTTATTTAAATTTATGTTATTGCACTTGAAGCCAATAGCATTATTTATGAATTTAATACTTGTAACTTTGAGAGAGGGTTTTCACAGAGAGGGTTAAGTGGTGAAATACTGGAGTTGGTACACTTTCTGGTGTTATTTTTGAACTATTTATATTTCCATAATCAATGATCAAATGTTAAAAGAAAAAAAGAATGAATCATTACTCTATTAACAACGATGTGCACGCCAAGATGTTGGTAATTCTTATTTCTCCCTCCTGTCTGAAAGGATGTAGTTTAATGTCCCAGGCTTTGTTAAGCCTAACCTTGGCTTGTTACTTGTGGAAAGTAACAAAGAAAAACTTTCATGTTTCTAACAGCTTTGCACTTGTTTGTGGAACTGATTACAAGACCTATTAAGTTGTTTATCAATGTATTTTGGCTTGTTTTTGCATTAAAAGGATAGCTCACAAGTAACCTGTAAGATTGGATTCTTAATCGGATCACTTGCTAATGTTTCCTTAATCAAATTGTTTTAAAACTGGGTTTTGGGTCAGTTGGATCAAATTTTAATTATTTTCTAGGAGTTAAATTTTTGAAAGTTTTAATTAATTTATAAAAGTTAAAAATATTTAATTCCTCGCTATTATTTTTGTACTTAAAAAGTGAAGGTTTGACTGACATGAGATGTTCCGCCCCTTCTAGATAGGACCAAAACGGCAAAATCAATCTGTCATGTATTCCCATTGTTTGAGAAAATTTTATTTCTTTCCTTCGATAGCGGCTTCCATATCAACAGCAGTTTGACATCTTCGAAACACAGTTGCTGCAATCCTCATTAGCTGTAACAAGATCAAAATTGAAGTATGACTGACTGTTCACACACCAATGATAATTCGGTTGGAACACTTTCGGTATATCCAAAAAAGTTATCGAGCCATTTGATTTTCTATTGAAAGATGGTACCCTAATCTAGCATAAACAACCTTTGAATATTAATCAATTTACAATCACAAAGCCAATGAGAATTTGATGCTCAACATAAAAAAGCAGTCCAAATACTTGTGTGAAAGGTACCATTCGCAAATCATTGGCTTTAAAAAGAAAAGGTGCGATAATCCCCTGTTTTAAAACCTAGATTAAAAGAAATGACAAAAATGAAAGAGCAACAACGGACAGACACGCAATGAAGCTGCCAAAGTTCTACATTTGGCTGTCAGATCAATTCAACAACCAAAACGTGGCTGTAGGGAACCAAAAGGAAAAAAGAAAGACCCAGGGTTATGAGTTACTTATGAAAGCTCAAGAGGTGGATGAAAATCCAACGCGTGACATGTTTAACTTCAGTGGCAGAAGTTAATTTATGACGTAAACCCTCAGCCTTTCTTCGTGACTATGCACAAAAGAAGCTTAGAGAAAATGAAAAAGATATATTGATAAATATTGCTGAATTATTATAAAGAATTCTGACTATTGCACGAAACAAATTTAGAAAAGAAAATATAATAAAAAATCTCAACTCTGTTGTGCTACAATTTCTACTACTACAAAGAATTTCTATAAATACTCAAGAGTTAGAAGAGAAGCAAAATGCAATAAATTGCAAGAACATTGCAACTAGAGCTCCTCATCAAGAAGAATATGCTGGTGCGCATCCCAAAAATTCTGCTCAATTATGTCACAATGTTCCACTACTAGTTTTTTCCGAAAATTGTGATTACTTGCCACTGTTTCATCTTCCAGCTCTTTTTTCCTCTTCCGAGGACTGTCAATATGTGCAACTGTCCCGCCTTTCTGTACCATTGAACGTAAAAAGGAAAATTAGAATACAAAGAACTGGCACAAATGAGTTGCTTAAGTATATATTGCAGACCAAGTGTAGGCAAAAGCTTCCTTTTTCAACAACATTCTCAAAAGCTTTGACTTCATATTAATATGATCCTATCACATTATGCCGTATGCCGGTATATAAAGTTCAAGATATATTACCTCTCAAAATAATAAAATTTAGAGCACACATCAGTATAATCTAATGGCAATTCGTGTCATCCAGTGGTTTTTCTTTAACTCACGGAGATTGTATTTTTATTTATACCATAGATGTGGAGCTTACATTGGTAAGCATATGCGTGGATAAAATAAATCATTATCTAAAGCTTATAGCGTGAAGAAAACAATATATAGCCCAAAAAAACCAAACAAGTAATACTAGTAAGGTCTAAGGAGCCAATTATAGAATAAATCTATGAATATCTAAAAATATTGCAACAAAAGAACTTGTTTGTCATGTTTTTGGAATAAAAACAACAAAAAGGAGCATAAAAGGGGGAACAAGTAAGGGGGCATAATATCTTACTCGTTCGAAAGGCTTGTTAAAACATACACTCACTCGTTCTAAAGGCTTATTAAAACATACAAGCTGACTTATCTGAGGCAGCCTACAAAAACTGGTTTTAAATAGGTTTCCAGGTCGAAACAAACAAGCCCAACTTCTTAGCTAGCCAACCGAATACAATGCAACTTATAAGCGGAGGTAAATCAGTTGAGTTTTAAAGCTCCAACCAAAAAAGTCCTAAATCTGAATAATGAAGAGGGTTATGTGCCCATTTTCTTTGCCGAACATCATGGCCAGGTCAGGTCTCAGAAAGTGTATGGGTCACACTGTTCAGAGAATAAATGTGAATATTAACGAAGAAAAAAGGAAATGGTAACCAAAAATACCATGTCCCAGAAGACGGATGATCCATAACGAAACATAATTGGTAGTTTATAGTAATCAATCCCAAATTGGTTGGCAAGCAGTTCATTCTTTTGTTCAGTTTGAGTACCCTGCAAATGGAACAAAGGCTGCAGCTAATAAAACATTTCTCACCTGTAGCTTTTCGGAACATAGTTAAAAGGGGTTTGAGTTACTTTGCTAAAGAAACATGATTGGTTATTGAAAATGGTAAAGAAAACAATTAAAAATTCTTCTAGACTGAATGTTTCATGTGGGTTGAAACTAAAACCACAATAATAAAAAATCTACATTAATCACTTTTTGGACAAAGAAGTAAAAGAAAAGCTAGGTGTGGGTTTCTCATTTAAAAAATCAAAGGTAAAAATTGTGGTGTCTAACACTAAAAAGGGATAGAAGTTCAACATAACAGAATATAAAAACCTTTAAATGGTCCTGTGCTTCTCTTCTGCTCTTGCCAGATTTTACCAGCATCCAGAAACAAGTATTATACTGGTTATTAATATGACCTACAATCCAAAAAGAAAGCGAAGTGCTGAGTTTAAATATATTGTATAATGCCAATTCAGAGCTTACAAGGAAAATACAACTGCAGCTCATCTGTTAAGGGATACGTACAATCAACATTTCTCCAAGCTAAATAATCTCTCACTATTTTTTGTGATGGATAGCATATAGCCCTCCCGTCGAAACATGGAGGGTACTTCAACTCTTTATTAGGGAATAAATTTTTCCAATTCATCGTATAAACCGAGGAGAACAGGGAAACAATGGCAGAGACGATTGCGCTGCAAGTTGATTACGACAGAAAGTATAAGCAAAAATTCATTTGGTTATTACAAACTCAGTCTATAGTAAGTACACGGAAATAAAACGTCACCTTTAATGTTTTCTGACATAACAAAACAAGATACTTCAATGATTCCTTTATAACAACATATTTTTAAAAAGGGATGAGATGATAGAAAAAAAAAACCTTCTACGCCTCTGATAAAACTGAGTCTCTTTCTTCAAGACAAAGCTGAAAGAAAAATATAACATCATAAATTGGATGAAATGACAAGGTAAAATGGTGAATACACTAGAGAAAAAATTCACCAGAGAAAAAATAGGACCTGTACTCATCACTGACACCATAAGCGAAAGTTATTTCTTGAAACTCATTCATCACAGCCACTGCACATGAATTCATAAGTTTCAAAGCCTGCTCATCATTTGGCTTCTCAAATTCATGAACGTCGGAAAATCTGCCAATATTCTTATAACTCAATTACTAACAACAAAGTTTAAGTTAAAGTTTATAACATATAAAGATAATTAAAAATAAATGGAAGCAGAAGAGAATACTCGTGGAAGTGACAGCCGTCGATCCGAACCACAATCCAAGTAGAAGGTATCAACTTTTCCTCAAACAGAAAGGATTTTATATATGCCGGTTTGACTTTATTGATATCCTTTTGAAAACTACCAAGATCTTTCACAAGTAATAATTGCTCGTTCCAAAAACTTTTTGTGGCTATATTTCTAAAGTGAACTAATTTTACGCTTTCCCGCAGTCTGCTTATGGGAATCCCATTATCATTATACTTCACAATTGTCTCCACCTATATGAAATTGGTAAGGCCATCAGTGTGATGATTTAGAAACTATTGGTATTGGGAGGATCCAAAGTTGAACCGAGATGTCAAATGGGAAAACTTTGTTATAAATTACAAAACAGAAATAAAGGAAAGTTAAGGAAAATATATAGACACACATTTAGATACGACAAAACTATAGCAATATATAAAAAACTAAGTTATGAATGAAAATAATGCAAACAAAAAACTGTACCTAATCAACAATTCGACAAATTGATCTTACATTGATAAAGTTTACACTACCTAATCTTTATATATGAAAATAAAATTGACTTAAGGAACAGCTTTGAACTATGCTATCATCTCTGGATATGTGTGTGACTATCTCGGTGTAAGTTAATTTTTCATAAATAGATAAATTAGCAGATACCAATTGGAGGATCCAGCACGTATGTTAACGCTTCTTTGAGGAGTGTGTGTTCGGCAAGGCACAGGAGACGTTTGTACTTCCTAAGTTTTTAAGGAAAGCAAACTGAACTTAATAAACATCGGAGGAAAATGTTGCTTGGCTTTTCATGTTCAGTTTACTCTTTGTAGGAAGCACCCATTTTCAAGTACATATTTATAGCAAGAGAAAAGAGAGTCTACAATTCAGATTTTAAATCACTCTTGCTAGGTGAAAAAAGCAAAAGTAAGTCTTGGAGAATAAAAACAAGACAAATATAACAGTTTATTCACTTAATTCTAGTTTTTCTAGCAAGCAACTTTTTCCAACAACACATATTAAGTAAGAGAAGAGAGCAGAAATCTAAGACCATAACTCCCAACTCTTCCTGGGGGATATAGAAAAAGTAAGTCTTTAAGAAAAAAACAGAGTAATGGTTGTAAATTGCAGTAACAATATATAAGAATTCTAAATTTACCAATGCAGAAAATGTAACACATAAGATATCTTTAAAATGGCAAGCCTTATGGCAAATATTTTCCGCTATAAGAAATGTGATGCATGCCTTAAGTCTTTAATTTGAAAAAGTTGAAATATCTCCTATCAGAGATCATAGCTATCCCATGAACCCTCGTGTAAGTTATATCACAAAACTCAAGGACAAAAAGAAGAGAAAAAGGCTACCTTTGTTCTAAGAAGACATGATCCTTGGCGGAACATGACAGGAAGTTCTTTATAGTTTATTCCAAATTGTTGGAAAAGCAGCTCATGCTTCTCCTGTTTCTTAGTATCCTGCCCATGAATGGTATACATATCAGGGGAACAAGACCGTATTGTATAATAAAGAAATCAAATGTCATGGTTTTCTTTTATATTTAGAAAGGAACTTTCTCCATTCTTTTGGTAAACCATGCACATTGGTGCATCATTAAATTTCGCTTCATTAGCTTTGGCTGCTTTTTCAAACTTATATTAATTAAAGTATTAAACCCATTAACAAAGCTAATTATCTCCTGGTGCACATTGGCAGTGATGATTGTATTATAGCTACATCATTAAACTTCGCTTCATTAGCTTTGGCTGCTTTTTCAAACTTATATTAATTAAAGTATTAAACCCATTAACAAAGCTAATTATCTTCTGGTGCACATTGGCAGTGATAATTGTATTATAGCTGATGAGACTTAACATGTAACTTGCCCATATAAAAGCTCCTTTGTCGTTAAAGCTGATATCAGATTAAAGACTCGAGACTCTATGTAGGCTCATTAACTGTCAAGCCCAACAATAAATGGGCCCACACGGCCCAAAACCCGTCAGCCTTAAGGAAAACATGAGCAATAGCCGAACGGCTCAAAGGAAGGCCGGACCACTTATGGAATTGGATTTATGGTGACAAGATCATATGATTTGATTTTCTGCCTAATATCTTGAAGACACATCCAAATGGATCATCCTATCATAACTTGACACGTGGACAATTGTCTCCACTCATTGGCTATAAAAATATCTCATTGTAAAGAAGAAGAGTCATTCAAGAACAAAGAAATAAAGCAAATATACACTATTGAGAATAAATTATCAACCGCAAAACATTTAGTTTCTCCATATGGTGAGATCGCTAAATGCACTAATTCGAGAAGTATCTTTCGACAATTATAAAAGACCTTACACTTTAATCCAAGAATTATCAGTTTCTCTTATACATGAAGACCCTCAAAACGAGAAGATTTCAACTATCCCGTTTTGGAAGAGTCTATATTCTCGTCCCGTAAAATAAAATAAAAACGGATGGAAAACACTAGAGCAATCATCTCGCTATTCATTATGGAAATCAAATTTGTCAAATAAACGTTACAAGAAAGTCTCATGGAGCCGGCCATAATGCACCAATTTTTTTTTAACAAACTATGTCTACAAAATATATACTCTATAAACACGCGGCTCGAGATGTTAAACGAAAGTGTAAGCCAGGTACTTGCCATAAGAAAGAAGCCCTCATCCCCACATTATGAAACTTCGAGCGATATGGACCACATCAGTAGAACTGTGAGCGGACATCAAAAGAAATTTGGTCATCTAAGAAACTGATGACAAAAAACACCATAACCTTCATATAAGCGATACGCCAAATTAATAGCATACCATGGAAAGGATTAAGATTGCAACTATAATAACCTACACTACAAGAATCCCTAACGATAAAAAAAAAAGGCAGGAGTCAAGAAATTTTGAAGATTCGAAGTGGACATGATCAAAGATCAGAAAAGGACCAGCAAAGGTGTGGAATCAGACAAACTATTAAAGTTGTATCTGAATAAAGAACAATCGAAGGTCCATGATTTGGACAAGAACTACGAAGGTCCACGAACTGGACAAGCACTCTCAAAGACCCGAAAACCGGGCAAGAACAATCAAAGACCCGAAAAACGGGCAAGAACTATCAAAGGTCCATGATTTGGACAAGAACTACGAAAGTCCTCGAACTGGACAAGCTCTCTCAAAGGCCCGAAAACCGGGCAAGAACAATCAACATCCCGAAACGGGCAAGAACTATCAAATGTTCATGATTTGGACTAGAACTACAAAGGTCCACAAAGTGTATAAACACGCACTATCAAAGGCCCGAAAACCGGGCAAGAACACTCAAAGGTCCACAAATTGGACAAGAACTATCAAAGGTCTGAAAATCGGATAAGAAAAATCAAAGAACCAAAATTGCAAAAGAACAATCATGGGTCCGTAATCGGACAAGAAAAATCAAGGGTCCGTAATAGGACAAGAACAATTAAATGTTCAATGTATGACAAGAACAATCAAAATGTCTAAAATGGGACAAACAATCAGGGTCCATAATCGGACAAGAACAATTAAATGTTCAATGTATGACAAGAACAATCAAGGATCCAAAATCAGACAGGAACAATATAAGTGTCCGAAATCGGAGAAAAAGCATCAAAGGTCCGCAAGTAGACAAGAACAATTAAATGTACAAAATCGGACAAGAACAATTAAACGTACAAAATCGGACAAGAACAATCAGACGTCTAAAATCAGTCAAGAACAATCAGAGGTCCAAAATCGAACAAGACCCAAAAATCTAAGGTATGGAATCATAAAAGAATCACGAAAAGTCTTGAATTGACCAATTGAAAAAAGAATCATCTAATGTCCGAAAATGAACAAGAACATTCAAAGGTCCTTAATCGGACAAGAAAAAATCCAAGGTATGATGAAACTAGACAAGAAAGGTTCAGAATCAGATGAAAATCAGAAAGGGTCATAAAAATCAACACAGAAAGAACCAAGACAACATGCATAACCCATGCAGGAGTAAAAAGTTAAAATATTATAAACTACAAAGCAAAGTTTCAAGAAAGATTAAAAGTCGAGGAAGCAAAAAGATGTGCACATATATACGTGAAGAATTTGAGAAAAGAGAAGTCCAAACGATCGTGAAAGAAAAGGAACCTTGTAAAAAGTTATTTGTGTTTAGTATGATCCCGAAGAACCGACACGACCAATTCTCCGAGATGATCAGGGAGCAGTTGATGAGACTTAAAATGTAACTTGCCCATATAAAAGCTCATTTGTCGTTAAAGCTAATATCAGATTAAAGACTCAAGACTCTATGTAGGCTCATTAATTGTCTAGCCCAACAATAAATGGGCCCACACGGCCCAAAACCCGTCCGCCTTAAGGAAAACATGAGCAATGGCCGAACGGCTCAAAGGAAGGCCAGACCACTTATGGAATTGGATTTATGGTGACAAGATCATATGATTTGATTTTCTGCCTAATATCTTGAAGACACTTCCAAATGAATCATCCTATCATAACTTGACACGTGGACAATTGTCTCCACTCATTGGCTATAAAAATATCTCATTGTAAAGAAGAAGAGTCATTCAAGAACAAAGAAATAAAGCAAATATACTACTTTTTATAATTTCCTCTTACAAAGTAGTTTAGAGCTTTCTTATGCAGCTAAAAGCTTATCAATTATTTATAAACACTTTGAGTTGATTTTAGACTCATCAATAGCTTAATCCCAGTTCTGCTTCAGCGTCTTCATAAGTAATAAAGCTGTTTTTCAAAAGATAAAGAACTCCTAGTGCACATTACTCAAAATGGGGAACTATACTACGAGATATCAAACTTATAAGTAAACAATATATCCATGTATTATATAACCTTCAAAATTTCGTCAGCTTCCTTTTCAGCCTTTCCAGACTTAACCAGCAAAGATGAACAAGTATCGTACAGGTTCTTATCATGACCTGGAAAACAGTTCTCATTTTTATAATTTTTCAAAAAAAAACTTATTTGTTTATCACAGGTTGTAATAAAGAGGCACAGAAAAGATACGTACATTCATTTTGTCTCCAAAAAAGGTATGCTTGAAGTACATCAGTTGACGCACATACTATGACTTGAGATTGAAATGAAGGGGTATATCTCGAAAAAAAATCAGGGAAATACTCTATCCATTTTGTGAAATAAACAGATGTGAAGAAAGAAACAAGAAGGGACAGTATTTTGCTGCACATAAGAGTTTGAAATTACTTACTTAAATGCATCTGGCCAAACAATCTAGAAAATGTAGCCGATAAAGAAAATGAAGCTATCGAAATAGCATATGATTAAAATCCAGAGAAAATATTTTTGATTTCCCTTATAATTTCATTTTGGACGAGAATAGATCATTTCCAAATAATGTGTAGCATTACTTTACATTGTCAAAGAATAGATCATTTCCAAATATGGTAATTTATAAATAGACCACGAACTTCAATGCTTCGCTTGTAGAAATTAAATGGAAGCTCATTCAGAACAAAAAGTATATATTTTGAAAAGTAGCATAGAAGAAATCACCTGGCACGCCTCTTGTAGAACGTGGACTCACTTTTTAACACAAAGCTGAAAGACATAATTTTGTTACTCAAGCCAGTGATATTACATATATATGTAATTTAAGTAGGAAACAGATAAAGAGTTATACCTGTACTCATCACTAAATCCAAAACCGAACGATATATCAGGATACGCTTCCAAAATAGCAGTTGCGCATGAGTTCATCAGATTCGCGGCTTTCTCGTCATTTAATTTGTCAAACTGATGAGTATCAGAAAACCTTTAAGATTTACACAAAATGGAACGCAATTGTTACATTATTTCAAATTGTTGTTATATCTAAGCTTTATGTCAGGTTCCTGCACTAATTTTCTTGTAATTTGTAAAAAAAGAATCACTCCCTTACACCACTACAGAGAATTTTTCAAGAAACTAGTAAGCTCTATGTGAGGTTTCTGAGTTCAAACATTCTGGTAACTGATATACAGGTTTAGCACCTATCATAGCATTATAGGAATATTCGAATGCCTAAGCTTTTTTGTCGCGTTCCTGAGTCAAAGTTTGCTGTAACTGGTCAAGCACAACAAATCTCATCATACAAACACATTTAAATTCTCTAAGCATCAAGTAGAAGTTGTGTAAACGTAAAGTAAGCTTTATAAAACAAGTTCTCGCTTACATATGCATTTAGTTTCTTGGTGACTAACAGCTTTATGTACTTTGTACACGTAGCACGAACCAAAAATATTAGCAGAATGAGTTGTTCGGGGTCACAAATCTTGAACAATATGTCGATCGTTTTTCAATTTTTTCCAACATTTAATGTACGAATTCATTTTACCCTTGGCCAGATACAAGAAGGCCAAGGCATTGCTAGATGGTTTATGTGCCTATCGACCAATTAAATCTCTATAAAACAAATATAAATATTATGAGTATTTCATGCCTTGTCAATGGCGTCAACATCCTTTTCCATCTGTAATATGCAAACAACCAATTTTTTCCAAGTCTTTCCCCTATCAACAAAAGTTCATTTTTTTCCATTTTTTTTGGGTAATTCATTTATTTTTTCCCATTTTGATGTAGAGATATAATTTTTATCTTTCCAAATGTTTTTACACAATAGCGGGTTTCAATACTCATCGTAAGTGACTTTATACACATGCCATAAAGCAATTTATAATTACTGTACACAAAAAGGAAACACTGTACAAATGTAGCAAACAATTACAGACGGTGATAATTATGTTCTTTGATAAGTACCTGCTAAACTCGCATGCCTGGATACGAATGACGATGAGATTAGGCTCGAACACTTCATCGGCCACTTCGAATGACTTAACATACTCATATTTGCTGTTTGCCATATTACACTGTCACAAATATCTATACATAAACGTGTATTGTTGTGGGGAAACGGGTATTATTCAGAGTTACAGCTCCTCAAAAAATCTAATTATTTCAATTAACCAGCTCCTCAAAAAATCTAATTATTTCAATTAACCAGCTTGGACTCTTGCTTCAGATGACCAAACATGTATTTTTCGCAAAAGTAGCCTCTCAGTTGCTGCAAAAACACAGATATGAATAAGTAGATGATTGATCACCTCAAGCAACAAACACAATTTTAATGTTCAAATCACCAAGTCTGCAGTTTAAAGCACAAGCACACATCCAATTAATAAAAACAGTAACTGCTGGTACAAGACAAAAATTATTCAAAAAATAAAAAGTCCAGATTGATCATCAGGCAAATTGAACATCAAAAGCAGCATGTAAAACAACTCCTATAAGGCAATTAACTTTTAGGAATATAGTAGAAATAATATATGCCTATTGCCAACATATCTCAAACATCTGAGAGAAAATATGAGAAATTATTAACTAAAAATAGCTAAACAAGTATTAGCATTTTAAACATGCAGTAGAGTGATACAAAATATCACAAACATATTTTTAACCAAGATTACTTTACCCCCCAAACTGATCATATACATCATCAAGCATGGCAAACATACCTCTAGGGCATGTTTGGCTGCAAATTTTAAGAAAATAAGCTGGATCATCGAAGTCAGGAAGAAGATATCCATCATTCAGAATAGAACTTTTTAGTAATTTTTTCTTGGCAAAAAAAACAAAAGCCTGACCAACCAAAAGTGGTAACTTACCATGGTAAAAAACTAACAAAACAAGATTAAAAGATGCAGCTAAAGAACTCCATTAAACAGACCCATATCAGAAAACACACAAAGCAACATACCAATCACTACGACCGAGAAGAAGAATATGATCAAGCCAACTTTATAACAGTGCTATAAAAATACACATGTATAGGCATAAATTACATGCACAAAAGTGAGAACAGAAGGAAAAGACGAAAGATCAAAACTTTCACAGAGTAACTAAAAAAATTAATTTAAAAGTTGCAACCAAACAAGTCCATAGAACAAACCCATATCAGAAAACACACAAAGCAACATACCAACCACTATGATGGAGAAGAATAATATGATGAATCCAACTTTATAACAGTGCTATATATATACACGTGTAGGCATAAATTACATATAAATTTGGAGTACCCGGTACGTCATTTGAAGTACCGTTGAATTTAGCCATCTCGGTACGGCTAAAAATATTTTTAAAAAAATGAAAAAAAAATAATTTAATAAATATATAATAATCTACTTATATTATGGCTTTTGATTACACTTTAATTATTCATTAGTGATGAAAAAATTGATTAATTAATTGTGTAGGGTGAGTAATTGTGAAATATCAAATATAATTATACATAAAACGCATCGTCAAATCAATCCCATCTGTCCCCACCATTTTCTAAGGTTTAAAATGCATGAATTTAACTTTCATCTGACTATAAATAATGGTTTTGATAACTTTATTTAATCTAATCATATATATTAAAAAAACATTAAAATATAAGATGTACCCCAAACGTAGCGTATCCTAATTTTTTTTAAATCGCGTATCACCGTATACTTATCGTACCGGCTATGATTATGTACCCATGCAACATAGTTAGGCATGTACTAATATGGGAGTGTCACGTCCCAGATTTTGGAAAATCCGAGTTGTGAATATAAATTAAAACGTGAATGATTCAACACTACACTTTAATCAATCTATCACTTTATTAAACACAAAAGCCAAACACTTAAATTACAATTCAAAAGATCACAAATTGGACTACAATCACTCCAATCAAAACTATAACACAATAAAATGCAACATAACCATCACGTAAACAACTAATCAATCAATATCAATTGAGCACAAAATGTATGCTTCAACTAACACTCAAACAAACAAACCAAACGAGAACTCGTTTGTGAAAACCTGCCAAACCTGAGTCCCAAAAACCCCCCACAAAATAAAACTACCTTTAAACAGTCATTAAACGTAATTAAAATGAGCCAAGGATTCAATATAAGTGAAATAAATTATGATTCCAAGTAAAATCCCAACGTAATGAGACTTTATAAATTTGAAAATTGAAGCAAAAGGCATAGACATTAGCTAGATGGAGGTAGAAGAGTAGATAAATAAAATGTATCAGTTTAAAAATAAAAAATAAAAACAGAAAAGACAATTAAAACGAGACAAAGATAAATATAAATGAAAGCTATTCGGATTCTAAGTAAAATCCACAAAAGAAAAGATAATGAATTTATAAAAGTGGAAACTGAAGAAAAAGAGTAAATATACAATACAGTCATATAAAGCTCAAACAGTAAATAAATAAAATGTATAAGTTAATAAATAAACAAACCTGAAAAAGGATTAAACAAACAGTCAATTAAAACGAACCAAGCCAAAGGATCAATATATACCCCACAAAAGATATGATTTTATAAAATATTGAAAACTGTTGTGTGGCAACTATTAGCAAAGTATCGACATAGCAAGATATGTATGGAGAGAGAGTAAAGTCGTCTTATTCAAGTATGAATATGTGTTTAACTATGAAGACTTCTATCCATTTATATAGTGGAGGAGTGGAACAATATACATGAATATGCGGAAACCTAGAAAGTCATAAGTCATAAACTCAAAAGTTATACACAATGTATGTAACCGATACATGAATATGGACAACCACATACAATGTATCACAACACTCCCCATTGGGTGTCCAAACATACTGCAAGCTTCCTCGTCTTCATAGACTCTGATGAGTTGTTGAGTCGCATTCGCTATTGTCAACACATAAAACATCAAGCCCGGAAAACCCGATGTGGGACAAAAACCGAATCATAGGACAAAATGGTGTTGCCGAATGGAGTGGGCCGAAACGCTATACAAGTGCGTGAATGTACTGACTAGAACATATGTGACTCGTCAAAACCTTGTCAAGAAAACCCAGTGGAAAAAACTTGGTCAAAGGACAAAAGAGTACACAACTATCAGTAGTAGTGGGGGAAATAACCATACATGGTGTCTCATTAAAACCTTGTTAGAGAAAACCCTTTGGGACAAAACTCTAATCGAAGGACAAAAGAGTGCACGATGGTTAGAAGTATACAACTGGATACTCCCCCTGATTTCGGCAATCATAAGTGAGAACGGGATTAGAAATGTGTCTCGCTAAAAACCTTGTCAAGGTAAACCCAGTGGGACAAACCCTTGAACTAAGGACAAAAAGAATACACAAGCATTCATCAGGATGCTCCCCCTCACATGCACACTACTAGGTGCGGGAATAATAACTAGTGAGAACTTGCACGCAACAGGGTGCTAAGCATATGTGAGGATACACACAACAGGGTGATAAGCATACGTCAGGATGCTCCCCCTCACTTGCACACAACAGGGTGCATGGAAACATGTCGTTTAGGAAAGCTTGAAGAGCTTCCTAAGTCCGATCGCTCTAACATGTTTTTGGAACAAATATTTTGGCAGTGACTAGGTGAACAAGTCTGCATGATTGTTCTCGGATCCAATATGCTTCACTTCAATCCTTTGAAGCGCTTGTTGTTCATGTGTAAAGAACAACTTTGGTGAGATATGCTTAGTGGCGTCACCTTTGATGTAACCATGTTTCGCTTGATCAATAACAGCGGTGTTATCCTCATAAATGACAACTGGTTCATCAAGATCGTAAGTTAGATCACATGTACTTCTAATATGGCCAATAACTGCTCGAAGCCATACACACTTTCTATTCGCCTCGTAGAGCGCGAGTAGCTTAGAGTGGTTTGTCGAAGTAGCCACTATGGTCTGTTTACGAGACCTTCAAGATATCGCCGTGTTCCCGATGGTAAAGACATAACCAGATTGGGAACGTCCATTATGCGGGTCTGATAAGTAACCTGCATCGGCGTAACCGATAAGGGTCGCGTTATTTCGAATGCCAATGAGGGTAGGCCAACTCGATGATGCAAATGGGATAAACAAGCCCTTTTCCATAGTACATGTAAGGTAATGGAAGAATGTCTTTTAAGGCCATTGTCGTGGCAGCGTGTTATCGCGATGCTCTGTCGAGCTATATAATTTACAGCAGACGAGATGTTCGTCTTAGCACATTAGACCAAGTACAGTGGTGCGCTTATTGTACTCGGATATGAACATCATGGTTCAAATCTCTTCAACGTCACTTCAAGGACGGAATGAGTCTATATCAATGGCTAGTGATCGAACGATCATGGGAGAATTGATGACTTACTAAGCGTCAAAACACCTTCTGGGTGTAGTCTGAATCATGGACTTAGATTCAATATTTACGGGACTCGATCATCAGGTCGAGTCACTACCGTGTCTTCCCAAGATCCTGCATCTCGAAGGGCAAATCCAAAACGTGGATTGTTTCAAAACACGCAAGGGCATAATACTTTGTTCAAGTATCCCAAGCTGATCAAGTACTCACTTTAGACGGGTATACCACATCCGCTTGGATTATATTAATCCGTATAGTGAACGTCTCAGACAATTGAGAACGTATTCCGTGGTCAGGAACTACTTGATTCAAGCATATGAAGTCACACAGGGACCTTCATCCACATCGCTTGTCTAAATCCCCACAGAGATAAAATATGACCACATTCATGGCTGCATACTCAGTTTTCTGGAAACTACTAAACTGATAAAGTAGGGGACCGTTATAATATCCATTACGAGAAAATAAACCATCTCGCAATCAATTCCAAGGTGTGAGAGAAACCTTGCGCTAGGAGGCGAGCAATGTATATCCTCATTATTCTCATCACACTTCCTTACGAATACCCGAATAAGCAAACTCGTTTAGACATGGGGTGTTGTTGGAACGACAGGTCCACACACACTTTGTTTCGCTAAGGAATTTGCCTTGGAATGTAAGTTTCCATTTGGTCAGTCTGATCTTTGTTGACTTCAGGCAACGATATGTGGTTCCCTGTCATAATTTGCTCATATTATCAGTCGTCACCGAATATATGAACAAGTAAGCAATGACAGTCTCGTTTCGCTTCAATATCGTCTAAGATATCATGATCGACAGATATTTTGAGATTCTCAGGATAAGGAGGAATCACACATCTCCTTGATCCTTTATAATCTCGTGCGATAAACGAGTTTCAGTTCACCACCTCTGGGGCTGAACGAATTTGGAACCGGTCAACTTCCTCGTATCTTGGGAAGGACGACAGACTGACGGCCGACGGCAGCGTCCTTTCCTTGGCGGGTTCGGCCAAAGCAACGTGTTACGACAGGAACACGACGTCCGACAGGGACGTCTATCCTTGCAAGCATTTTGCAGCAGGTATAAATGATCTCGTGACATCTCTTAAAGTCATTAAATGCGTCTGGCATTTAGTTAGACTTGAGGGAGTCTATTCACTTACTTATCACTAAGTGCAGTTTTGGGGATAAAGCTAAGACCGAGTGGGTTATGCCACGTTACTTCACGTCGTTCCTTATCAACGGTAACGTGCAAATCTCCCCCTAACGACGGGGATAACAGTCTTAGCGATGTCACTTTCGCATATCATGCGGTAAAGAGATCGCTTGCCAAGGTTACTCTATCAAATGATAGGCAGGGGATTCATAATCGACTTATGTCCCCTTCAGAGGTCCATATTTTGAACGCTATAGTGGCTCAATCAAAATATTAATTAAGCACTCCAAACACGCATTAATATGGACTTCTGGCTCATAACCAGTAACCAGCTGGTACGCATATGGTGTCTGAGTGTCTATGGGCCTCACAACGGACCAATGCAGCAAAATAGCATAACCCCACACGGAAATATAAATCTTGGTGCGCAAGACCAAGAAGTGCCTGCAATCATTTGCAGTCGCATCATCAAACTTTCCGTGAGTCCATTTGGGTCTGAACATAATCGACAGGATGTTCAATTGCCAAACTCAAGTAATTCAAATCGAAATTTCTATTCTTACTCATCGGTATTATCAAGTCGACTAGACTTTTCAGGATAATCCGGATCATGAGCCATCAACTTAATGATAGGGCTAAAAGTTTGGGAAATGCTGCATTTCTGTGGACAACAATAATCATGTGACCTATTGTCGATGCATCAACCATAACCATTTATATTTATGGTCTGTCTTATGGTTGGATAAGTCCACAATAACTCCTTCAATTCTTTATAAGAATTCTACGAGTACTTTTCGTGATCTTTACACATACTAGTCTTTCAAGGTCAGCATTATTGGCATGAATTTCGAATTAATCACGAAATATATCCTCAAAGAGAATCCAAATGCGATGCGATTATAAATCAAGCATCGTCTTTTGACCCGGGAATATCTCATCCGGTCAATGCCACAATATCAAAATGTTTTGATCAATCGACGGCAGGCGAATGATAGTATAGACAATCATGTCTTAGCATCTAAATCAATTATCATTTCGACCACATGCGAAATGATAAGGTAAATTTAAATGTTTTGAAAAATTGTGGTAGAAACCACTTGAAAGACATTTCAACTCCTCTAAACTTCGCTTTTGGTCGTATTGAATAGAGGCTATGTAAAGAAATTTGAATTCTTTCATGAGCTATTACCAGATAACACTGGTTTTCTCGAATATCTTATAACTCAACAAGGTACGGCAGAACCTACATGAGTATAAAGACTCATTTTAGACAAATCAATTTGGTTTTACCAAAGATTTTGATTTGGAACGACAGGTCCAGAATCGTTGTCACTGAGTACTCTTGTAGGCAAATAGTTGGTGAAATTATGTGGTACACTGTTACCCACTATCTCCAAAAAAAATCAACTACCCCACAAGTATGGCCTAAAATTGCATAATTTAAAGTTTGGTCACATTTTTCAAAGGAATTTGCTCAAAAACACTTTAAATTATTTCGAGAAATTTCGTAAACATGCAAACCATAATCCAAAAGTATGTTCAAATAGAAAAATCATAATCCAAATGGAAAAATATAATCCAGATGAGCGAAAAAAATGGCTCAATGATTTATCAAAATCAATAAAGAAAGGTATCAAACTCATTTGAGCCACAAAACCGGGGGTCTCAAGAGTTTCCTTTCAGTTAACTTTAACCACATTAGCATCGGTTTTTCCACCTGTATAATAGTTGTGAACTATTTAAGGAGGAACCGTGCATGACCTTTGTCTTTATAGCATAGAGTTGGCTCATTGAGCATTATCTCTTGCTTTGTGACAACGGGCCATATTATTCCTTTCAATTACTGTCTTGGAGCCACAGATTTTAGATTTTGACGATTGTCTAAAATCTCGCTTGGCTAGGCGATTCATCGGGATCGCGACAGTTTGAGACAAATAACACTTGTCTCGGTTCTCGATTCGTGGAAAAAAAATATACACGAAGAGAATTAATATCAGGCAAACAATTCGCCATTAACCCAATAGGATGAAAACTACTCACCGGGGTAATTTTCATATCCAATAACAGATGGGTGATAAAGGAACATGGTGAATATAAATTCACGATACTGCTTATGGAATACAATTTTCAAGCTAGTATTTTTGGTGAATGATAGCTCCAATATGTCAATTTCAGACAGTTGTTCACCATAGACGTCATCACGTCTCAAATGTGACGGCGGAATAAAATCAACGCCTTAGCATTCATCTCGAGGGTAACAACAAACTCGTGTTTTACTCATCAAAGATGACATCCAAAAAAAATTTGGGCATCACATTCTCACACATCAGGGTGAGTAACATGTGGTGACGGATTAAAATCAACGTTTAAACAGTCATTTGGTAAGTATGTTTTATGATTTTTCTCATCATAGATGGCATCCAACATGTGTTAGGAGTTCTGGATTAATTATCATATAAAACGACAGGTTTATATGTCAATTATGGTTTTCATAAGCAGAAACTTTGTTTCGAAATGGCCGGTTCGAAAAACACAAGTTTTGCTTTTGTGAATAGGTTCTCATTGATCGAACGACATGTCGATACCGAGACACCAATTCGGCGAAAATACACCTATATAAACACACTCGGGGAACTTATTATTTACTCAACCCCTTTCGGTAGCTCTACTTGAACACGACCAGGAAAGACGGTGAGGGGGGTGGGCACGAATGCCTCTTAAAAACCGACCTCATTAGGAGAGCGACTTCCGCCTTTATCTTTCCTAGACATCGTATCCAAATAGGTGAGCCTATTTGGGGAAGATTCATAATTATTCCAACTTGAATGTGAATAAATATACCGGATTTCGCAAATTTTCAACTCAAAAGCTACATCTAAATGTTTAAGCTTGAGGAAAATTTCTACTCAAAAGAGATACATTGTAAAATGTTCAAATTCGAGGCAATTTATAAGCTCACGTAACATATAAACGTCTACGGGCTTTTATGTGACAAGATAAAATAGCATTCAACAATATCGTAATATAAAGGCAGGCCATACTCATGTAAACTAATCCTAACATGGAGTAGTAATATTAAACCACATGAGTTATTATTTAATCCAACACTAAAGTGTGACTTTTGCCATTTTCTATGGGTAATTAATGTATCGCATATGTTATATCAATTCATAGACAATAAATGGTGGCATGCGAAGAGGCTAAATATAGTTAATGTCACACAAGCAATTAATACTATCATGCAAGAGATATTTTCTACAAGATTTCTACAAATTTTAGAAGTTGTAGCAATTAAATCTTAGATCATTTGCATGGAAATAAGTATTTTCGGACTAAAACATTGGGTAAACTCGTACATATATACTATTCTGTGTATAAGGAGTAACTACATGGACTACGAATGTAAATACAGGAAACTATATGCATTTTAAGGGTAATTACAGCTCTGGTCCTATAGTTTCAGGAGCTTTATAGAGAGACCTTAAAGTTTCGGTAAGTCACAGATTAGTCCTCCAATGTTCTAAAAATGACAGTTTAGGTCCGACAGTTTATTATGTCTACTTTTACAAGTTATAACTCGTTTTATAAGTGACATACATGGGTTCCAATAGCAATTTTTCATCAAAAAAAATCCATCATGTGATATTAATCTTAAACATGAGATTTCCGGTTCTATTCTTGATTAATCATGCAATTTCTACGTTTTTTTACAAGTAAAAATTCATGTACCTTAATTCGGAAATGCGAAAGGATGATCGATATGTGATCGAGCAACCCAATAAACCCTCTTCCTAACTCGTCGAGGAAGAAATAGATCCGTATACTCACTTCTAATGAAACTATCTAGCTATTTCTTTATACCGTCGTTAAGCAAAGTGCCGATAACGTGTTGTGTGGCAACTATTAGCAAAGTATCGACATAGCAAGATATGTATGGAGAGAGAGTAAAGTCGTCTTATTCAAGTATGAATATGTGTTTAACTATGAATACCTCTACCCCTTTATATAGTGGAGGGGTGGAACAAGATACATGAATATGCGGGAAGCTAGAAAGCCATAAGTCATAAACTCAAAGGTTATACACAATGTATGTAACTGATACATGAATATGGACAACCACATACAATGTATCACAACAAAAACGAAGGAAAAGGCTTAATACTTGCTGCTCTCTGCTCTCTCTCTTACATACAATGTATCACATACTTGTCGGGCACGCCGTGCTTCCGGGATTGTCAGTGCTCACATCGGCTAGATAGCGGTTTTAATACCAATTGTAACAACCCGGTCCTCCGAACAGACCGCTACCATCTGCTTGCTACCACCAATAATGCCCGTTTTTGCCCCAATTTCTTTCTCGCTTCTTGTGCCATACGGTTTTAAAAGGCATTGGTGATAAAAATGATGATACTTCTACCTTATATACCATATAGGTACTACATATTTAGGTGATGTGCGATAGCGCACTTCTGTTTACCACGGTATTTTCCTACGGAAATCCGGATCGTTACAAGATCAACTCATGTTCTCTCTCAATCTCCATCGGTCTCTCTAACGTCACTTGGATGGCCAGAGATCGGATACGTCACCGGATTTCTCTCTCCCTCTCTCTTGCGTTCCATCTTGAGATCTCCTCCGCTTCTAAAATATCTCATCCCTCTATGTTTATGTCCGATCTCTGCCGCTGGTCTCTCCCTCTATCTCTGTTCGAGCTCCGCCGCTAACTAATATAATAGTGAGTTTGAGACAAAACATGTTACCAAATATTTACAAAATAAATAAATAATGAGTATGACAAGAAAAAAAAACAATCAAAAGTATAATAACAAATAAAGGGTGTTGGTAAGCGGTTATGTAGATCTCGAGATTACTTGAGAGGAATAGTGTATGTTGATTTGAAATATGATAAATATGATACTATAGATCATCGTGTTGTAAGGTATACATATTATGATTATGTGAGTGATTTGGATAAGCGATGGCCCATTACGGGCTATGTGTCTTCACTTGCTATGCTTGCTAGGGGACTGGTATGTTGCAGATCGACCTCACAATCGATGACTGGTTTATCTACAATGGAAGCGGAGTGTTGGCCGAATGTGCAAAGTTCTCTAACACCCACCGATCTATATTTGACAATTTGTAACTTGTTTACAGTTTACATACGTCCTAAAGTTTCCTTTTTGATAGATCATTGTATATCTTCTTATAAAAACTGTACTATTAGTTAATCTAAAATTTAATTCTAAAAAATTAACAATCAGTAGTCTGTTTGAGTTTAAGCTAGCTTTTCACGATGCCCTTCTTGTGATTAATCAAGCCTCGATAGGATAACAAGACCCAATTTAAAAGAGATATAACAAAAGGGTTAATGTGGTGGCACACTAATTACTTAGTGTGACATGTGTCCCATAAATATCTCATTTTTAACTATGCTAGTTACAGTAGAAACTCCCTATAAGAATACTTTCTATAGGAATAAACTCCCTATAAGAATAAAAATTCATGGCCCCGACTTGGTACCAGTTATAAATATGAATAAACTCCACATTGTAATAAGTCATACTTTTTTCGGATCTCGCCTTAATAAAAATTCCTCCATATAGTAATAAATAACATTATATTGAAAAAAAAAAATAAAAAAAAAAAAAAATATATATATATATATATATCGTTACATTAATTTTAACATTTTGCAAAATATTTATCTATTGTTGTTTGCGTCATTGACTTGATTTTGTTGGTAGTTACTACATCCTTCAAATTTTGCGTACGTAATAACTCATCCGCATGAACTCCTTCTTGTTGAATCCAAAATATTTCTAACTTGTCAAGCATGCTTAAAGCTTCTTGACACGATACTTTTGGTATTTCTATACTATTATCCTCCGGATTATCTCCTTTCGCTTCTTGCCTAATTGCTGTAATGATTTCTTCTTCGGTTAAAGCGTGCGTGACTTGTTTCTCACTTGGATGATTAAGAAAGACATCCATATCCATTTGGTTAGTGTAGTGAAGTTCTTTAAGCTGATTACTCAAATCTGTAAGTATCATTTGATTCTCTTCATCCATTTCATTTGTAACTTGTAATTCATCAGCACATGCAGTCTGAATTTTGCAATGCTTAAAGCAATTCGCAATTGTCTGTGGCTTCACATCCATTGACCATATGGCAACTGCATTTACAATTCCATCAGGGATAGATATTTTTTCTGGTTCCATAACATGATCTTCAATTCTTTTCAAAAGCAGACGATTAAACCGACGACGATAATAATCTTTAAAATTTCTAATGATGCCTGCACCACATGGCTGAATTTTGGAAGTGCTATTTGGTGGTAAGAACATAACAGTCGTGTGATGAAGAGGGGGAATATTCTCCTTTTTGCCATGTGCACTACAATTGTCCATAACAAGCAAAACATTTCTGGTCAGACGGCTATCAAACCACTTTAGCCATTCCATGAAGAGTAATGATGTCATCCACGCATTTGAATTCGCTCGATAAGTACAGTTGAGTGTAGCACGGCTAACATTTTTAAACCATCTAGGATTAAGAAATTTTCCAATAACCCAAAGAGGAACTTTGTCAGAACCATCGCCATTGCAACAAACAATAATCGTAATTCTCTCTTTGTTTTGCTTTCGTCCCTCCAACTGCTTCGTTGCAAAAGAATTATCGGCTTGCATTCGATAAAATAGACCAGTTTCATCCATGTTATAGATGTCCTTCCAAGCCCATTTGTCTAATTCTTCTCTTATTGACGGCAAAATATCTTCAATTTTCTCCATATCAACTGAACCACTCTCCCCAAAGCGTCGAAAAGAATGAATTGCATGTCTTTGCTTAAACTTTTCCATTCACCAGTTTGAAAATTCAAATGAGTTAGATTCTGGATAGAGTTTCTTTAAGAATATGCTCCCCTTTTCTTTTAGTAATTCACCACTAATATTTGCATGCTCTTTATTGCATACAAACCACTCATAGAGCGCGGACTCCATTAAAGGGTACGTTACTTGTTTTAAACGTTTTACATTTTGATTCGAAATTACTTCTTCCTTGTGGTCGATTGATCGCTTGATGGTCTTGGATATTGCTGATTGTGATAACGTAACCCCATGAGTATCTTCTAACCACTTGGCAAGTTCTTTTTACGTCCAACTCGGATTTGATTATTTCATTTTGCACAAATCGACGCGTATTTTTTCAGTGATTTGAGTTCGTTTATGAACTTTGAGTGCCATTATTGACTTGTTTGAAGATAACAAAAGTATCTAGTATTTATACATGTAAAGAAAACATACAAGAAAATTGATGATTTTACACATTTCAAAATACATGTATTTATTCTCCAAAATACATGTATTTGTTCTAAACTAGGTACATGTATCTTCTTTATGTACATACATAAGTCTTTTGATATTTTATATGTAAAACTCCACTTAAGAATAAACTCCATATAATCATACTTTTAGTATGGTCCCAAATATATGACTGTAGAGAGTTTCTAGTGTAATTTATAACTACACAACTTGTTTTGTTATGTTTCTAATAGATTTTATAAGCATCTCCTGTACATGTGTTCTACATAAAATGTGAAGGGAATTTGTTATAGATTAAACAAAAAAACTGAAGACATAATATACCCATTTTAAACTAATGATAATAAATATGTAATTTCGGGGTGGGGGGTGGGGGGGTTTGTTCTCAAATTTGTATTCAAATTATTAACGACCAAAAATAATTAATGTATTCTTTGGGGAAAGAAATAAAAAAAATTGATTACTAATATATATATATATATATATATAATCATTATTCTACATGATTGAAATAGTTAAGAAAATAGTGGAAAAATAAAGTAGCGTGGCTTGAGAATTTAACTATGATAGTTAAAAATATAGACATGAGGGGACAAATGTCATTATATATATATATATATATATATAGGAGTAATCGTGTCGCACGCGTTGCGTGTACGGCGCGTAATGCAATAAAAATATAGAAAATATGTATAGTTATGATATAAATATGTGGATAATACCAAAAAAAATATAGTTTAAGATTTAAAAGAATGTTTTGTTGTTAAAGAGTGATAAATAGTTTTATTAGTTTTTACTTTTTATATTTTTATGTGAGTATGTTATTATTATAATTAATATAAAGGTGTAGGCGTATTTTTGAAAAAAAATGACTAAATTAGGCAGACTCATTTGACTTGTGTTGACTTATTATAATAGAATGATATATATATATATATATATATATATATATATATATATATAATTGTGACATGACTAAAACATAAGGTAACAAATACGACTAAGTGTGCAGTTGGGTTAATGACATCAATAGTGAACGCACCGAACAATGGACAATATTTAAAATGGCCAAGAAAAAAACCCGCTTATAATGGCTAAAATCTTATTATTCACTAGTTTCCAAAATCATGAATTGGAACCTACAAAAACATGACGCCTACTCCATGTGTTGAAATAATTAATTAATGCATGTATAATCTTCATATTCATTCTCTCTCAAATTGACATTTACAAACCCGGCCCTCTCAAAACAATGCAAGCAAAATTGTTGCCATAACCCCAACAACTATCTGAAGTGGTCCCAAAACTACTTTCATATCACCACCACTCTTCAATTGTATTGGAAATAAGCAAGTATCGGTCGAGAAATTAAGGAAACTCAGTGTGGCCAGCCCGTTGAAGTTACATGCATCATTGTCATGATTATATATTTGATAATACATGTTGAACATATACGAAATGTTCCCGACATATGTCAAGTTATTGCATGAAGATCCATATGTTAGTGCGGTGCAATCCGCAGTTTTACATATGTACTCTATATTCGCGGGCACTAGGCTCATGTCTGTATAGTTCTTCTTATCGAATATGCAATACAATGCATCTTGCTTTTGTACACCCATTGCATTTACAAGCATTACGTCTCTCCCTTGACCTGAAAAATCCATTGGGTACTTTGATACACCATCGTAACGGAAAATCCCCCAATGTCTCTCTTGGTTACCCTTAACAATGCTCCTCATATTTTCATCTAGTAAACTTGATAGATATATGTCCATTGGTCCCGGGCGAAGAGGGGTTCCCTTGTTGCTACCCAACTTCTTTAGAAAACCCGCATAAAATCTCTGCGCTAGGGTTATATTCGCGTTTATGCCTCCATCTGTGGGCCAACCGATTCCCTCTACCATAATTTTTAAATTTCGTACCCCGGCAGAATCCAAAGATGAAGCAAGCTTATCAACACTAAGATCAAAAAAATTGTTGTATATGGTTTTATTATCGGTTACAATTGGTTTGGCATTGGGAGTGAAAAAGATGAAATCTTTGGGGAGGTCGAGATCTTGGTAACTATGGAAAGGGTTTATGTTGACTAAGAATGTGGAGTTGTTAATATCTAACCAATGGACTATTTCAACAATGATGTCCTTAATATCTTCCCGGAAGTCGGATTTGGATGGGGCTATTAATCTTGAGTCATAAACATCCTCATTTAGAGGAAGGGTCGTCTTGATGTTGTTCCCCAAACCTGCCATGTCGAGCGCTTTTTGAATGTTTTTAACAGCCGCAAAAGTATCATTCAGGTTCACACCGTTGTAGTCTGTCAAAAACGGCTCATTTCCAACCGTAACATACCTAATAAAACAACGTAAGAGCTTAGTTTACACCGTTGTACTTACACATGTCTTGAAAGTCTAGTTTCATTACATAGTTTAAAAATATGTGTCCTCAGTTGACACATTAAGAGCTTGTTTGGTTGTAACTCTTTATAAGCAAATAAGACGTTTTTTTTAGTTTAAAAAAACTAGGCTAACGTCTCATCCATCTTAGACATAGTTCTTTCAGGCTAGAAAAGAGAAAATGATGAAAAGATACATATATGTGATACTCAATTATTAAAAGATATATATGTCTAAACAATTTAACGATTATTACATATGTTACATGATGCTACTATATATATGATGTTACAGATTTTTACTTTTTGCCTTCAACTTTGATGCTGCATAATACTATATTATATGTACCAAATCATAATTAAGATTTGAGAATTCAGGTTTTAAGAAATTAAATAGGTTTTTATATACTAATAAATGATTCTCTCGCTAGAAAACCACAAAATCCATCTTTTAAACAAGTTTCAAGCTGATAAACCAAATACAATCCATCCCTGATTCATTAATCAAAAGAGACAATTAATAAACGAGTTTATAAGCTACCACAAAACAAGGCTTAAGAAAGAAACTAGATTATTGGTTACGGTTACGTACGTTATCTTGACACCTTCTTTCTCATGCTTTACAACACTGGCTTCCACCCAATCTTTGGCGTTGTTATCGTTGTCAATAATTTTTTTCAAATCTTGGTTTGGTATTCCAACCATAACACTGATACCCGTATTAGCGAATGCTTTGATCATTGAAGAATCAGACCCGTAAAGCTTTACACTGTCAATGCCATTGTCTTTTAGCATTTGAGCAACGATTCCTGGTTTTATATTGTGAGAGGTGGTGCTACCCCAATTTACGCCTATTCCGTTGGCATTATTGGCTAAGAGGAAGAGAACTAAACAAATGTTAATGAAAACCATCGCCTGGTTTAATGGAGAAAAATTGTAGAAATAAATGATTTTCTTTTTCAGGTTATGGGTTTTGGAATTGGTTAAGAGTCTTTAAGACTTAAGAGGAGGTGCATATATTGACGCATATCATTCATGTGAGTTATTATAGGGGAATTTTGTCTGATGACCTGTTAATATCTATACAAGTCTATTTTTGGCATATAATTAGTTGGCTTTTGGGGGTAAAAGTTATAAAGATTAGTTGGTTCAGGTAACATATTTTCTAATCTTGGTTAATTAGAACAAGGTGTAGATAGTTAACTTTAAGATTTAGACAATTCGACACAAGATAATACCTGCATAAGAAAGAAAAAAAAAGAAAAAAAGATGTTTATGTTATATATACAGGGAATTATTATGGAACAATCAGCATATATGACTGGTTAACAACCCGTTTGCATAAAAAAATATCAAATGAATAAAAAAATAATAATTAATATTTAAGTTTAGGGTAGGGCCCCCCTAAGTTTCTATATTTTTATTTGGGTTTTTAGTATCTTGTACAATTTGTTTTTAATTTATCAAATTCTAATTTGTTGAAAATAGAAAAAATAAGTTAGTTATTGAAAAACATCATCTAACCATCAATTTTCTAATTTAACGGTGGTTAAGTTGACTGTAACATAAACAGTCAAATAAAATGACTGTACCAAAGAAACTGTTACAAGTATTATCTTGTGTAATCGTGTTAAATAGCAATTTAATTTAGATTAAAGTACATTTTAGTCCTTTTCTTGGTCATATATTTAACAAGAAGAACGCATCATATTGGAATAGTGTTATCACGAAACATTATTTTAGTCCCCAGCGACCATTCGTGAGTTATGTAACTTAAGTTAATATTGTAAGTCTTTTGTTTGCTTTGCATTTCAAGTCACGTTAGACACTTTTTTTTTCTTTTTGAAAAAGTGATCCGGCAGTAAACGAGTAGATAAGAGTTTCACTTGCCGAACCAATAGAAGTCCGATTTAGTAAAACAAGGCTAATTTTGTATTTTATTATTAAAATGAAGCATGACATTATATTTAGGGTCGAACCCATGCTGATAAATTATAAAAATACGAGGGTGTCAAATCAATAATTTCAACAAAATATAATAAAAACACATGTTAAAAAATAAAAAAATTATAATTTTTAGGCCGATAGATGATGCCGTGACCAGTGACGGATCCAATGTATATCTAGTGGAGACTTGTGCCCCCCTTGGATTTCCTACAAGTACTATTTGTTGTATTTTAATTATAAACATGTCATTAGCACTATCTCTTTAATTAATACTATCTCTTTAATTAATTAGAGAGCAACTCTACTAATATTATTATTATTATTATTATTATTATTATTATTAATATTAGAGAGCAATTATCAACTCAATTCTACTAATGGGTCCTCTTACATTATCAGGTCATTTTCTCTCTTCAATTTCGGACTATATTTCACTTTCTTTCTGTTTTATTCAACTATATATTTTACTCCTTATTTAATGTTTTATATCTAGGGATTCAATATTATGTTAATACATTATTATTGTGTTGGCCAACAGTCAATTAATTACTTATGAAATTCAATACAAAATTGCATAATTTGCCCAACTTCAAATTAATTATATGCAAGTAATTTCGAAGCGTAGCATTTTTTGTATTATTTTTGGTCTCTTGGACTATTTTAACTCTTTTTGTAAAAGTTTTTTTGCTGTTTGTAGAACTAATTTTTATAGTATTTAATATATTGTCTTATATAGTTCTGTTTCTGTTAACTACTTGTATGCATGCTTTTGGACAGTTCTTTTTTAGCAAAAATGGGTTTTCTTTATAGGAATTCAATATTATGTAAATTAATTATTTTGAAATAAACACTTATTAAATGCAAAAAAAACGCTTAATTTCCACTCAAAATTTTAAAAACTAAGATAGCCACTTAATTATCCGGTATTTTGCTCTTTTCAATTTTGGACTATTTCACTTTCTTGCTGTTTTATAGAACTTAATTTTAGTATTTAATAATGTCTTACAGTTCTGCTTCTGTTAAGTACTTGTGTGTTTTCAAACAGGTCTTTTGCTAGCAAAAACGGTTTATTTTTATAGGAATTTAATATTATGTTAATACATTATTGTGTTTGGCTAACAGTCAATTAATTACTTATTTTTAAAGAAACACTTATAAAGTACAAAAAAAAATGCATAATTGCCACTCAAGATTACACAACTAAGATTGCCACTTGATTAAATGCAGGTAATTTTGAAGCTTAGCATTTTCCATATTATTGATAAGAACAAGAAATGCTATAAGGTTTCGTCGAAGAATTGTCATTGCTACATAATTAAATAACCTACATAAATAGCAGTTTTTTTAAAGGATTGCTAATGTGTTTTTAAACAGTTAGTTGTTCAGAAGTTGTGTTGGCTAACATCCATTACTTAATTTTAAAGAAACACTCGTAAAATGCTTAAAAAAAATGCATAATTGCTACTCCAAATCACACAATTTAAGATAGCTACTTTGTTAAAAATGCAGGTAAATTTGAAGCATATCATTTTCCAAATTATTAATAAATGTAAGAAATGTTATAAGGTTTCATTGAAGAATCCTCATTGCCACATACAGTAATTAAATAACCTACACAATTACCGTAGCAGCTTTTGAAAGGATTGGTAATGTGTTTTTAAACAGTTAGCTGTGTTCAGTAATTCGTTTTCACTGTCTATTATGAAAATAAAATTAATGTAAAGAGTGGCTTAAAAGTTTAAAAGAAAGAAAACTCAGATGATTCTAGTTATCTTTTGTAGAGTCTATCATGATTCTTCTGTCATCCGCGTTAGCAAATACTAGTAAAAAATTGGTTATATGGTGTAGATAGCTTTGAAATTCTTCGGAGAAGGCACGGAACTCATGTTTATTTCTCCTATAATTTGAAGATAATATCTTTTCTGCAGTTTTTCAGAGGAATTGTGTAATGCTTTATCAGGGAGTTACTTAGATGTGAAATCGTTTTTAACCATCTTGTTATGAAGTCTTTTGTTATGATTACATATAAAGTGTAAAAGTAGGAGGGTTGGAAGTTCAAATGAACACAAACTTGTTGTATATCGTTAGATTAATTTCGATTCTAGCTTACCAAAGAAACCTTAAAAATGGTCGGCCAGACAACTTGTAAAGTACCCCTACTGCATGTCTTATGTCATTGTTTAATAATGTTTCATAATCCTGCCTGTGCTGATATTTTCCAGTTCTTACTATTTTATTGTAATTACTGTTGTGTCGCAGATGGAAGTAGCGGTAAAGTGAAGAATATCCAATTTAAAAACAAAATGGCTTTTGCATCAATAAGCACAGAAGAAGACAAACCATTTGATTTTTTACGAATCCTATTCGGTATGACTAGTGCTCTTATTGATATTTACTTTTCATTAGGCATATTTGCTACTAATCACTTCCTATGAGGACCATACATATAAAGAAAAATACTATCCAACTTTTAGAAAATTTCAAATATATCAGACACGAAATTCGAGTTTAAAGAAATATCTAAGATTCGATGGACGTTCATATCTTTTGTTGAATTTATTGCTCCTTGAAGTTGTTTTCCCTCATTGTGTGTGCCTGTATTTTAGAGTTAAGGTGACATCAGTACATACCATAACTAAAAAATTATTATTGTTATTTCTTCATTTGGGGAAAATCATTTAGAATGGGATGTCTAATAAAAATTATTATTGAGAATGGGGTGTCTTCTCGTTAGCAAGTTTTAGTTGAATGATAAAGAATTGCTTTCAACAAAGTATAGCCGCTAGTAGAGATAATGGAGAAGAATATCCGATTAAGGAATGATATGCTCCTTCTTCTGTATAAAAATTGATTCTCTCTCTTAGTTCTTGAAAAAAGGTTGTTCAATTATTTGAACAATATTATCTACGTTTTTATTATGATGCCTGCAGAGGGTGTCATCGCAGGAGGAACATCTGGTGTTGTTGTTGAAACAGCTCTATATCCGATTGATACAATTAAGACACGGTTGCAGGCAAGTTAATTATTTAACTTTTCAATGTGAGAACAGTGATAAGACTTAGGCTCACTATCTTATCCTTCATTAATACCCTAAATCTACCTCGATCCTAGTTATCTTTTTAGCCTTTAAAGGGAGTGACCATGTATATATATGTGTGTGTGTGTGTGTGTGTGTATTGGACATTTTGTTCCAAGAAATGAGAAGCCAATTGTTGTTTTTCCTCCATTCTTCGTCCTTGTATCCTGAGCCTTTACGTGGCTAGGGACTTAGTATGTAACAGCAGAAAGTCAGTCCTCTATATCGAAATTGAACACAAGGCTACTTAATTGAACTAAGACTGCATATATGAAGTCCTTCGTCTTTTATGTCTCATATGTTTACACCTTTTTAGAAAATTAAATCAGTCTGTTGGAAGTTGTTCATTAGTCAAATTAGTTAATTTTTATTAGGCAGCTCAAGTTGGGGCGAAAATTAACTGGAAAGGGCTTTATTCTGGATTGGCTGGAAACCTTGCTGGTGTACTACCGTAAGTACCCCTTCCGAAAGTATTGTTAAACTCATTGACTTTAAGTTATTCCTTTATACCAGCACTTCCTTGATGAGTATTATAGGAAATTCGTTGTCGTCTTTTTTTAGATTTGTTCCATCTTCAGTATAAGTACAACCACGGCAATAACAGTCTCTAAATTGACCCATTTTCGCGATAATAATTTGAAAATTGTTTTGGGGCTAAATCCATCGATCATGTTATCAGAATATTTTTTTAACTGCATAACAATTGACATCCAATGAAGTTTTTCTTTTTTATGCAATGACAACTTGTATTGCTGTATGCAAAAACTGACATCTTCGAATACTTCTTATAATGACTGAGATCTAGCCATTATAATGCACTTTATGTTCTGAGGATATTTTGTTTTTATAGGGCGTCTGCTGTGTTTGTTGGTGTTTATGAACCGGCAAAACAAAAACTATTGAAGATGTTACCAGAAAATCTTAGCGCTGTAGCTCATCTGGTACCTTCTCTTTCTAAGATGATGATGTTTTTATTTCTTATTATGATATTTAGTTGCAGAAAATTCTACACCCTAGACATTTCTTAGCCTGGCAAAACAGCAGCTTATTAGGTTTAGAAATTTAGATAATTGCCAAATCATCCAAACTTTCTAAAGAATCAAATAACCCTCCCTAAATAACCACGTCTATGACATTTTATAAATACAGGGTAGTACATACATCTATAAAGCATTATAGAATACTAAATGTTGGTCTGTTTATGAAAACTTGGACCGATGTAACTCAATATACCAAATTAGAAATATATTATTTAATGTCACTTATTTATAGATGGCCTACAATCTTTAGGTAGGCATTCCTGATGACCCATACTTTAATTCCAGCCATCCCCCATTTGTGATCCGTTTTCTTGCTACTATATGACCATTGAATGTAAGAGATGTCTCTTTTTTAGGTTTGATGTTATGTACATTGCAATAATTTATCACTAATCGTCTTGTGTGGACCTGAATTATGGTTTAAAATTACTGCACATATAAACAACTTTTTGAGTGGTTTCTGCTCTCTCCAACCAGAGGAAAATGAGGAGGAAGATAGAAATAACTTGATGTGTTTCCACACCCAAGTGGTATCTATTTTCTTATTCTCCTCAAGAATGTGAGATATTTTGTGCAGAGCGCAGGTGCTCTTGGAGGAGTTGCTGCTTCTCTAATTCGTGTGCCAACAGAGGTAAATAAATTATTTACATTGTTTTAAATTAAAACTCGTGATTGCAGCTATTAGTTTTCCTCTATCCCTCAGGTTGTTAAGCAGAGGATGCAGATGGGACAGTTTACTTCTGCTCCAGATGCCGTTCGCCTGATTGTTTCAAAGGAGAGTTTTAAAGGTCTTTACGCGGTATAAATTTCTCTTTTCCATTTTTGCAAAGATATTTTTCTTATTTTTATTGGACTAAAACTATTGAGCTAAATTAACATGTTGTTTGCTCTAAAGTTTCATGATTTCTTCATCTTTTAAACATTAGTGTAAGATAAAACTATGCAACACACATTGGTCTATTTTCTGTATATTGCAGGGATATGGGTCATTTCTGTTGCGTGATTTACCATTTGATGCAATTCAGTTCTGCATATATGAGCAGCTTCGGATAGGCTACAAGCTGGCGGTAAGTTATCTCTCCTTTTGGTTTTTCCTAAAGAAGGGGTTCTTAAGGTCATCGAAAAGTTTTGTGAAACCATCAACATTTATAACTCATCTCCATCTTTCCAACTGCCTAAAATACTCTCTTAGAGACTCTGGGAGTGTTTCTTCTACAAAAATTACATAAGTTTCTCTGATTGACAAATTTTGTCATATTGCAGCTATTAAGCGACTAAGCTGGATCTGTTTGACATGGTAAAATAGCTAGCTGTTTCAGAGTGACGCTGTGCTCTTTGACACAATCTTAGTGCCTATTTGGCTGAAGCTCAAATCATTAGCTTTTTGTGGTTTTAAGCAAGATGTTATTAAACACCAATCAAAAGTTCTGAGCTTATAGCTTTTTCTCTGAAAGACAATAAAAGTTTCAGCTAGATAATGGTAGCTTTTTGTACAGCGCATTATAACTATTTATTTTATTGTCGTTCTTATGATTTAAACATGTCAATGATTATCTCCTGTTACACATCATTCTCCCTAGACAATCCTGTGAAACTCAACCCATATTCATAGCCTGTTACACGCACCTTGTAGTTCAATCTCTGAGAGAGTGAAAAATATAGACAGTTTCATGTGATCATGTCCTGTGGATTTAGATTGATTTAACTAAGTCCTGTGAGTGTATCTCATCTTTCCTTAACCATTTCATCCTACTAGAGAGTATTTTCCAAGGGGGGAGAGAGAGCCCTAAGTCCTTAAGTTTATCATACGCAACTTTTCACAGATAGCATGTGGGCCCAACTCTGAGAAAATATTTGATTTTTTAAATGGCGATATTCGAACTCTTAATTTTACAGTTTAGTTTCTTTATTCAAATAAGCTAGAGTAAATTATTGGTTAGGTGACTAAAATTTGTTAGGCGAAGATCTGTTTGGCTACTACTGATTTTTAAATGACTTATTTTATTTTAACATGACAACATGTCACCTTTAGAAATAATGGAACTAATTGAAGATAAGCATTTGTTTGCTTTTAGAAATAAACATTTTATGGATGCATTTGTCTAGCTAGTAATGCTATCTTCTTCTATATGTTGCCTAGGCAAAGAGAGATCTGAATGATCCTGAAAACGCTTTGATTGGGGCTTTTGCTGGTAATTCTTTCACCTGTAATTTCTGATTTTCAATTGGTCGAAAAATTTAACAATGTGCAGCCAATAGTAATAGGTTGATTTATACATTTATCCTCATAGCTCAGTCACCTCGTCTTTTTCTTCACAGGATCACTAACAGGAGCTATAACAACTCCCCTTGATGTAATTAAGACTAGATTAATGGTCCAGGTATGAGTAATTGGAAAGTTTATTACTGAATATATAGTAAAATCTTATGACGCATATTACAGCATGAAAAAGAACAAGATTAAATATGAATAGATTAGAGATTAATTTTTCGTTTTATAGGGGTCAGCAAACCAGTACAAGGGTGTACTTGACTGTGTTCAAACGATTGTGAGAGAAGAAGGTTCTGGTGCTCTACTGAAGGTACAAGTTCCTTCCCTGTTTTCCCATTACGCAATAAAAAAATGTGGCCATTTTAATAATCTCGTCCAATTATATTTCTTTAAATTTGCAATGGACTACTTTACATGTTGGATGATAAAATGCTAGTAGTTGTTGGTCTGACAACACCACGACCATATTATGTAGAAAGTAACTTTACGAATGTAGCAATTTTGAGCAAGGGGTAGAATACCTATCACATAAGTTAACTATTAATACTACATATATTTAGACGCCACGCCATGATATACAGGTTTCCAGTTCCTTTATCCTTAGAATCCATTTTACTGTCTCAATGAAATACAGACTAGTCTGCCTTTTATGCATCTTCTGTCAGCATAGACAACGCCATCTTTAGGAAAAATAACAAAATTACAGTTGGTTGGTATATACTTAAACTAAATGATGGGTCGGTTGGATTCAATATGAAACAAGATTGATCCAAGCAGTAAATTTTTGAGTGCTATGTTTAATTCGACACTTATTTCATTTTTTCTTTCTTTTATATGTTTGACTTTTGATACAACACAAAATAGGAAGAATAGGCTCATGGTGGTGTTGGAAAAAACCAAGTGGTTTTATTTGAGTGAATGCTCTCTTAATTTAATGGTTACAAAAAAAAACCCACTCATTCTCCCCATTTATGTGGGTCTTTTAATTGTAAAATGGGTTACAAATTGCATGTTTATAAAATAATAGTCTTGGTCCCTTTTTTGGCCTAACCTTTTCCAAGACAAGTTTTATACATGTCATCATACACACATTCACATACACACATGCATACATATATAGAGAGAGTACCGCACCACCAACGGCTCGACCGTGGCTCGGTGCCGTTTCCGCCGAGTCACATGTGATAGACGTTGTACCTTGGGAGCGAAGTGCCCCGTTTAGCCAGAAGTAGAGGTGGCGGGGCAAATTGCAGTTACCTCGTCTCGGACTTTAGTCCATTTCGGTATCATTTACATTATTTTATGTTAAATGTTGTAATTGATAATCATATATTTGAGGAAACCATTTTCTGTTTATTTGTCCATTTCTTTTTTGTAGAAATTATTGTGTTTATTTACAACGTACCCAACAATCTTAAACGATATTTTTTTATGTTTCGTACGTTAATACAATAATTTCGGTGTATGGATCATACAGAAAATTATTTCTTTCTCCGTAATCGTTCTTAGTAAAATCATTTTCTCTTAATCTTTGGTTTCGGGAATTTGATGTTTACGGCTATAATGGTTTCGGATTGTTATATCATGTTTTAATTTTGTTTGGTGGTTTTTGATATAATTCTTTGGAAAAATCTTTTATTGAGAAATTTGCTTTTAATAAATTGATGTTTCCGGTTGAATTATCGAAAACATTTGGATTGTTTTAATCTTGGTGATTCATTAGTATGTACAAAATTGTTGAATAACCTTAATATATGCATGATCTAATTAATTTATTAACTTTTGTATATGTTATAAGCCAAATGTATAATTCTTTGTATGAATTGGTTTAGATGGGTATTTGACAATTTTCTTGTTAAGACCATACTTCCTAATCGGAAGGTAGTGGCTTCAGCCACTGACTTGTGTTGCATGCATTTGAATTTTATATTTTGTATTTTATAAATACTACATGTTAATATGTTTTGGGTGTATATATACTTCTGCCATTGGAATAATAAAACCATTTCTTTCCAATATATTTATTCTCAGCTTTCAACGATTTTATTTGCTTGCAGCTTTCAGGTTCTTGCATTGAATTTGTTGGTCAGTTAAAAAGATAAACTTTTTGGTCTTTTTGTCATACAGGTAGAAGTTTTAAGTTAAATAAACATAGTTTTTCCAGGTCTCATATATGTCAAATAGTGAGATAGATAGACTTGGAAGGATTTGCCTTTATTTCCTAATTGGTACGAATGTGTACTGTTTGGGGTTAGAGTTACAGAGTATTATATTAAATGGGTAATTGGTATTAAGTTACAGAGTATGTGATACTGAGTCTGTGTAACCGTTTTAAGGTAAAGAAAAATTAGAGTTTAATTTTTGGACTTAAATGGTGATTAATATTGGTAGTAAATGGGTTATTTAGTAGTAAACGGCTAATTAAATGCTTTATGAGTTACATTCTGGAAATGGTGGCCCCATTTATTTGATTTATGAAATGTTTTTGGTGGTGTTGTTACTATAATAAATAATGATGTTTATTTTATAGTGAACCTTTTTATTTACATTTACATGAGTAATCTGGTTAGAGACTAGATTGTATTGTTAGTTTATTTTACATGGTTTTTTGTTTCATGTTAATAAAATTACTAACAATTTCCAATGAGTTTTTTATGTAGACATGGATCTTTACATGGAATTGGAGGATTGGTGATTATTCGAAACAGTTCTAGTAAAAGCCATTAAATTGGGGATTACGACAGAACTGGTTTCGAAATAGTTCTTGTAAAATCATTTTCTGATTTTCAGAATTTGGGGCTTACGACAGAACTGGTTAAATTCTGAGATTGTTCTGTGTAAAATCAGATTTATCTGGTGTTTACGGCTGAATAAATCTTTCAGAATTTGATAATCTTTTTCGTGAATGAACTAGATACTCTTGCAAAATCAGTTTCTTGAAACCATGCGTGGTTATAGAAATTTGGTGTTTGCGAAGGAGGAGTTTTAGTTTCATTTTTCGAAATTAGATTGTGCGTGTTTGTTATTTGAGATAACAAACAGTTTCCTGCGGGAAACGTCCGGAACACAATGGGTGCTGGAACTGACCAGAACATTGTGGGTGCCGGTGTAACTCCTATTAATTTTGCATGAGTGCATATTAATGACGGGGGTTACTAATTTTTAAACGACCATTATTAAATACATTTATGTGGTGAAATAATGGGTCGTAACTCCTTTTAGTTGTGATTTATTGCAATTTAATTTGGAGGGTTACAAATTTTGTAACGGTGATCATTAATGAGATTAATGACGAGTATTTATAACTTCTTATTAATTTAATTTGGAAAGTTATATATTATTGTAACGACAGTCGTTGGCATTTATGGAGAGTTTTATTAGCTACCCCTACGAATTGCATTGACGAGTCGGTTACATATTTGGATGAAAGTTTATTTAATAACAAACTTTGTTCATACAAGAGCAAATAATTTGATGATAGACAAATTATAAATGACCGTTGAGTTTTATTTTAAGAATAAACAAATATCGGCTAATTTATTATTTTGTTGAAATAATATCTTATTAATTTGCTGAAAGAACATTTAATAATTTGTTGAAATTAACATCTTATTAATTTGTGAGAAAAACATTTAATAATTTGTTGAAATAACATTTTATTAAGTTGTTTAAAGAACATATTACAAATATGTTGAGATTGCTATTATTGAAAATAGTAATTTAGTAATATTATATTACGTTATTGGGGGAGAACCCCGAGGGTCCCACAAATGTGGGGGTAACCTGTCGATCATGTAGATCGAGAATCTAAACGTACCCAAAAGCGCCTACGGGCGAGTGGGAGAAAATCTAACGGTTCAGTGATATGGACTTAAAACGTCTGAAATAAATGATATCGTTTCATTTATCACATTGAAATCGATTAAGTTTCTCCGTGACAGTGTGCATGTCCTAAGCGAGGACAAAGGGAATGCACAAACTGTGGGGGGTTAATGTGTGAACGTTTTAAACGTTTGGAAATCCACTAACAAGTGTAAGCATACAAATCTGAATCATGACTAGTGGTTATTGAAACCTAAAGGACAGTAGTCTTTCGGTAGCCAAAACACTAGGATCAAAGTGTGATAAGTTTGCTTGTTTGTAGCAATACATGAGTGACTATTTGTTCAAAATGAGCATTTTAGTCGATACTCTTGTGGTCAATAATGACATGATGAATTATTCAACCAAGTCACTGATTTGACATGATATAGTAGGTGATGAAAATATAAAAGCTTAAATGTTTTATTTTTCTAAATCTATTATTTAAATTGAAACACAAATATGAGTTTGTGTTTGAAGCAATGTATTGCAAAGTCTTCAGTTCGAAGTTTCGAACGGAGTACATAACCAAATGGTTCGATGCATTTGAGATGAGTGCAAAACCAAGAAGGGTTTAAAAGATATTTCCTCAATTTATTGATGGATGTATTAAACACTGATATGTCTACTTGATGAGAAGTAAAGATAAATCAGTTGAGATATTCATTCAAGTAAGAATGAATACGTGAATTCTATTGTTGAGGATTAAGGCTTGTCAGAAAACATGTTTAATCATGGGTGTTCTGTTGTGTTAATCTACCAATTTTAATCCAATGATTAAGTGTTAATCATTAAATGATAGACTATTTTTGGAAGTGTTAGATATTGTCTAACTAGTTCCAAAATGGTATATTCACATGGATATGAATACATGATCAGTGTGATTGAAACGGTGAATATGAGACACCGTTCACATAATTGTGTTGATGGAATGACACAAATCGTTAAAGAACAACTTATTATGCTCTCGAGCAAAAATGTAGTTCTTAAACGATGAATATCATGTTGATAAGTTCAGGATTAAACTCTGAATTTGTACGGGAAGTGAGCTTTCCGCAAGCTATGTGTTGAACAAACTATCGCTTAGGAAGTTGGACCAAACAGTCAGAATTATAGAAGGCATGGTGCCTGACTATAAGTTCGTGAAAGTTTTGGTGCTACCTAAGAAAGGTCTCAATCTTGTTCCTTGAAGGATTTGGATAGGATCAAAAACGGTAGATTGTGTGTTCATCGGATAAGCACAAAATATAGTGCTGATCGGTTTCTAGTGCATAAGGCATATGGCTTTAAAGTGCATATAGAACATTGTTCTATGCCCGAGAAGCATACTTTCTAAAAAGAGAAGTTTTCCGCAAAACTCTTAACGCTTGGCGAGTGTGACCAATACGTTGAGGGTTCAAAGCATTACGCTACCCAAGACAAGTGAACACTCAAACGGTGCTGGAAAAATGTGGAAAGTGAATCTTTTAAGGAAGATGAAGTGCATCGGCATGGTAAAAGGGTAAGTAATGAAACTTCCTTTGTCCCTTGACCTTCATGAGTGAAGGTGAATCAACGACATTGAAATAATCAATGTTTTCCATATAATGTGTATATGGGAAGATGCCATCAACAATGAGGTTGATAGGCACGTGAGGAATAAAGTCAATTACTTTAAGTAAACTGACGGTTTTGATGATTTTAATGTCTATACTCTAATCTCTATAAAAAGGACGCATCATTAATTAATGAGAACATGTGTTTTATAAATGGAGATCTAGAGAATTAGGAACAACCCATTGGGTCGTGATTCCGTGTAAAGTAAGTCAATGTGCGAAAACTTGTTAAGTCGTTATATGGACTAAAACAAACATCTAACTTATCATAGGTAGTCTCTTATGCGTCAAGAACTGCACTAGACCAGTTATAGCCAACTCAGTGAGCAGACTCAGTAGGTTTGCCAATGAGGCTTCTCAGATACATGAGGTATACTGCCAATCATGAACTGCATTATACGAGATGTCCAAAATGTTTGGAGGGTATTTAGATATCAAGTGTATCTCGAACTTTAACAGTACAAGGTCCATTAGTGGATATGTTTGTACTTAAAGAGGTTGCAGTCTTATGGAGGTCTGTAAAATAGACCTGCATAGTTGGAGAAACTGTAGAGTTAGAATTCATAACGTTGAATCAAGCTACAGAAGAGGCAGATTGGCTGAGAAGTCTTGGGAAGTATTCTAAGTGGCCAAAATTTGTTCCCGCAATAAACGTGTACTGCTGCAGTCAGTCAGTTATTAAACGGGACCAGAATAATTTGTATAATGGAAATTCCCGACAAAGTCATGACATATTCGTCGGAGACACAAATCCGTAAGAGGAATTGCTAGCAAAAATTGTGGTATCCCTAGACTTTGCAAGGTCTAAGGATAATAATGCGGATCCATATACAAAATGCTTGACTCGTGGAGGAGTTGGAGCATCATTGAGGGAAATGGGGTTTGAAGCCCAATAAATTGGAAACCTTCGCATAGGTAACCCAACCTGAACTGAAAACTTCAGTCTCGGGTTCAATGGGAAACTGAATTGTGTGGGTAACCGAACAAAGCACTCGAGAACATAAGTTCTCAGCCCATTTCTATGATGAAAGAGTGATAGACCTGTACCATTTTAAGGGTGAGCATGAGACTCTTAATGAATCAAGTATCTCGAAGGTCGAGTGGGGTGAGTCAGGACACCCTTGACTTGAAAATCACCTATAACGAGTGTGTATGGCCGATACTATGTGATGATCTAGGGCTAAATCACTAGAGCACTCGGTTGAATTTGCCAAGGCAGTCCAGAGCCAAATATGGACAATAACCAAAGGGCTTAGTAAGTGGTGTAGAGAGGACACTGTGTGAGTATTACCCTGGTATGCACAAACGTTAAAGGGTTCAAGGCTTTAAGGCTACCCAATAGTATCATATCAGATTTTACATCACTATGGCAGGTTCAAGGCGCGCGCTACCTGTCTTTATGCAGTGAATTCTCGTGGTTCTCTCGCTTGCATTTAGTTGCACGTTGCATGTTTTAGATCGCATTCATGTGGGTGATTGTTGGAAAAAACGAAGTGGTTTTATTTGAGTGAATGCTCTCTTGATTTAGTGGTTACAAAAAAACCCACTCATTCTCCCCATTTATGTGGGTCTTTTAATTGGAAAATGGGTTACAAATTGCATGTTTATAAAATAATAGTCTTGGTCCCTTTTTTGGCCTAACCTTTTCCAAGACAAGTTTTATACATGTCATCATACACACATTCACACACATACACACATGCATACATATATAGAGAGAGTACCGCACCACCAACGGTCCGACCGTGGCTCGGTGCCGTTTCCGCCGAGTCACATGTGATAGACGTTGTACCTTGGGAACGAAGTGCCCCATTTAGCCAGAAGTAGAGGTGGCGGGGCAAATATCGTTTAAGGGAAACTGCTTGCAGTTACCTCGTCTCGGACTTTAGTGCATTTCGGTATCATTTACATTATTTTATGTTAAATGTTGTAATTGATAATTATATATTTGAGGAAACCATTTTCTGTTTATTTGTCCATTTCTTTTTTGTAGAAATTATTGTGTTTATTTACAACGTACCCAACAGGTGGCCCAACCCCTGAACTCGGGCATAACGGGAGCTTCGTCTACTGACTTCACCTATGTTTTACAATTCTTTGTATATTCGTCTGATCGTTTTTTTTTTATGATCTGAATAAATTTGATATTTTTCTCTTTTTCTTTTCATTCTTGGAGGGTGATAATTTCTCTTATTTCAAAATTTAAATTGCATTGTATGATAGCATATTTTTTAACTGATTTTGATTATTTTGACACCTTTTTATTCGGGTCACAGGGTATCGGACCTAGAGTTCTGTGGATTGGCATAGGTGGCTCCATTTTCTTTGGCGTTCTTGAAAGATCAAAACAGATATTGTCCCAGAGGCGTCCTTCAAGTCATCAACAACAAATGGATTCCTCAAAGAAGGATTAGAAAATCAATTTTGTAGCTCCAATTCAAGAATTATCTGCCTTTACTACAATTTATGTTTCTTTTGGTATCATCTTCTTGTAAATCAAAGTGTAAAGATTGAAAAGAAATATAGACTGCTTATGAAAGATAAAAAAAATCTAGACTTTACGGACCGCAACTTGAAATGAAGTTGATCCAAATGATTTATAAAGGGACAAAAGGTGCGTAAAAGAATTTTAGAGAGTAACGACTTTTGTATTTGGTGAGATTCGGAAATTCTTGGCATTTTGCAATTACGATGATCAAGATAAACATACAATATGATGCAATTGTATAAAATGTCTAATGGAGTTCTAGCCTGATTTTTATGAGGAGTTCAAGAAACACTTACGTTGATCCCTCTCTTGATCTACATGCGTTTAATCTTTAAATTGAGAAGAGTTTTTGTGAATCTCATATTGTTTTCTATGCGTAAATTCTACATGTAATATCGATATGTTAAAACCATGAAATCACTTTATGCATACAGATGAATATCAACCGATTCCACAAATTGGATATAAACATGCTAGTCTCTTCAGATTATGTACTGATTTTTTAATATGTTTGCAAAACCATTTTCATATCCTCTTAATGTTCCTCTAAACAAACCAACAAAGTATTAGTCTCCATATAAAATTTAAATACCAAATCTTCACTACACAATTACAGATGATATATCACAAATAAAGGAAGGCTAGTTTTGGTTGATTTGGTTTCACAATCCAACACTATTCAAAGTCAGGTACCTGAACAGCCGATGAACTTTTGTGAATAGCTAGGGTATAGATAAGATTAATTATAGCTTTCATGTAAATGATTAGAGGGTCAGGGATTAAGTTAAGGAGAAGTTGCTAGAGCACGAAATCCCAACTACGCTTTGAACGAGCATTATGAGCTAGCTCAAAAAATCGACTAACGGTTTGCCAAGGATTAAGTTGGCATTAGGTGACCAAACTTGAAAGGAAAAAGCATGTACTTATTTGGCTGGAAAGTGGAAAGTTCTTAAACTTAAATGAATTTACTTTTGCTAATCTGAGTCCATTTCTTCAGAGCAAGCCAACCAGTCCATCTCATCTAATTAGTACTGTGAAAAAGCATGTTTTTTTTTTTCAAATTGCATGAACATGTAAATATTTCAGTTGGTAGATGAACTTATAATTTTTGTTACACAAAAGTGTGCTGAAAGTTCTATATTTCAATGAAGATCGATAGGCATACATACTTTATAAAGATCTTGTCATCGTGAGCATATGAGTGTTCTTAAAATTCGTTATACAAAATATTTGGTTATTTGAGTGTTATGTAAACGGACAGACTATTTTACTATATAATGGCAATTTCCATATTCAACTTGACTAAAACTGTAGAAAGGCCACGTTCTGGTGGCAGAAAATACCCACCAGAACACGATCAAGTTGATCGGAGATAAATCTCGAAGATTTATATGATCGCATATATATATATAGAGAGAGAAACAGTAATAGAAAATGATTTTTATTAATTTTGAATTAATTGTTTACAGAATATTCAGGTTCTTATATAGTGTTGGACCAAAGTTTCTGTCAACATACAAATTGATCCCTTAATTATAAAAATTAACAAATCTTTAATATAATGTAAACACAAAGTTTGATGTAGCTTTTAGTCAAGTCCTGTAATTCCTGCAAGGACACACATTAGTCCAAAATAAATCTAAACAAACATATATTCAATATACCCCCTCAAGTTATGCTGTGCAATAATAAAACACCTAACTTGGACAATAAATTTGAAAAAAATTGGTGCATTCAAAGATTTGGTAAAAATATCTGCTATATTATTTGAAGTATAAACATGTAAAATTCAAAGCATGTCATTCTCGAATCTAATGTGGTTAAAGCTAACTGAAAGAAAACTCTTGAGACCCCCGATTTTGTGGCTCAAATGAGTTTAGTACCTTTCTTTATTGATTTTGATAAATCATTGAGCCGGTTTTTTCGCACATCTGCATTATGTTTTTCCGCTCATCTGGATTATGTTTTTCCATTTGTATCATGATTTTCCATTTGGACCATACTTTTGGATTATGTTTTGCCTGTTTACAAAATTTCTCGAAATCAATTTAAAGTATTATTTGAGCAAATTCCTTTTGACAAATGTGATCAAACTTTAAATTATGAACTTTAGGCAATACTTGTGGGGTAGTTGGTTTTCTGGAAATAGTGGGTAACGGTGTACCACATAATTTCACCAACTAATTGCCTAAAAGAGTACTCAGTGACAACGATTCTGGACCTGTCGTTCCAAATTAAAATCTTTGGTAAAACCAAATTGATTTGTCAAATATGAGGCCTTATACTCTTGTAGGTCATGTCATACTTTGTTGAGTAGTAAGATAATTTGAGAAATCCAGTTTTATCTAGAAATAGTTCATGAAAGAATTGAGATTTCTTTGCACAAACACCACTCAATACGACCAAAAGCGTAGTCATAAGCAGTTGAGATGTCTTTCAGTGGTTGTTACCACGTTTTTATAGCATTTAAAAGTTACCTTATCATTCGCCTGTCGTCAATTGATAAGAGGTCTTAGATGTTGAGACATGATTGTCTGTATTATTATTCGCATGTCGTTGATTGATAAGAGGATTTTGATATTGTGGCATTGACCAGATGAGATATTCCCGGATCAAAAGGCGGTGCTTGATTTATAATCGAATCGCATTTGGATTCTCTTTGAGGATATATTTCGTGATTGATCCGAAATTCATGCCACTAATGCTCTCTTTGAAAGACTAGTATGTGTAAAGATCACGAATGGATCTCGTAGAATTCTTGTAAAGAATTGAAGGAGTTGTTGTGGACTTATCCAACCATAAGACGGACCATTAAAAATTTATGGTCATGGTTGATGCATCGACAATATGGTCACATGATTATTGTTGTCCACAGAAATGCAGCATTTCGTAAACTTTTAGCCCTATCATTAAGTTGATGGCTCATGATCCGGATTATCCTGAAAAGTCTAGTCGACTTGATAATACCGAAGAGTAAGAATCGAAATTTCGATTTGAATTACTTGAGTTCGGGAATTGAAATTGAACATCATGTTTGTTGGCCCGTGCGGCTAAACCTTAAGAGGGGGGGGGTGAATAAGGTTTTTGGCACTTTTTGCGAAATTAAAATCTAATGACAACCAACAACCCAACTTTTTGCTATTCTAAGCTTAAGCATTTAATAGCGTTAATGAAATGCTAAAATTCCTAAACGCAAGCGAGAAAATAAGCAATAATATAAGTTGCGGAAAGTAAAAGTTTAGGGAAAGAAATTGACACCGTAATTTATAGAGGTTCGGAAAACGGCCTACGTCCTCTCCTCAGTACTACCGAGTATCTCACTAAAAATATTCTTTCCGATTTTACAAATCCTATCGAGCTCAATCAATCGATTGGCTCACCCTTTACCCGAGGTTCCTACTCTTGATACAGGTGCAAACGAACACGTCTACGAGTCAACGACTCCCCCTCACTTTATGAGTACCCAAGTGTTTAACCTAGAACTTTTAACCAACACTATGGGTTAAAAGCTTCTACCCAAACACTCACTCACAAATGAGCTTATAAAATGCTCTTTACAAAATTATTGAAATTATAACAACTCTCACAATTTGATTGCTTATAAATAAGCTAATTTGTGATTTTGATGTTGTTCGATCTTTGTTTGAGCTTGTATCGCTTTTTCTTCAATTTCTCTCTTTTTCAAATTATTTCACCAAAATGGTGATTTTTACGGTTTTGATTTAGAGAGGTTGAAGGATGATGAATGTGTATCAATGTATGTTTTTGGAGAGTGATTGGGGTGGTTTATATGACCAGCAAAGTCTGTTTTTTGTAATATGACCGTTGGTAGTAGTTGAGGGCTTTTATCCATTGGTTTAAGGAATTTCCCAGAATAAGCTGAAAAGCTGTTTTTGAAAACTGCAGAAAACGATCGGTCGTTTTATGCAGACAATCGGTCGTTTTCAGAAAACGATCGGTCGTTTTCTGAGAAACGATCGGTCGTTTTTAGACGACCTCACTGGAAGAATTTGGACCAAAAACGATCGGTCGTTTTTGTCCAGACGATCGGTCGTTTCTTCAGTATTCACGCTTTACTTCGAATGCTTGTAATTTCTTCGTTTTAGCTCCGATTCTTGTTCCGCTTGGACCGCTGGCTTCGTTATCGAATGCTCTATCATTTTAAAGTCCTCAAATAAACTTTTTCTACTTTTGGAAAAATACAAGCATTATATCATCGAAATAGAGAAATCGTAAAATCATTTAAAACATAATCAAAGTTATAATCAAAATCAATTATTGAACTCTAAGTTCAACAATCTCCCCCATTTTGATTGTGACAAACTAATGATGATTTTACAAGAAAAAAATATCTCCTCCACTTTAACAAAACGCATTTCTCTAAATATCAATTTTTCCCCCTTTGGCATTATCAAAATGCAATAAAAATACGGGGTAATGTGGAGGGTTTTCAAAGAAAAACTAAACCATGAAAAATGTTATATGATGCATATGCCCCAACTAATCACATATATGTAAAAATTATAGAGTAGAGTATACCGAATATGTGATGTTGAGTCCGCTCTCTAATGACATTTGCATTGAGCGTTTCCAAGTCCAAATAAGTGGTACCATTTGTTGGTATGCCTTCCACCTTTGTCGATCAACGGTACTTCATTCTTTATGGTGGAGTCGATTTTCTTGACTTCCTCGACTTTTGCCGGTGTTGTCAACCACTTGTTGATTTTCTCCTTTTGGATGAAGATACCTACAACACAAGTTTTGTCCTTTGGTCCCCAATTTCTTTTGGGTCCGACATTGTTAGTGACATGGGTCTTTACTACCCATTTCAAATCGCTTCTACTAACACGAAAGCGATAAGGGCATCTAGAGGAAATATGCTCATTTCTACTACAATGTATACAATGCCTAGATTTTTTCGCATATCGAGAGTTATACGAAGTTTTGGAAAGGTTTTTCGGAGTATCCAATTTGGTTTTAAAACCTAACCCTTTTCTATCATTAAAAGATTTTTGAAAAATCTTGGAAGTACTCCCTTTGGTAAAAACAACCTCTTGTTTAGGCGGGGTAGGAGTTTTAGAAATGTTAGAGGCTTTGACGAAGCGGGTTTTTTTGAGATAGAACTAATGCAATCAAAACCTAAACCACTCTTATCATTGAAATCTTTTTGACAACTCAAAATGTTATCTAAAACGGTTTTACCTTTAGAAAACTTTGAAATTGTTAAATCGAGTTTTTCAATGGAAATGACAAGCTCATTGTTTTTATTTTTCAAAGTTTCATTCTCGGTTTCTAAAAGCTTGACCTTGTCATTTAAGTTAAAAGCATGAGAACTCAAAACCTTGTTTTTGCTTTTAACTTTATCGAAAGCATCCTTTAACCCTTCAAAATTTTCTAATAGGTCGCAATCTAAAGAAGATGGTTTTGAAAGAGTTTTAGTAAGTCTAGAGACTTCATTTTTAAGAAAATTGATCTCGGTTTGTAAAGACTTGTTTTGAATGACGAGATCATTGTTTTTATCTTTCAAGTCTTCCTTTTCGTCATCTACATCATGTAAAGAGAATGACGAGGTCGGACTAGACTCATTTTTAATTTTATCTTTTTTCAAGGATCTTATTTCTTCATTGAGAGAAGAATTTATCCTTTTAAGAGATTCAACCTTTTCCGAAAGTTTAGGAAACTTTTTAGAATAAACATCGCACATATGAAGTAAATCATCATAGGATAGATCATTTACCTCACCGGTTTCACTTTCACTTTCGCTTGAAGATGATTGGTTAGGCTCATTGTTGTCTTCCATGGCCACATAGCAAGCAAGATGATCGACTTCATCTTGGTCGGAGCTATCGCTAGAGCTTGAAGCGGATATCTTCTTCTTGCCTTTGCTCTTGCGATTCTTGATGCAATCTCTAGCTATGTGTCCTTCCTTACCACAAGTATAGCAAACAAAATCGTTAGAATAAATTGAATTATTTGACGATTTACCTTTATGTTTGCGTTGGTATTTTAGCTTGAGTATTTCCTTCACAATTCGAATGATTTGCATTGAATTTTTGTCGTCATTGGATAGCTCATCGCTTTCGTCACAAGTTGTTCCTTTGAAAGCTATCTCCTTCTTTTTCGAGATTGGGTTGTGACTATTTAGGGTGATCTTATGAGTAATGAGTGAACCCGTCAATGCATCAAGGGTGTATGTATTCATGTCGCGCGCCTCTTGAATTGGGGTGACCTTTGGTTCCCATTCTTTCGGTAATCTCCAAATCACCTTTGAAACCATTTCCTTACAAGACAAACACTTACCAAGAGATGTTAATCCATTAGTAATAGTGGTAAATCTAGCAAGCATATCGGAAATAGTTTCTCCCTCTCTCATTTTAAAAAGCTCGTAGTCATGAACTAAAAGTTGGAGTTTGCAATCCTTAACTTGGTTAGTTCCCTCGTGCATAACTACTAACTTATACCACATACCCTTAGCCGTTTTACAAGCGGAAATTTTGTTGTACTCGTTAGGGGAAACGGCACAAACAATAGCGTACATTGCTTTGGCGTTAGTAGAGTAGGCTTCTAGTTGAGCAACATCTAAGTCCTCTATGGGGATAAGGTTCTCGCTATTTTCGGATTTAGGAGCGGAATATCCTACTTTAATAATCTTCCAAAGATTAACATTATAGCTTTGTAGGAAAATGCTCATCCTATCTTTCCAATAACTATAGTTTATCCCATCAAAATAAGGTGGAGTATTGGGAGATAAAGCTATGCCGGATGCGAAATTGTACAAATTAGCCATCGGGATCTTAACTCTTAAATCGTTAGATTCCTATATGCAAGAGACTCGGCTCTGATACCAATTGTTAGCCCGTGCGGCTAAACCTTAGAGGGGGGGGGGGGTGAATAAGGTTTTTGGCGCTTTTTGCGAAATTAAAATCTAATGACAACCAACAACCCAACTTTTTGCTATTCTAAGCTTAAGCATTTAATAGCGTTAATGAAATGCTAAAATTCCTAAACGCAAGCGAGAAAATAAGCAATAATATAAGTTGCAGAAAGTAAAAGTTTACGGAAAGAAATTGACACCGTCATTTATAGAGGTTCGGCAAACGGCCTACGTCCTCTCCTCGGTACTACCGAGTATTTCACTAAAAATATTCTTTCCGATTTTACAAATCCTATCGAGCTCAATCAATCGATTGGCTCACCATCTACCCGAGATTCCTACTCTTGATACAAGTGCAAGCGAACATATCTACGAGTCAACGACTCCCCCTCACTCTATGAGTACCCAAGGGTTTAACCTAGAACTTTTAACCAACACTTTGGCTTAACAACTCTCACAATTTGATTGCTTCTAAATAAGCTAATTTGTGATTTTGATGTTGTTCGATCTTTGTTTGAGCTTGTATCGTTTTTTCTTCAATTTCCCTCTTTTTCGAATTATTTCACCAAAATGGTGATTTTTAGGGTTTTGATTTAGAGAGGTTGAAGGATGATGAATGTGTATCAATGTATGTTTTTGGAGAGTGATTGGGGTGGTTTATATGGCCAGCAAAGTCTGTTTTTTGTAATATGACCGTTGGTAGTGGTTGAGGGCTTTTATCCATTGGTTTAAGCAATTTCCCAGAATAAGCTGAAAAGCTGTTTTTGAAAAATGCAGAAAACGATCGGTCGTTTTATGCAGACGATCGGTCGTTTTCAGAAAACGATCGGTCGTTTTTCAGACGACCTCACTGGAAGAATTTGGACCAAAAACGATCGGTCGTTTTTGTCCAGACGATCGGTCGTTTCTTCAGTATTCACGCTTTACTTCGAATGCTTGTAATTTCTTCGTTTTAGCTCCGATTCTTGTTCCGCTTGGACCGCTGGCTTCGTTATCGAATGCTCTATCATTTTAAAGTCCTGAAATAAACTTTTTCTACTTTTGAAAAAATACAAGCATTATATCATCGAAATAGAGAAATCGTAAAATCATTAAAAACATAATCAAAGTTATAATCAAAATCAATTATTGAACTCTAAGTTCAACAATGTCGATTATGTTTAGATCCAAACGGACTCACAAAAAGTTTGATGATGTGACTGCAAATGATTGCATGCACTTCTTGGTTTTGCGCACCAAGATTTATATTTCCGTGTGGGGTTATGCTATTTTGCTGCATTGGTCCGTTATGAGGCCCATAGACACTCAAACACCATATGCGTACCAGCTGATTACTAGTTATGAGTCAGAAGTCTCATATTAACGCGTGTTTGGAATGCTTGATTAAGCCCCTATAGCGTTCAAAATATGGACCTCTTAAGGGGACATAAGTCGATTATGAATTCCCTGCCTATCATTTTATAGAGTAACCTTGGCAAGCGATCTCTTTATCGCATGATATGCGGAAGTGACATTGCTAAGATTGTTCTCCCCATCGTTAGGGGGAGATTTGCACATTACCATTGATAAGGAACAACGTGAAAAAACGTGGCATAACCCACTCAGTCTTAGCCTGATTTCCAAAACTGTACTTAGTGATAAGTAAGTGCATAGACTCCTCCAAGTCTAACTAAATGCTAGATGCATTTAATGAATTTATGAAATGTTACGAGGTCATTTATAACTGCTGCAATTATGCTTGTAAGGAAAGACGTCCCTGTCGGACGCCATGTTCTTGTTGTAACACGTTGCTTTGGCCGAACCCGCCAAGCAAAGGACGCTGTTATCGGCTGTCCAGTCTATCGTCCTTCCGAATATACGAGGAAGTTGACCGGTTCTTAATTCGTTCAGCCCCTAGAGAGGTGAACTGAAACTCGTTTGTCACACGAAATTATAAAGGATTTAGGAGATGTGTGATTCTTTCTCATCCTGAGAATCTTGAAATATCTGTCGATCATGATATCTTAGACGATATTGAAGCAAAATGAGTCTGTCATTGATTAATTTTTCATATATTCGGTGACGACTGATAATATGAGCAAATTATGATAGGAAACCATGTACCGTTGCCTGAAGTCAACGTAGAATTGACTGACCTAATGAAAACTTGCAATCCAAGTAGAGTTCCTTAGCGAAAGGAGTGTTCGGACTAGTAGCTCCTACACTGCCCAAAGTTAAACCGTTTTGTTTATTTGGGTATACGTAAGGAAGAGTGGTGAGAATAACGAGATTGTACAATGCTCGCCTTATAGAGCAAGACTTCTCTCACACATTAGAATTGATTACGAGATGGTTTAATTCTTCGTAATGGATGTTATAACAGTCCTCTACTTATTCAGTTTAGTAGTTTCTAAAAAACTGAGTATGGAGCCATGAATGGTCATGTATTACCTCTATGGGGATTTAAACAAAAAGATGTAGATGAATGTCCCTGTGTGACTTCATGTGCTTAAATCAAGTAGTTACTGACCACGGAACACGTTCTCAATTGACTGAGACGTTTACTGTATGAATTGAAATAATCTAAGAGTATATGGTATACCCGCCTAAGTGAGTACTTGATTAGCTTGGGATACTTGGATAAGTATTATGCCCTTGTGTGTTTATTACGCAATCAATTTTTTGATTTGCCATTCGAGATGAAGGATTTTGGTAAGACACGCTAGTGGCTCAGCTTGATGATCGGGTCCCGTATATATAGAATCTAAGTCCATGATTCACTATACACATAAGGTGGTATGACGCTAAGTCGTCAAATTCTCCCATGATCGTTCGATCACTAGACATTGATATAGACCCGGTCCGTCCCTGATGAGACGGTGATGAGATATTGAACCATGATGTGATTTCCTTTGCATTGTTTTAACAGTGAAGAGATATTGAACCATGATGTGATCACTAGACATATGAAGTTTTCCTTCGCACTGTTTTAAGTAAGCTGTAGTATTTAGGAACAAGTAAATATGTGTAACTTTAATATTGTCATTATCTAAAATTGTGTTTTCAAAACCGAACACCCTTACATATGTAATATTTTGGGGATTATTTTGATGTTGGAAATTTTCTGTAGCCTTTTATGTTAAACGTTCAGCTTAACGTCTTTCAAAAAGTATTTCATATGCAGTTTTTCAAAACCCAAAGAGCGAATTAGAGATTTTATAAACATGTATCTTAAACCGTTTCAGTTTTCTGAAAAATCAAACTACCTGAAGAAAAATGGCTTAAACAACCTTTGAAAAAATTATTTGGGTTCTGGTTTCTTCTACACAGCGAACCTAATCCAAATTTGCAATATATCATCCAAATAGAATTGGAAAACAATTTTTCGTCGATTTATTGTGATTTTTCTAAAATCAGGACAGAATCTGAAATGGTTATGACTTATGAAACTGAAAAAAAACATTTAGTTTTTAGTGCTTACCTAAAACTTTGGAGCTAACTAAAGTTATAGGAAAAAATAGTAACAAGTTAGACTAGTGAATTTTGATCTACGTTATTTGGTCTTGTCAGAAGGTAAAAAAATACATTGCAACTTTAAAAAACCAAATCTGAACTTTCTAAGAATATCAAGAATAATCAAGAATGTGGTAGCTGTTTAAACTACTTAGGATTTTAGAATAATTTCTAATAGAATACATATAGTGATAGATTTGTCACGAGGCATATTAAGTTTTGAATCGCATGATTTGGTTAGCTTTAGAATAGAATAAAAATGTTTAAATTCCAAACTTTAAAACTGGAAAGTAACAAATCACATATGAAACTTATAAAATAAAAGATATAAGATATATTAATTCACTTGCCAGGTACTATTTCAAAATCTTACATGTTTATAAGTTTGGATTTATAATGTTATTATATAAATAAATTATAGGACAAATGCACGTTGAGCCAAATATCAGTATTTTAAGAAGAACAACTAGGAAAGGTGGGTCAAAAACCATAAATTAGTTATGATTTTGTTAATAACATCCACTTTCGATCTCATTCATGGATTTGAGATACGTGTATATTATGAATTTATGGAGGATTGGGAATTACGGACGTGTGATTGGTATGTAGAATGAGCCTGTTATGATTTGTTTATGCTATTTGCATTTTGACATGGCATAACATTTTTATCCGCTAGTAGAGTAGCGTGATTTTGTTTTGACCGCTACAGTGAAGTAGGGATGTTTTCCCGCATAAGGGATGTATTTATGGTACCGTGTGTAGGTGGATGGATCCTACACAGATCCCTTGAGCTCAAGGCATGCACGTAGATGCATTGACATATGATTGCTCATTATCATACATGCATAATCATTTATTATTATTTACGGTAAAAGTTTATTATTGCAGGGTTTGCGGAGGCATAATTTTGGCGCAATGTGTTATTACTTAGTTTTACTTTTTTAAAATTGTGTAGCTTACTAAGTATTTTCTAAAAATACTCAGCCCGTCGATGTTTATTATTATTTTTCCAAGATATGACAATATTGAAGCGGATCCAGCCTTGACCGGGAGTTCGGGATCTTACATTAAATCCTTATGTTAAAGTTATCTTTAAGGAATGCGCATGTACTGTATTTGAATAAGCATTCCTAAGTGTGACTTTTGAATAAGTGTACATGAACATATTATTTTGAAAAACTGGTTTGTAATATAATATGTTTTATCTTATTTGCCTTCTAATTTTACGAAAAACACTATCTTACCTTTTGATATTATTAACTTTCACTCTCAAAGTATAATTAATTACCTTTAAAAAGTGAGTTCATGACAATTTGGTATCAGAGCTTAGGTCTAAGGTCCTGTAAACTATTCCCGGACTTGGCTGCGATAGTAGATTCGCTCGGTAAGATTATTTAGCAATATATCTAAATGATATATATATATATATATGACTAAGAACTTAGCTTATAGTTAATACTTTTTACTTAATAATAGGATAATGGAGTCTGGTCAGATTGGTTCGGGGGAAGGCGAAGGATCCCAACTGCCGAGGGCTGACATGGCATCTGAAGTGGAAAATGCTATGTTGCGTTTCTTCACTTGACATATGACTGAGGCAGGCGGGAATAACTCTAAGCTACATGAGTCGTTCATGAGGTTAGACCCTCCATCATTCTTCGGGAACACAAATCGAGAAGACGTTGAAGAATGGTTCTCTCGCATGTAGTACATTTTTGATATAATGGACGTAACTGCAGAACAAAAGGTTACACTGGCTGCTTTTATGTTGAACGAGAATGCCCAGAATTGGTGGACGAGTACGAAACGACTGCTATTCGAGGCAAATCATGGTCAAACTGCTCTAACGTGGGTTCATTTTAAAAAAGTGTTTGATAACCAGTACCTCCCTATATCGTATTCCCTTAATAAAGAAAGGGAGTTCACTAACTTGTCTCCAGATGGCAGGACTGTGACAGAATATGAGAGAATATTCACGTCCTTGTCTCCTTTTATCCCGAAGTTGGTTTGTACGGATGAAGCTAAGTGTCACAAATTCCTGCCAAGGATGGACTTACCACTTAAATCACGTTTATCATTACTGGATATCACCAGTTATCCTATACTAGTTGATAAAGCGTATAGCATCGAACATAATTCGTATGAGTACGCCACTATTCGAGAACAAAATAAGAGGTCACGGTCATAGCAAATATCCCAATCCTTTAATGGGGAGAACACATCTAAATTCCAGGAGAAAAACTTCGGAGGTCGAAATCCAAACCCTTGAAGAAACACGAAGCCAAGTTATAATGGACACCATGGTGATCGACGCACACAACCTGATAAGACAGGAGGAGAAGAAGTTACTGCAATCGCTGCAAAAAGAAGGGGCACTATGCAAATGAATGCAACTAAAGGCAGACAGAGCGTTTCATGGGATGCTATAGGTGTGGCAAAGAGGGATATATTTCATGCTATTGTACAATGAAAGGAGATTATCCTCAAGAAAATGTAGGTGATAAAAGGACGAGACAGAGGTGCAGATAGTATTCTTTGGGGTCGGACAACAACTATCGAGGCTTGAGCACCAGCAAGGATCTATAACATGAATAGAGCGGATACACATGATTTTTGTGACGTTATCACGAGTATAATTACTCTATATAATCATAATTTTGGTAAATAAAATTTCGTGGACGAAATTTTTTAAGTGGGGAAGAATTGTCACACGCCCCCCTGTTTATTAACACTGTGATAAATTGATAGATAAATTTCAAATAGTTAAATAAACAAGAAAATATATGTACACATATTTAATGCATATTTCTTATTTTATAATTTCAAAACATAAAAGATAATACATACTATACAATATTGTATTTATAAAAGGCCACATTTTATATTTATTTATTTTAATAAACTAATAAACAACTCTATTAATTGGAGCCTAAGTACCTTTTTTTTTTATAATCAGAAACCCTCCTTGATGAGTGATTATAGGCCACTTGTCAAGACAAGAAAAGTATTTTTAGGAAAAACCTTAGTCACATTTAAAGAGAGGTTGGTCGTGGGTTTACTATCCCACTTGGAAATACGTAATAGATATAGGAGAAAAGGAAAAATATTGTAGTAAAAATTTGAACATCATGTACATAGCAAAAAAATAAAAGGGAAGAAGAAGGAGGTAGATGGTGGATTCCGAAGGGAGCGTACGCAATCAAACTTACGCAACCGTAACTAAGAGATAGCCTTATGACACTCTTAAAAATATCATATGAAGTTTTCCTTCGAACTATTTTAAGTAAGCCGTAGTACTTAGGAACAAGTAAATATGTGTAACTTTAATATTGTCATAATCTAAAATACCGAACACCCTTACATATGTAATATTTTGGGGATTATTTTGATGTTGGAAATTTTCCGTAGCCTTTTATGTTAAAATGTGCAGCCTGACGTCTTTCTAAAATTATTTCATATACAGTTTTTCATAACCCAAAGAGTGAATTAGAGATTTTATAAACATGTATCTTAAACCGCTTCGGTTTCCTGAAAAATCAAACTGCCTGAAGCTGAACAATCTTTGAAAAAATTATTTGCGTTGTGGTTTCTTTTACACAGCGAACCTAATCCAAATTTGTAGTATCTCGTCCAAACAGAAATGGAAATTTTTTTTACATCGATGTATGGTGATATTTTTAAAATCAGGACAGAATCTGAAATGGTCATGACTTATGAAACTGAAAAAAAACATTTAGTTTTTAGTGCTTACCTGAATTAGTTAGGAGCTAACTAAAATTATAGGAAAAATATAGTAACAAGTTAGACTAGTTAAGGACTATACTGGCTTTTGAACTACGTTATTTGCTCTTGTCATAAGGTAGATAAATACATTGTAACTTTAAAAGACAAAATCTGAACTTTCTAATAATATCAAGAATAATCAAGGATGTGGTAGCTGTTTAAACTAGTTGGGATTTAAGAATAATTTCTAATAGAATACATATAGTGATGGATTCTTCACGAGGCATATTAAGTTTTGAATCGCATGATTTGGTTAGCTTTAGAGTAGAATAAAAATGTTTAAATTCCAAACTTTAAAACCGGAAAGTAACAAATCACATATGTAACTTATAAAATAAAAAATATAAGATATATTAATTCACTTGACAGAATCTTACATGTTTATAAGTTTAAATTTATAATGTTATTATATAACTAAATTATAGGGGCGGACGCACGTTGAGCCAACTATCAACATTTTAAGAAGAACAACTAGTAAAGGTGGGTCAAAAACCTTAAAGTAGTTATAATTTTGTTAATAACATCCACTTTCGATTTAATTGACGGATTTGAGGTATGTGTATATTGTGAATTTATGCATGATTAAGAATTATGGACGTGTGATTGGTAGGCAGAATGAGCATGTTATGATTTGTTTATATTATTTGCATTTTGACATGGCATAATATTTTTATCCGCTACATACCAAAGTTTTCCAGGTTAATAGTAGCAAGTGATATGGGAAAATCATAAGTACATGACGTGGTATGGCTTTTCTAATATTATGGTAATTATTAATAGATATATTCCAGTATTATAATTAAATCAATACTAAAGTAGCTGTGTCTTGTATAGAAGATGTCTCTCCAACTCGATTTGGAAATTAGAGGAATATTTTTCGTATATACTGAAGTATTTCACAAGCAGAATTCAGTTCATGACTTTTGGTACTTCTATATAAAAAGAATCAAATATATTGTGACCACCTAAAAGAAAGAGAGAGTGTGCTCGAAAACTCTATAGCAGTCATAAACCGACGCATGTCGTATCTGTTCTTATTTATGTACGTCATACATCGTTTTCTTAATTTTTATCATATGTGAATCTATAACTTCCCCTCGATAAGGATTAGGAAACAAATTCAATGCATCCCAGTCGTCATACACTTTTACTTGACTAAAGTTGAGGTACAATGTACAATTAATTTCCTTCCCTCTTACGGAAGTTGGAACACTCCTTTTTAATAGCAGACTAAGCTAGTGTTGTATATGTATCTTTCTAAAAAAAAAGACCTAGTGCTGTGTATCAAAAAGACTAACCTAGCGTTTCAAAGATCAGCCCTTTGTCTCTGTGTTTTCAGATCGAGAAGTATTTGCAGATGAAGAGATGTCAAATGGGGCTTTTCTAAAAGAAGTCCTTATTTATTAGTAGATTAGTAAATACGAAATTAGGAGAGATTTTTTTTTTCAATACTTACATTCCTCATTAGTTAATAATCCTAGTGATTCGATTTCTATGTTTATTTTGATAAGAAATAGGATATTAACAAAAATTCTTTTTCATCGAATGACTTCATTTATTGTATTTTCATATAAATAAAATAGGGGGAAAGAACTCTCATTCCATAAGATAAAGTGTCAAATATTTCATGTGCTACATGTTACATGTTTGGTCTCACTTCCCGCTAATAATGAAAATAAATAAATACTTTATACCTCGATTATCTGTAATTGTTAAATAGATATGAAATATGTGTAGAACCACGTCCATTGCATACTAAAAGGCCTATTAGTAACGAAGGAGAGAGCCATATATTAATACTTGGCTTTATTAATGCCTAAACGATGTGGGACAATTCTAACACTGCCTCTCATTCGTGGGTTGGTCAATTTCTGATAATGTAAACGGGTGCAATCAATAAATTATGTGGATGTGGCCTATCATACAAATTGGTTAGCGTTTGACTCTAATATGGATGGACTCTAATATGGTATTAGAGCGGACTTTCTTTGTTTATTATTTGTTGGGCTCTCCCATTGTCTCGTTGTTTACACTTGTGGGCATTTGGCACATTGGACGTTTGTTTAGCCCGGCCCACAAGTGAGTGAGAGTGTTGAATATTGTCCTCATATTGATGGGTTATTGATCATAATCTACGCTTATATATGAGTTCACTCTTTTTTATCACAAAATCTTTTAGCGGAACTCTAATAGTATGTAAGATATGTAAAATATAAAAAGAAACAGAATATCACAACTTTTGTCAAGAAATAAAGATATATCTATACGCATTTGCTCTATGACCAAACTTTTGTAACAAAAGTTACAAAAGTAACAATATCTAAATAAGAATATCTAAATAAGTTGGAACGTACTTTAACACTGGTGTACATGGATTGTTGGATACTTGAGACTAAACTATGGGACTCTTTCACTATTTTATGAGTTCTCTCAACCATTGCTTAATTTTCAATTAGTGGATAATGAACTTTCTTTACATTAATCATATGTATCTTGCTTTAATTGTCTTACGGAACTAGCTTGAGGCTACTTTGCAGGGCTTTGAGCGTACATAGAGGGACCTACCATTACGTAAAAAAACTAAAGTACTAATCCAATTTGACTCACTGACCAACTGAAATGTGCTACGAATTTGGAAATAATAAGGTTTACTACTATCATCATCTCCCATTAAGTGGAAATTTATAAAATGTTGACATGAATCAATCATAAAACTGGTTCTTTTTATCATTTAAAATTATTTATTGGACTATCTTTTTATTTGTTTATTCGTACTTTCGATCCTTTTGAGGCATATTTGTAGAGAGCTTTTACTCTCAGTTTGGATTATGTTTTATGAGATTAGTAAAATGGGGCAACCATAACTCTGTTTTTTCTCTCAATTCTCTGTTTATCTCTTCTATATTTATCTGATTCTCATCTAAATTTCTCTAAACCGTATGAGTTTTATCATTGGTATCAAGAGCAGGTACTTTCTGGATTATCTTTGAATCCAATTTATCATTTTTTTTCTTTTTTCTTACAAAAAAAAACATATTTATATTTATATTTATTATCTATGTAAAACATAGATAGTGCTACGCTCGTAAGACGTGAACCCACTGGGCAGATCGGGGAAGTAATTTCGGATATTTTAATGGAGGTTGATTTCAATACGGTTAAAGTTGTGGATGTTATAAAAAAACTTAGGGGGTGTTTGACAGACAATTTAGAAGTCCTTCCTAGCCTAAAAAGCCTGTTTGACATAAAATAACGTGTTTGGTGAGTTAAAAAGATGGACTTTCCGAAAAGTAGGGACGTGGGGAAGCTCATTTTAGATAAGTACAATTTTGATGCTTTTTGGATAAGTACATTCAGTCCACTTTCTAAGGAAGTCATAATATTGAAAAAAAACTGATATGCGTAAAACACTCTCACATTTATTTATCAACTCTTTCTCTCTCTTCTATTCCCCTAATCAGTTTTAACATGAATTATCTATCTATTTCCCTCTTTTTGGGCTTATATATAGGTAACTATATGCTCACATATAACACACGAAATTACAATACCGATTTTGGACGTGTGTGGAGTTTGATTCATAATCTCAAATAGAGCTAACCTTCATTTGACTTTGTGTTCATTCACTCTAAGTACTCACAGGTTCATATCTCTCTCTCATTTATAATTTACCCAATTAATTTATTTTAATCTTATATCCAATTAGAGAAAATTTAATCCGATCTATATACACATATACATGAATAAATATAGATATGTTATCAAAGAATTAGAAATATTAGATCATACTTTGTTTCTTATTGCAGTTTTGGTTGGGTAAATTAAAACGAATTGTTTCTGTATTTGTTTGGAAAAATTATAAGTTTTAAAAAGGTAGCCGGGTAGAGATTGTTATTTTAGCTATTTTCTTAGCTTCAAATAAGTCTAATTATAGTTGAAAAAATTACTTCTTTATAACATGTTAATCAGAATTTATACACCAACTTTACATATCATCATATCTAAAATATTTTTCACAAACCAATTCAGTTAGCAATTACTACCGTAACCCAACATTTCTTTTTGCTTTCATATACACTACATTTAGAAAACATAGTTATGAAACCTAAATCTACTAATAGATAGTTTACAAACACCGAAAAAATAAAAATTATAGAATAAGTGTACACTATTAATTTTCTGATAAGAGGAGTACCCCAGACTATGGTTATATTTGGCTATATGCTATCTACCAAATGCTAATTTCTTTAGAGGAGTACCCCAAACGTGTTCCAAACTACAATTATTCCTTGCAGCATATCAAACTAGCTAAAATCATGCCTCTATACAAAACTAGTAAATATGAATACAATGCTTTACATATGAGATACGAAAAATTATCATACATGTATTCCTTTTTTAGCGTACACAATAGTTGATTTTCTGACTAAATGAGTATCCAGACTATGTTTGGTTATATTTGCTATGTACCAAATGCTAAAAAAATATATGTTAGTGCACAAAACCAAAATCACATCAAACGTGTTAGATTAATAATACATGTAGACAGGTTTTTATTTGCTTCACAGGTTTTTATTTTGCTGTTTTTTAATATATTGTACTCTATTTTGTCATTTTTTTTATGTTAGTCAGGTTAGTGTTCTATGAGGTCTGGAAAATCGTTATGTCAGTATGACTTTTAAATATATTCTTATATTGTCCTTTCACTGTAATTGAATAGATGGCAAGTACAAGTACCCAACAGAGAATATGGAATTATGAATTACATAAATCATTTATTGACTTGTGTACTAAAGAAATGAATAATAACGAAAAGAAAGGAACTTTTTTTTACCAAACAAGGGTGGGATAGAATTTGTAATAGTTTTAATACTATAAATGACAAAGAATATGAAAGAAAGCAGCTGAAAAATCACTCGGACAGTACCAAAGCGGATTGGAAGTTATGGTATAAACTGAAGGTGTACGAATCTGGACCCGGATGGGATCCCGAGAAAAACACCATAATTTCGGATAAGAACTGGTGGGATGAATATTTACAGGTACTTATATGCAGTGTTTAGTCAATTTTTTTGAGATTTATTTTAAGTAAAATGTTATTCAGTATACTAATAATAAATACGTTTCATGTAGGTCTGTCCGGAGGCGGTCAAGTTCTGCTATAAAGGGATTGACCATTCAGAATAACTTACTGATTTATTTTTGGAAGGGATGGCTACCGGAAAGTCGGCATGGGCACCTTGGATCATTTCCCAATGATAGTGCATGGCCTTTTCGAGACGTAGGAGATAGTGGAAAAGAAAACTTTGTTGATCTGGATACAGAGCCTCAAAATGTTGATCCTAAAGTTGTCGACTTAAATGATGATGATCCTACTACTGACAATGATACTCAACCACGCCAATGCCAACGAAATGCTCCTCCATCCGAGCCTCATAGAAGGGCTTCTTCCAGTTCAAACCTAATTAATGGAATTGACCGAATTGGTCATATTTGCGAAAAAAATGGTCGATAGAAGATCTACTCCCACCGAGCAACCGGTCACTGTTAAAGAGTGCATGAAAATTCTAAAAGAAATGGAAAATGAAGTGCCTAAAAAAAGTCCACTTTATATGTTCGCAATTTGTTTATTTTATAAGCAAGTTTATAGGGATGTGTTTAAGGAATTGGAACTAGACATGCGATTGGCATGGATTGAAGCGGATTCGTTGTTAACTCCTAATTTTTAGTATTGTTTATTTTTTTATGCTAATAATATGGATTCAGTTGTTTTTATGGATATGATTTACTTTTTTTCCTAAATTATCCCAATTGTTAAATTTTTTTAATTTTCTAGTTGTATTAATAATTTTTTTTGTTATGTATCACAGAAATTATATGGATTTAATAGAAGACACTCACATAGATGAAGAAGATGAAAAGTTAATCGTTATTTGTTTAGCCGCCGCGGTATGTGCTATAGTAGCCGATTATCATGAAAAACATATGGCTAAGGTTCCTTCTCGGACATCGAGTTATAGAGGGCACCAATATGTTATGGACATACTAAATGGTCACCCAACTCGATGCCATGAACTATTTCGTATGGAAAAACATGTATTTGCTCGACTTGTTGAAGAAGTTAAACTTAGAAATTTATTAAAAGAGAGTCGCGAAGTAACAGTGGAGGAACAGTTGGCTATATTTCTTCTCACTATTGGTCATAATGAAAGAAATCGTAAGTTGCAAGAAGAGTTTCAACATTCTGGAGAGACTATCAGTAGACATTTTAATGCAGTATTAAAAGCATCACTTTTTCTATGTCCATCATCGTTCCTCCATCTTATGATCGGATCCCTAATTATATTCGTCACAATCACAGATTTTATCCACATTTTAAGGTTAGACTTTTCTTCTTCTAAAGTGTATAGGCTACTAGTTTGAAGAAAGAGAAATTCATTTATATAGGTTTTGGTTTTATCCAGGGTTGTATTGGTGCAATCGATGGCACACATGTTGATGCGATTATTCCAGTCGGTGAACAATTAGCATTTCGTGGAAGAAAAGGCAATTGTATGCAAAATGTGATGGCTGCATGTTCATTTGACATGCAATTTACTTTTGTTTGGGTAGGATGGGAAGGATCAGCTCATGATTCACGTATATTACACGAAACACTTATGCATCCGACATTAAAATTTCCAAAACGAACTAGCGGTAATTTTATGTATATTTTATAAGCCTAATTATTGTCTTTTCATGATCATATTTTATAAGTCTGATTATTTTATTTCAGGTAAATTTTTTCTCGTTGATGCTGGTTATCCTAATATGAAGGGTTTCCATGCGCCATTTAAGACAAAACGCTATCATAGATCAGATTTTCAAAATGATGGTCCACCAAGGGGTTTAAAAGAAATATTTAATCGCAGACATTCATCATTGAGAAATGTTATCGAACGTTGCTTTGGTGTGTGGAAAGCTAGATGGCCGATTTTGCGATGTATGTCTTCTTATCCATTTGATACGCAAAGGTTAATTGTCGTGTCATCGATGGCGGTACATAATTTTATTAGACAAGAGGCAAAATTTGATGCGGAATTCAGAAGTTGCGATGAAGAAAGAGAAAACTTGAATTCAAATGATGAATCTGGAAGCGATGAAGAAACGCATAATATCGCTGAACAAAATGAAATGGATCTTACTTGGATGGCAATTGCAAATTCTATTCTTGCATCCTATAAACAATTGTTAAAAATGTTTTTTAAAATAAAATTATTGTTCGCAGTAGGTTGTTTTTGCATATTTATTTAGCAATAATGCTTTTATCGATATTTTTTTTATTTTTGTAATTGGTTATAAATATTTGGTTTTTAAAGTGATACAAAATTTATTAGTATATTTTTATGTGTTTTTCGTAGTATATGAATTATTGTGGTATTGAGTCATTTCGAACTTATACATATCAAACGCAGACAAAACTTATAATAATCAAAAGCACTTTTCCACCAGACACTAATTTTTTCTAAAGTACTTTTTTATATAAGTCACTTTTCAACAGCAATTTTCCAGACAGCACTTTTTAGGAAAGCACTTGATTTCCAAATAACACCTTAGTATCCAAATCGGTGTGGATTTTATGCATGAGAAACAAAAGGTGAAAAATATCATTAGTGATATTATTAATGACTTGAGTGATGATGAGGATGAAGATGAGATCGAGAAGGAACACGTGTCGAAGGAAAATCGAATTGGGTCGGAGCTTGTACACGACATGGGAGAACCTGTACCCGGTCGAAGTCCAGTTACGTCTCTCCAAGCCATAACCGTGTGTTCCAGTGAGGATGTTTGGCTCGAAGGGATCAAGCTTAATTTGGAGCTAGTTCTAAAGTTACCGTTTTACTACTCGTCGAACCCATATTTTGAGGTATACCCGTATAATTTTTTGTGCGATACAAAATTAGGGTTTAATGGTTCTGATTGTACAAAAATATTGTGCGGAAAAGAGGAAAATAGTTAGAGAATTTAAAGATTTTTATTATGCATCAATGCATCAAAGGTGTTCAAAAAAATTATTGAAGGTTGGTGTTTACCTAATGTTAATTGTGCGGCAGAGTCAACAGTTTTTAAAAATGATTATAATATGGATGAAATTGGTAAAACTGCGTTGTTTGATTCATGGGATGATTTGGTTGGAAACCCATGTGATGGCGGTAAACTAAAAGAAACAAAACACGATATTGTGATGTGTTTTTCTGACTGTCGCGAGAATCCCATATCTAAATTTAGTCGCATCAATATTAGTGTTGGAGGGAATAATTGGCGATATATAGGTTGTGTGGACCGTGATTTTCATGTTTTCCTGTTTGGTGATGGAAGATATATTAATTATTTGGCTAAATTTGATCGATTGGTATTGATAAGTTCAAGATCGTGCGTTTTTCCCGTGGCACCTGTTAAAGCTAATTTTGTTACTACCATAAATTGTTGGAGAAATATAAAATTAGGTGACTAGTTGCATAACATGACTGGAAAAACTATAAAACTGGGATTCATCCGTTTGGATGAGCAGACAATTATTTATGAGTTTTCAAAGTTTAATTGGCGTTCAATTTTTCATATCAGGACAACGTTGATGGTAGTCAAAAAAATAATTATTAACCATAGCAAACGACCTTCAATTTTGTTAAAGTTTGGTGACTAGACAGAGGACTCGTACACTGAAGTTTCGCGGCTGAAATTGGGGTGTTTGAATAAACATAAAACGAGTAATGATTTTTCGTTGTCTAGAGAATGCTGGAAAAACTGGGTTGTTATGCGCATGAAAATTATCCTTTTCTATAGCAAACAGTTTAATCTTTTAAAACGGTTTGGTGAGTTTTTAAGCAGGACATTAAGGAATAATCTGGAATTTGAATCGCTGCATTTGGTTAAACGGTACGTTACTTATGAATTCTTAAAGTTGGGCATCTGTCCAGTTTTTTCTGTTTGGACAGCTAGACTGCTGTGTAGAAAAATAAACATTTACCATAGAAAAAGGTACTCAATGCGGCTGATATTTGGTGAGTTGGTATAGTACTTGTATACGGACGTGTGGACACTGAAATCTCTGCGTTTGGACCAAGAAGGAGTGAGATATGATTTTTCGAAGTTCAGCTTTTGGTACTGTCCAGACCGTACATAGACAGATTTGACTTGTCTCACAGAAACCACTTTTACGCTACCTAAAAGTTGTCAGAATTTTACGAAATTTGGTACTCATGGTAGAAAGATTTTGTGACTCGATTCGTTCTATTCGGAGAAAATGTCAGTGAGTTATGGTTATCTCAACATGACTATATTTTTAAGTTGGAATCGTGATTATTATTGGGGCATTGCGGGTCAGCTGTGTATGAGACTGCTTACTAAGGGATGTTTATTTAACTGTCCATGTTTTACTATTGCTACTTGTGAGGGTCTTGTAAATTGTTTGAATTTAGTTCAAAATTTACGTCGCGGATCAGACGATTTTATGGGTTTTATGGGGGCGAGTTGGCTTCATATTTAGGAGGTACAATCTGTTGGTAATTATTTGAGTATACTCTTATATTATTGCGAAATGCTGTTATTCATTGGTTATCTTATATTTTAGGTAAACCACCAAGCACTTACGTTGATCCGTATTAGGAGCCTTTTCTGTTTGAATATTTAAATGTATTTGATGATCGAGCTGAGTATCTGAATGACATTTTTAGTATTCATGGTGCATTCATTGCTTATATTCGTTTTGATGAGATCCTATATGAGATATTTCGAGACGATATTTGGTATTTTTGGGGATGTTGGTTCGGTCGGGTGCCCAACATACGGAGAGACAATCATTTGATACGTTGGAGGAGCTTGATCGACGTCCCAACTGACTGTAGTAGGATTCGCTTGAGTGGATGGAGGAGTGTGTTCGGACTTCCGCCAGACCGTGGGAAACAAGACGCACGCGTGATATGATTTGCCGGACGTCGCATTTGAGAGTAAACTTGAGGCCAATGTTATTCTTAAGGGGGATGGAATGATAAGACCGGTTCTTTTTGTCATTTAACATTATTTATTGAACTATCTTGTTATTTGTTTATTTGCACTTTCGGTCCTTTTGAGGCCTATTTGTAGAGAGGCTCTCAGTTTTGATTATGTTTTATGAGATTAGTAAAATGGGTTAACACTAACTCTGTTTTTTCTCTCAATTCCCTGTTTATCTTTTCTATATTTCTTTGATTCTCATCTAATAACAAAAGATACGAATTAATTCCACATATCTAGTATTTTATGGTTAAGACCTTCGATATTTTGTCCAGTAGTTCTGGTAATGTTGTAATAGAAATAATTAACAAATCAATTGGACCTTAGAGATGTCTATTAATGACGTAATGTGACAATCCTCAATAAAGTGGAACGAAATCCGCAGGAAAGCAGAAGTAAAGAAAGTACATGTATGCTCAACTTAATTAGCACATTGCTTAACGTAGGAAAGTTTTTATTTATTTATATTTGTTCAATTTTGTTTTTTTATTCAAACTTTCTTCCATAATAGGGTCGTTTTGACCATTTTGTTATTGATAAAAAGTGGGTCTTCCCACCCTTTATATATAAAAAGTGGCAATCTTCAGGTTCATCTAAAAACCATAAGTTAAAAATCATAAGAACTGCTATATCAAAAAACTCAAGAGTCACAATTCTTCAATAGATTTTATTTCCAAACTTTAGTTGATTAATACGCCAAACAACTACATTAACAATTATTCGAAGGGATGGAGGTTAAAATATAGGGGCGAAATCCCGCATTAAATATAATAAATTGGGAAAGACCTAATAATTAACCAAGCAATAAAAGAGCAATTAATCATCCTTGTGAGTGGAGCAGATAGCGTTGTAACCCACTCTCCCCAAGGAGCTGAAATGCGAGATAATCTGAAAAATATACAGATAAGTAATGATCATCAATCATATATTACAAGAAGGAAAAATAACAGCAAATATACACGGGACATATCCCATAAATATATGGTTAAATCAAAAAAATACATTACTTGTACGAAAAGGAAGGAAGATCAGCCAAGGGAGATCCGACTCCAGACAAGGAGCCCACGACAGTGTCTCCGTGGGCCAGCGTATTCGGGGATCCTAAGAGATCAGAGTACAAGGAGAAGAAAGCAAGCTCCCCTAGAGTACTTAGAGAGAGTGTCATGAACCTCGAATAGATCCACTTGATAAAGAGTAGCAGTGGCATAAGTCTTTCGAACTTATGAGGTCGGTGGAAAGATACAACAAGATATGACTATATGTATCTCGGCATGGCAATGAGAATATGTGAATATGTAGAAAATATGTGATTGATAATATCATATCTATCAAGAAATATTCACCCAGATCGCATCTTTCACCTATATAAGGAGTTCATAATCCATAAATAAGATCATCTGAACTCATACGAATTCAGACATACACAATAAATATCGGGTATTATTAGACACTATTTACATTCAATTCACTATATTATTATCGACAAACCCTAAAAGGTTCACAGCTCGTTGCACTCCGTAAGACGAATGAGGGTGAACGGTGGTAAAACCATCAATTTCCCATTGATCTTAGCTGTTTGTGTGCAGGTTAGGCGGCAGCAGCGAAGAATACGGGCAAAGCCCTAGGAAGGAGTTTCCTTATTGATTCCAAACTTGTGATATGAGGATCACGCACTAGAGCTGGTTTTTGAGGTCTATCACCAAGTTTTCCGATTCGTGAATTTATAACGCTTCATTTCCAAGTATTACAAACAGGGACGGTCCAGGCCCAAGTCAAGTAAGACTTGACCTTTGGGCAATTGATTCGGAAAAAAAATTACGCGCAACATCCGACTATATTTTTAGTATATTTGATAGTTAAACTAAAAATATTAAACACCAATTTTTTTAAAATGTGTTGTAATAGCTCAAATGGTAAAGTATTTTGGTATTTTACATAGGAGATCATGAGTTCGAAACTTTTTAGTTACAATTTAATTTAATTTTAATTTTGATTTGTATTTATCGAGTAAGAAACAAAATTCGAGTATTAGACATTTCAAAATACCGGACCGACACTGATTACAAGTTGACACATCTACAAATATAAAATTAAACTTTGATGGCAGTATATTCTCCATGATACTGCTTATCAGATAAGATAAACAAACTTTTGCACTTTTTCATGAGTAGAATTTAGAAAGTCTTTATATTAGATTATTAAAAAGCAACTTCCGACATGTCATTTCTTGCTGAGTAGAAAGTGAATGGACCATTGCTAGAAAATCCCATCAAACCACTTGGGAGACTAGAGTGGAGGTCCTAAAGGGATACAACTTTAAGTAAAACCTATCCAAACAAACATGTAAAAATCTGTAGTCCATGCATGTATGCTGGTTCTTAGTTGGATTTGTGAGTTTTTTAATTTGCTTGTTTGCATTGAGTTGCAGCTTGAACAAACTCCAACAAAAACTTGAAAATTCCACAATTGAAAAACTTGTTTTTTAATTTTGTTTTTTAATTTGTGAAGCGCTCGACATGAGTGGTGGCTGTACCAGGATTGGGTCGTCAAAGAGTGTTTTTTTTTAAATATTAATATGCAGAGGCTAACATGGTGTGTGTGTATATATATATATATATATATATATATATATAATATATATATATATATATATATATATATATGTTGTGTGACATATTAGTTCGGTATACGTATATATGAGATATGTATAGATATAGAGAGAGAAATATGAAAAGACAACAACATGGTATTTATTAATCAGAATGTATCAATACAAGAGGACCCTAAGGTTCTTTATATAATAGAGGTTAGAGTTATACAAGATAGAAATCCTAACTATGAGTAAGGCCCAATAGTCAAATAATATCCTACAACACTTCCCATTTGAACGTCTTGATTTTTTCGTCTTCATGCTGTTAATTTGAGTCGAGTTCATTCGCAGTGTTAAACACATATAACCATAGGGCCGAAAAACCCAGTGTGGGACAAAACCGGTACCTAGGAGAAACTGTATAGCCGAATGATATATGCCGAAATTCCATGTAAGTAACTAACCACAAAACAGCGTGTCTCATCAAAACCCTGTCAGTGCAAACCCAATGGGAAAATCTCTGATCGAAGAAAAAAGAGTGCAACAGTGGTAGTAGTAGTGATCAACCACAAAACAGGTGTCTCATCAAAACCTTACTAGAGTAAACCCAGTGGGAAAAAACCTCTAGTCGAAGGACAAAAGAATACACAGTGGTAAGAAGTATACAACAGGATACTCCCTCTAATTTCGGTAATCTTAAGTGAGATATGATGGGAACGTGTCTCGCTAAAACCTTGTCAAGGAAAACCTAGTGAGAAAAAACCTTGGTCTAAGAACAAAAAGAGTACACGAGCATGCGACTGGATGCTCGCCCTCACTTGCACACGATAGGGTGCGAGGATTTCGACTAAGTAGTAATTAGTGCAATAAGCATTCACCTGGATGCTCCCCCTCACCTGCACACGAATGGGTGCAATGATTTCATATTCCAAGAAATAGTACGAACATTCAACTAGATGTTTCATTTACTTGCACACCACTAGATGCAAGAAAATCTAACATGGAATAGAACGGGCATTCAACTGGATGCTCTTAAACTTCATATGCGAAGATTTATTTCGGCGAGAAATGCTAATTAGCATAATGTAGTCATGTCTCTCTTGATCGATAACAAGAAGTTGTCCTCAAATATGAAAAGTTTTTTATCTATATCGTGAGACAGAACATATGTAATTCAAATATGCCTTATACTAGCTCAAACCCATATACACTCTGTAGTCGTCTCATAAAGCACAAGTAGATCAGAGTGATTCGTTTGGAGTTATTTCAAGACCTGCAAGATATCGCCTTATTTCTAATGGTAAAGACAGACCAAGATATTCACCATCGGTACCGTTTCCGCCGAGTCACATGTGATAGACGTTGTACCTTGGGAATGAAGTGCCCATTTAGCCAGAAGCAGAGGTGGCGGGGCAAATATCGTTTAAGGGAAACTACTTGCAGTTACCTCGTCTCGGACTTTAGTCCATTTCGGTATCATTTACATTATTTTATGTTAAATCTTGTAATTTTTATTTATATATTTGAGGAAACCATTTTCTGTTTATTTCTCCATTTCTTTTCCGTAGAAATTATTGTATTTATTTACAACGTACCCAACAATCTTAAATGATATTCTTTATGTTTTGTACATTAATACAATAATTTTGGTGTATGGATCATATAGAAAATTATTTCTTTCTCCGTAATCGTTCTTAGTAAAATCATTTTCTCTTAGGCTCTGTTTGTTTCGTAGTAAAATATTTACGGAGGGAAAATATTTTCCGGGTAAACTTTTACGGTGCAAACTTTTGTTTGCATTTTATTTACGGGTGTTTGGTGCGTCAAAGGTTTCCCATGGGAATTCTATTGAAATTCAAAAATCTATTAGTTATTTAAATTAGACAAATTCGATGCATAAATAAATAAACATTGTTCATACTTTAAACAAAATATTTTAAGATGAAAAACATCAAAAATTAACTAAAAGTCACAAAAATTAACTAAAAGTCACAAAAATGAATAAGTTCGTGAAAGTTTAAAAACATTAGTGATTAAAATCACAATTATTTTGACGGAAAAAAAGCTAAAAGTTCGTCTACTTTTCTGAAAGGAACTTCGTCAACCACTTTTTCTTTCCTGCATCTTTTTTTACGATAAATCCCATTGCCTCTATTTCATTTTTGTTGAGATAATCAAACGCATCTTCCAAGTCCGACTCATCAAACCCCTCCATCTTTGTCACTTCATTGTACAAAATTCTAACATGCTCTTGATTAGTATTGGTTATCAATGCTGCAGCTACATTAGCAACACTATCGGCTAGTTTATCTAATTTATCTGTAACTTCTTCTCCAACTCTTTTTCGTTTTCCATGGGACCTTGGTTGAGATATTGGAATCTCTGGATTCTGTGAGAATACTTGAGTGCTTGTTATTTCTTCAACATCTAATTCATCATTACTTTCGATATTATTAATACCCTCATCTAGTGTGTTAAGTTCATCGGTATTTGACTTTGCGAAACTTCCCGTGGCATGATCATCACCACAAATCAATGTAAACTCATCATACATTTCAATAGGCTTATTTAGATATGGAGAAGCCTTTGGATGAGCCTGAGATAACAGAAAAATTATATAAGAAAAAAGAAGACAAACTTGATTAAAATGATAAAAGTAAATATAACTTACTTCACAATATGTTTTCTGAACTTCGAGTGAGCATGTGAACATCTTTTGACTTTCAACCCACCCAAATCCGCTTCCGTTCATTTGAATTTTCCTTACTTCACCAAACTTCTTTTTGATTGTTCTCATTCGGTTTTCAACATGATCAGAATTACAACAAGTATTAAATTCCAATGAGATTGCTTTTGCAGCTTGAACGAATGAAGTTTTCTTGAAACTTTTATCTACTTTTCGTCCTGCTTTTACCTCATCAACTAAAAAATTTATAAGCACTACTTCCATTGCATCAGTCCATCGAAATTGATGTTTGGGTTTAGTATCAACATCGTCTCGTGCAGCCATCTAGGAAGAAAATTTAATACGATAAAGTAATGAAATAAAATATTAATTAAGCACGATATCATAGCAAATGCACATTGTTTAACAATTAGAAACAAAAACATTCAAACTACGAAAGCAAAAAACTCAAGTAACACCAAAACATCAATTGTTTCTATAGCTATTATACATAGTATTAGTAATTGAATCGCGTTTCTGCTTCCACTCATTGTTCTCGACTCTTATTTGTTGGTGTGATCTTTTACTTGGACTTGCTTCATTTTGTGGTTGAGCATGATTTTCTTGTGTCTGAGAAAAAAGATTGTCGTTCGGATGAACACCCAATATATAGTTATGCAATATACAACAAGCTATAACCACTTCAACTTGAGTTTCATAAGACCAATGTGGTTCAGCCGTCAAAACACTAAACCTTTTTTTCAAGACACCAAATGCTCTTTCTATCGTTGTTCTCAAAGATGAATGACGAAGATTGAATAATTCTTTAGCACTTTCTGGTTCATGATTACTGTATTCTTTTAGATGATATTTTGTAGCACGGTATGGAGGAATGAATCCTTTGCGAATTCCATAGCCTCCATCAACTAAAAAATATTTTCTTGTATGCAAAAAAATTTTTTATCATGCTAAAAAGATTTATTAAGGTAAAAACATATGTATTTTAATTTTCTTAGTTTTTAATGATTTTTTTTTACCTTCGGGAACTTTAAGCCCATTTCTCCTCGTTAATGCATCTTCTAAGATAAGTGCATCTTGTGCTGACCCTTCCCAACCAGCTAATACATAAGTAAATCTCAAATCGAAACTAACAACAACCATTACATTTTGAGTAGGCTTATCTTTTCTACCACGAAAACGTCCTTGAAGCTCAAGTGGTACAAATGCATGGACGTGAGTACCATCAATTGCTCCAATACAATCCTAATAAACTCGATTAATTTAGAATTCATCCTATAATTTTATGTGGGATATAAATGTTATATTAGTCTGATTATGGATATTTACCTTGAACCACGGCCAATATCTATGATTTTTCATGATTTCTGGCGGTGTTGTCGATGTGGGGCTCTTTATAAAATCATTTTGTAATTTTAAAATTGCTTTTAATACCTTATGAAAATATCTTGACACAGTCTCGTTGGACCGAAAAAAACGACTGCCAATAATTCTATTTCGGACATTGTGACCCAAAACATGAAGAAACATGGCAAGTTGTTGTTCAATTGAAACATGTAAACTAGAAGTTAAATACTTTTTATTTTTCAATATAGAACAAAGTTTCAAAAAAGGTTGTTTTGACATACGAAAATTGTGCAAGCATAGATCTTTACTATCAGTAATTAAAGTGTCAAAATATTTTTGTCTCTCTTCATCTCTATTAAGATAAGGCTCCCTAGGAATGTGATGCATAAATTGCATACTAGTCAAAACACCCGCATAAACGGACATCTACGTAGTTGTAAAAGCCATTTTTTTTCTCTTATCAATATATTTTCCTTTTATCTACATCAAATAAATAAAGAAATACAAAAATTATAATCAACAAACAAAGATAATCAACTAAATATGATGCAATTTATAAACCAAAATAAGAACTCAATAGCTACAAATATACAAGTTTTAGTGTAAATAAAATCCATTTTTTACATTATATCTAAAACTTTAATTGCAGTTAAAGGGTCAATCACGAGTTACGACAGTCGGATTATATTCTCAAACATTACATTCAGAGTTACACTAGCCTTATGACAGAGCAGTTTCTTGAAAGATCTATTACACTGTCAACAACAAATCGCGAGCTCTGTGTATTAATATACTCAGGCAAGATACCAAACTATTAAAGCTGAATGTGTGTATCCATTTATAATAGGTCATTCAACAGCCAACTTCGTGAAATTTCATATATTGGCTAAAAAAAATCTAGTTAGATCTAAATTCTGATTTTATTAATATAAAAAGACAATAAAAAAATAATTACAGTTTAACAAAATAAGTTGGTTCGAAATAGTAGAAAAAACCCTGTAAGTTCAATTGGATTATAATATATCTACATAGAAGTATTACAGAGATGAGAAAGATAAAATACATACCTTTGTTTTTATGCTGTTTTGATAGGGAGAGAGAATAATTTTTTTATTTTAGATAAATAGTATAATAGGAGAAAGATTATACGTAGAGTATAGTAATATATATATATATATATATATATATATATATATATGTATGTAAATAGGATAGAAAAAATAGGGCGTAGTTCTGTAAAGTGTTTCCCCCCCCTTTTTTTTAAGGGATATGTTTCCCCTCTTTTTCCTTGATTTGGGGGAAAGATTTTCCTAAAAATTTGCTTTTACCTTGAAACAATAACCTGTAATATTTGTTTTACCTGGAAAGATTTGTTTTCCCTTATTTTACACCAAAACAAACAGAGCCTTAATCTTCGGTTTCGGGAATTTGATGTTTACGGCTGTAATGGTTTTGGGGTGTTATATCATGTTTGTTATTTTTATGCATGGCTTTTTGACAAAATTCTTTGGAAAATTATTTTCTGACAAACTTTCGTTTTAAGAAATTTATCTTTCCGGCTGAATAGTTAAAAGCGTTTTATGTCTCATTTATTCTTATTTGGGGTTTTGTGAAAATCGTGTTTCCGGTTTTTAAACCATCTCTTATGTGTAGTGTGTATGCATTTTTATGTATATTTGTGTACAAGCATATTTAGTGATGTTTTTGGTGGTAACATGTGTTAATATTTGTCTCATCACATGATTTATTTTGTTAATTTTTCGTTATTGGCATGTTTTGACATACGGGTTTTTCTACGTTATTAGTTAAAATTAGATTTTAGCTTTCATCCGTAGTTATACCAGTATTGATTGTTTACGGTCAACTATGGACTAATTTTTGTAGCTAGTAAAGTCATGTGCATGTGTCAATGGATATGTAATCTTGTATGTATGTTGCTATAGTAATGTTGAGTGTCCATGTTTGGTTGACAGAATTAATTTTTGAGATTAGGTAATTATGTTTATGATTATTATTCTAAATGGATTTGTTTGGCATTGAATGGTAAATTCATGCGTTACTTGTGTAGTAAAATGACATGTATTTGTACTTGTTAAACCTTTGGGCTACAAAATATTGTACTAAATTCTGTACATGACTCCTTGCATGAGTTGAAAGGTTTTTTTTTTCTCTTTTGACATTAGTAATTGCTTTGTAGCAATCTTACTGCTGTAACAAGTGTCTCTAGAAGGCCATTTTTATTACATAAATGGGTGTTGACAATTTTCTAGTAGCATGTTTAAGAACAGTAATTCTAAATAAAACTAGCAGTTAGTGACTTGTATTTGATTGTGTTGAATTATTGGTTTGCAATTGTTTTAGTGTATAAACATGAATTTTTTGTGTCTTATAATTGGTTTAATGCATAAGTGTAACATAATTATATTATGTGGTATATTAATGGGTGTAATATGTAACTTGAAAGTTGCAGTTTCACTACGTGTGTGTTATACCCAATTTCCTTTAATTGTTTATATACATGTTATAAATTCTTGTGTAATGGAAGTAAATTATAAGAACCACTGTTTTTGGTACGTATGATCTTATTGGCTACAAAGTATTATGGTGGTGTTGTGGGTTTCTGAAATCTAATTTTGGTTTGTGTAACCAAAGTTATTCGAAACAGTTCTAGTAAAAACCATTAAATTGGGGATTACGACAGAAATGGTTTCGAAATAGTTCGTGTAAAACCATTTTCTGATTTTCAGAATCTGGGGCTTACGACAGAACTGGTTGAATTTTGAGATTGTTCTGTGTAAAATCAGATTTATCTGGTGTTTACGGCTGAATAAATCTTTCAGAATTTGATAATCTTTTTCGGGAATGAACTAGAATACTCTTGCAAAATCAGTTTCTTGAAACCATGCGTGGTTATAGAAATTTGGTGTTTGCGAATGAGGAGTTTTAGTTTCATTTTTCGAAATTAGATTGTGCGTGTTTGTTATTTGAGATAAGAAACAGTTTCCTGCGGGAAATGTCCGGAACACAGTGGGTGCTGGAACTGACCAGAACATTATGGGTGCCGGTGTAACTCCTTTTAATTTTGCATGAATGCATATTAATGACGGGGGTTACAAATTTGAAATCACCATTATTAAATCCACTAATGCGGTGATATAATGAGTGATATCCGCATTAATTGTGATTTATTGCAATTTAATTTGGAGGTTTACAAAATTTATAACGTTAATCATTAATGAGATTAATAACGAGTGTTTATAACTTCTTATTAATTGTGATTAATCGTAATTTAATTTGGAGAGTTATAAAGTATTGTAACGACATACGTTGTTTGCATTTATGGAAAGCTTTATTAGTTACCTACGAATTGCATTGACGAGTCGGTTACATATTTTGATGAAAGGTTATTCAATAACAAAATTTGTTCATCCAAGAGCAAATAATTTGATAATTGGACAAATTATAAATGGCCGTTGAGTTTTATTTTAAGAATAAACAAGTATCGGCTATTTTATTATTTGTTGAAATAATATCTTATTAATTTGCTGAAAAAACATTTAATAATTTATTGAAATTAACATCTTATTTATTTATTGGAAAAACATTTAATAATTTGTTGAAATAACATATTATTAATTTGTTAGTAAAACATATTGTGAATATCTTGAGTTTGCTATTATTGAGAATAATAATTTAGTAATATTATAATACTATTATTGGGGGAGAACCCCAAGGATCCCACAAATATGGGGGTAACCCGTCGATCCTGTAGATCGAGAATCTAAACGTATCCCAAATCGCCTACGGGCGAGTGGGAGAATATCTAACGGTTCAGTGGTATGGATTTAAAACGTCTAAAATAAATGATATTGTTCATTTACCATCTTGAAACCGATTAAGTTTCTCTATAACAGTGTGCATGTTCTGAGTGAGGACAAAGGAAATGCACGAACTGTGGGGGCGTTAATGTGTGAAAACGTTTTAAACGTTTGGAAATCCACTAACAAGTGCAAGCACACAAATCTGAATCATGACTAGTGGTTTTTGAAACCTAAAAGGCAGTAGCCTTTCGGTAGCCAAAACACTATGATCAAATTGTGATAAGTTTGCTTGTTTGTGGCAATACATGAGTGACTATTTGTTCAAAATGAGCATTTTAGTCGATACTCTTGTGGTGAATAATGACATGTTGAGTTATTCAACTAAGTCACTGATTTGACATGATATAGTAGGTCATGAAAATATAAAAACATAAATGTTTTATTTTTCTAAATCTATTATTTAAATTGAAACACAAATATGAGTTTGTGTTTGGAGCAATGTATTGCTAAGTCTTTAGTTTGAAGTTTCGAACGGAGTACATAACCTAATGATTTGATGCATTTGAGATGCGTGCAAAACCAAGAAGGGTTTAAAAGGTATTTACTCAATTTATTGATGGTTGTACTAAACACTGATATGTCTACTTGATGAGAAGGAAAGACAAATCAGTCGAGATATTCATTCAAGTAAGAATGAATACGTGAATTTTATTGTTGAGGATTAAGACTTGTCAGAAAACATGTTTAATCATGGGTGTTCTGTTGTGTTAATCTACCAACTTTAATCCAATGATTAAGTGTTAATCATTAAATGATAGACTATTCTTGGACGTGCTAGATATTGTCTAACTAGTTCCGAAATGGTAAATTCACATGGATATGAATACATGATCATTGTGATTGAAACGGTGAACATGAGACACCGTCTGCACAATTGTGTGGTTGGAATGTCATGTTGATAAGTTCAGGGTTAAACTCTGAGTTTGTGTGGGAAGTGAGCTTTCCGCAAGATATGTGTTGAACAAACTACCTCTTAGAAAGTTGGACCAAACAGTCAGAATTATAGAAGGCATGGTGCCTGACTATAAGTTCGTGAAAGTTTGGTGCTACCTAAGAAAGGTCTCAATCTTGTTCCTTGAATGACTTGGATATGATCGAAAAATGGTAGATTGTGTGTTCTTCGGATAAGCACAAAATATAGTGCTGATCGGTTTCTCGTGCATAAGGCACATGGCTTTAAAGTGCATATAGAACATTGTTCTATGCCCGAGAAGCATATTTTCTAAAAGAGAAATTTTTCCGCAAAAAAACTCTAACGCCTAGCGAGTGTGATCAATACGTTGAGGGTTCAAAGCATTACGCTATCCAAGACAAGTGAACACTCAAATGGTGCTGGAAAATTGGGAAAGTGAATCTTGTAAGAAAGATGAAGTGGCTCGGCATGGTAAAAGGGTAAGTAATGAAACTTCCTTTGTCCATTGACCTTCATGAGTGAAGGTGAATCGACGATATTGAAATAATCAATGTTATCCATATAATGTGTATATGGGAAGATGCCATCAACAATAAGGTTGATAGGCACGTGAGAAATAAAGTCAATTACTTTAAGTAAACTGACGGTTTTGATAATTTTAATGTCTATACTCTAATCTCTAAGAAAAGACACATCATTAATTAATGAGAACATGTGTTTTATAAATGGAGATTTAGAGCATTACGAACAACCCATTGGGTCGTGGTTCCGTGTAAAGTAAGCCAAGGTGCGAAACTTGTTAAGTCGCTATATGGACTAAAACAAACACCTAACTTATCATAGTTAGTCTCTTGTGCGTCAAGAACTGCACTAGACCTGCTATAGCCAACTCAGTGAGCAAACTGAGTAGGTTTGACAATGAGCCTTCTCAGACACATGAGCTATACTGCCAATTATGAACTGCATTATATGAGATGTCCAAAATATTTGGAGGGTATTTAGATACCAAGTGTATCTCGAACTTTAACAGTACAAGTTCCATAAGTGGATATGTTTGTACTTAAAGAGGTTGCAGTCTCATGGAGGTCGGTAAAATAGACCTGCATAGTTGGAGAAACTGTAGAGTTAGAATTCATAACGTTGAATCAAGCTACAGAAGAGGCAGATTGGCTGAGAAGTCTTGAGAGGTATTCCAAGGGGCCAAAATTTGTCCCCGCAATAAACGTGCACTGCTGCAGTTAGTCAGTTATTAAACGGGATCAGAATAATTTGTATAATGGAAAGTCCCGACTAAGTCATGACATATTGGTCGGAGACACAAATCCGTAAGAAGAATTGCTAGCAAAAATTGTGGTATCCCTAGACTTTGCAAGGTCTAAGGATAATAATGCGGATCCATATACAAAATACTTGACTCGTGGAGGTTGAAGCCCAATAAATTGGAAACCTTCACATAAGCTACCCAACCTAGACTGGAAATTTCAGTCTCAGGTTCAATGGGAAAACTGAACTGTGCGGGTTACCGAACAAAGCACTCGAGAACATAAGTTCTCAGTCCATTTCTGTGATGAAAGAGTGATAGACCTGTACCATTTTAAGGGTGAGCATGAGGCGCTTAATGAATCAAGTATCTTGAAGGTCGAGTGGGGTGAGTCAGGACACCTTTAACTTGAAAATCACCTATAACGAGTGTGTATGGACGATACTATGTGATGATCTAGGGCTAAATCGCTAGAGCACTCGGTTGAATTTGCCAAGACAGTCCAGGGCCAAATATGAATAACAACTAAAGGGCCTAGTAAGTGGTGTAAAGAAGACACTGTGCGGGTATCATTTTGTTATACACAAAACGTTGAGGGTTCAAAGCATTACGCTACCTAAGGCAAGTATATACGAAAGGTATTTCGTTATGGCAGGTTCAAGGCGTGTGCTACCTGTCCTTATGCAGTGAATTCTCGTGGTTCTCTCAATTGCATTTAGGATGCATGTTGCATGTCATTTGATTGCATTCATGTGGGGGATTGTTGGAAAAAACCGTAACGGTTTTGAGTTGTGAATGCAATTTAATATTGTAACTTATTTCCCCCCATTTATGGTATTGAAGGCATGTAACTTATGACTTGTTTTTGATATAAAAAACATGCATGTATCTAAGTTTTCTAAGACAAGAAAAATAAAAGAAACATATACATGACATACACACATTCACACAAAAACACACATGCATACATATAGAGAGAGAGTACCGCACCACCAACGGCCCGACCGTGGCTCGGTGCCGTTTCTGTCGAGTCACATGTGATAGACGTTGTACCTTGTAAACGAAGTGCCCATTTAGCCAGAAGCAGAGGTGGCGGGGCAAATATCGTTTAAGGCAAACTGCTTGCAGTTACCTCGTCTCGGATTTTAGTCCATTTCGGTATCATTTACATTATTTTATGTTAAATCTTGTAATTTTTATTTATATATTTGAGGAAACCATTTTCTGTTTATTTGTCCATTTCTTTTCCGTAGAAATTATTGTGTTTATTTACAACGTATCCAACATGTTTTTGACCGAATGAAAAATGCACATAGTTAGATAGCCAGAGCGTTTGTAGACAATTGTGACTTCGCGATCCTAAGTTTTTCAATTATGGTATTGTGGTGTATTTACATATCTTTGGTCAAATCACTACTCGAAAACAAAATGTTGAAGGAAGGTATATGGAGTTAAGGAACAATACTGAGACAAGAACTTGATGAACCCAGTAAAGAAAATCCATGTCTCTTTCTTCTTTTCAACTCCCACCTAACAAGGAAGTGTTGGTAGTTATTGTTGGAATTTTGATTTAAACCAAAACCGGTTTGGGGCCTTGGGGATCCAAGTTTTCGCTCGCTATTGGGGTAGTTTTAGAAAGTTCTTGCCTCGGTCTCGTCCCTTCATCACATGTGCCGCTCTCTCGCTCATTCCATCAATATATAACTAAGAGGATTCACAAATCTGTAATGCCGTTTGTCGGAGAACTTTTTACAGTAAAAGGAAACGTCACCAGCTTAATTGTAATTGAATGGCTACTAAAGTTTTTAAGGCAACAGTGTCAGGGACCTTAGCAATATTTTTTCGAACCCTTGTTTCTCGGGTGTCTTCACTGTAAAGGTTATTATGGCTTACAAATAATAAGATTGGATTTAGTATGTGACAGAACACTTGTAAATAGAAAACTTTGAAGCCCCTTGAAGTTCAATTATTTCCCATGAGAAGAAAGAGACTTACGCTAGTTTATAAGAAAAACAGTACGTAAGTAATCGATTGTATTCTATTTCTGGTTAAGTATTTTTTTTTTTTTTCACTTTCTTATAAATAAAACCTCGTAACTTTTGACTTGTTTTAAAGTGGGGTGCTGAGCTGATACAGTTATGGACATGGGTACTGCATCTCAAGTGCACGGTACTTTGCCGAGACTTCTATGGTTGACTCCTAGTTTATTAACGTTTCTTAGTTTCTGTTATTCATAGTATTAGTCCTATAAAGATTATTAGTTCTTTTTGTCGTAGTCTTTTATTAGGTTTGCTATTTAGTTTCCTTTGTGGAATAGGATTAGTATCGAAACAGTATAAGTATTTTTTGTAATCATTTTATGGGATTATTGAACAATAATATTGGTTTTCTTGTACCTTAGCGAGAGGGTCTTCGTGCACCAAGAGCGCGGATAGTCCGTGCCATAATGACGGAGTTTCTTATCAATTGGTACCAGAGCCGTTTTCGACCGCACGTTTTTCTTAGGGAATGGACCATATATATAAGTATTTATCAACTATAAGATGTCGGAACTCATATTAACACTTAATTTTCTTATGTTTGTCTGTTCACCCTTGATACATTCGACCATACATCAAAATCTATGTAATCAAGGGGTTTAAGAATTCCATCGAACACAAATCTCTTTATTCTACTTTTGGAGATGCTGACTACGTGTTTGTGCCATATATTGATAGAATTCTCATTTAAAAATTTGCGCTTTGTACATCTTAATGTCGTTTGCATGGTTTCATTAGTTGAAACATATGTATTCAGCATATTATCGGTTATCATCCAAATAACTAGTCCAACCAAAGTAGAATTAAGAAAAAGACTAAATTTCGTATTCCCAATGAACAAAAATAAGTATAATTGTCCAAAATATAAATAGAAACCAAATTACGTCACAATAACGGTACAACATAAGTCTTTTTAGTTCAATAAATTGACCAGTCTCAAAATAATCTAAAAATGCCAATCGCTACAACAATAACTGTTTTGTCATCGCCCAAGTAAATGAATCTTTCAGATTCACTAGGTGGCTGGCTCCAAATGCAACATTGGACAGAAACCCTTATGTGAGTAGTAGTACCTAAATTTACTCACTAAATATTTTAGGCCAAAAGTCAAATTAACTCCAGGACAAACAAAGGTGAAAAATGCACATTTCTTTACACGTCATACGACGTTTTGGAACATTACCTATTCGCATACCTAAAATTTTGGCCAAAAAAACAGAGAAATTCCTTATCCTGAGCCTTTTGTTAATTTTGGTTGTGAAGTTCTCAGTGTAGTTTACTTATCCTTAGTACTTTTTCGATTCTTTACATAACGGTTTTCAATTTTTGTAAGAAAACTTTTACAGATATCTCATTTGGAATACCGTCACTGAATGCTTTTGAAACACTACGCTTTAGGATAATTAGACTTATGCGATTAGAACGTTCTCATTTCTCAAAGTTCGCCTTTTCATCGGTGGAACTTTTATCTGTAAGAGAAGCTTGTTCATCATTACTTAATGCATAGTCTAAATCCATGCATCCGAGAACCAATAAAATGTTCTCTTTTACAGCTCTTAAAGTTTGTGCCGTTAAGCACAAAAATTGAGTTTATTTTGACAGTAATATTAACGGTAGATGCTTAAACCATAAATTGGGAATTAACAAATATTTAAGCTCAATTAATAGATATTTTTGTCAAAACATTCATAATAAACTAAAATAAAATAGTTCCGTAGGACACAAATTTCAATTAACTATAGTGGTGGTATGCCCATTTAAACAACATACCTAGGACAACATTGATGTTTAGTTTTTGAACAGAAAGATCAACTTGTAAATGGTACTCCCAACGCAGAAATCAAATGCTCATAATAAATCCGGTCAAACAATAACATTCGTTTGGGCGGTGTATTTTTCACATGGAAACTTTATAATTATCACCCGTCATTCCTAAATGTGCATTCGTTTTTCGGCCAATTAATGACCTTCATTTGGGCCGATCATTAATCATATGAACATAAACACACACATTTTATAATTTTAAAATAAATAAATTTACGCAAAAAAGTTTATTTTGGCAACGTTTTGCTTCAATTAATTTTATCTCAAAATAAAAGACAAAGTTAAATTAAGTTAGCGTCTAAATCCAAAATTTTATGCAAATATCAAAAATAATTCTGAAGTTTGATATTTTATTTTCTCATACCACAATAATATAAATATGAGAAAAATACAGACGTATGTAAAACATGTAAAATAGTCACATGTTATTCTGGACATAAGCAAACCAATAATTTAAATTGTGCTACTAACACTACAAAAAAATACTCAAATAGCGACGGGATTAGTGACGGTATTTTTTGTTACGAGCTTATTAACGACGGTTTTTGTGACGGTTTTGTGACAGTTTAGTCAATTTGCGACGGATTTGTGACAGCTTTTTAAATTTGCGACAGGCTTGTGACAGCTTTTGACTCTCACTAAATCAAACATTATTTTGTAGTGTAACATGTACGGAAGTACAACAGAATACTTAAACTATTGAAGAAGGGAAAAAAAAACCTTTACCAGAGAAAACTATAATGGGACATGCTTGAAATTGATTTATTGAACTAGCAATAACCGAATACAATTCCATGATATCTCTAAAAATTAATGAAGTAGCAATAACTGAATATATAAATACGTATCTGCATGAACTTCAAACCTCAATAAAATCAACATGGAGATATTAACACATAATAACAACTCAGATATATCATGAATATATGCCATGCGGTCTTGTATACAAACAATTCAACATATTTATTAGAGCAACCCAGTAACATATATTATATAGTTTATCACAATATCATTCTATTATAATAAGCAAATCCAAGAACAAATGAACCTGTCAAATTTTATCAATTTTCTCCAAAAATACCCCTATATGTTTTTATTAATTACAATAATACCATCCTCACATAAAAAAATAAAAATAAAATAAAAATAAAATAACAACTAATAACACTATGTGTCCCTCTTTAACAACCAAACATTCTTTTAAGTCTTATACTATTTTTTTTTGTATTATCCACGTATTTGTATCATAACTACACTTATTTTTTATATTTTAATTGCATTACGCGTCACATACGCAACGCGTGGGACACGATTAGTAGTATTATATAAAAAGAACACAACCCATGCAATTTAAGGTGATGTCACTGGTGACATATACAAAAGTACACTAAAGGCCAACAATTAATGAAGACAAACATATATCACTGAAATCCACACAAAATAATAAACCTTTGGTTACATACAAAACTATAATTGATTAATTACACTCATAAACCTAAAGACGTGTGAATCTGAAAACTTCATGCATGGTGATTGTAATCACACATCTTTATACATTATTATTAACAGTACCAAGGTGTCACTCATTAATACATATCCGGTCTTATTCAACAATATTTCCCAACAATCATATAAATCCATGAAATTTTTTAAAACTCACATGTTTTCGTCAAAACTCAAAACCATACGAGTTTATTAAACAAATTAATTAAAATCATGTGAATACGCATAAAACTTAATAATCACAATTAATATGATCAACTCTAATAATCTAACATAAACAAGGCTCTCATACTAATTGTTAGAACTAAATCTATAAATATTCTATGTTAGACTATCAAGATTACATAGAAACCAATACGAAAACATACCCGGTTTCATGGTGTCGGATACAAAGAGGGATTATGGGATATTGGTCTTTCAGGGACTAATCATCTCTCTCTATGGATCTTCCTCTATTGATGAGAATGGAAAAAGAGAGTTGATAGAGATTAGCATTGGAGACCAAACCCTTAGCATCTTATATAGTAAACTAACTAGAGCCGCATAAAGCCTAATTAAGTTAGCTATCGGTTAATACACATTACAAAGCCCATACTATACAACATGTTTTATTGGGCTATTCTTAGTAGATCATTTAATCATCCAATTGAAGAATATTAGCATAAATATAATTGTCTTAATTAATTAGCACACACGTCAGGTTATTAAAATAATCTAACGGAACCTGAACAGAATTTAGACTTTCGTAAGGTTCGTCGTGGGGCCGGGTGTAACGACCCGGCCCCACGGACGGAACCGCCATGTCCGTATCAACAATATTGTCCGCTTTGGCACAACTTCCCAGGGGGTCACCCATCCTGGTACTACTCCAAGCTAAGCACGCTTAACTGTGGAGTTCCGTCCTCGCTATTGTGCCGCACGGATTTAAAAAGCCTTGTTGATAGAAAATAGATCTTTAAGCTCATATACCACACGAGTACTCTCATATCTGGGCGATGTGGGACTGACGCACAACACCGCACCACAGAATTTCCTTTCTGGAAATCTGGGTCGTCACACCGGGTATGAAGGTGAGGCGCTGGCAAAGTGGAAACATCTTTAACATTATGAGGCGACATGGGAACAAATTTCCACTCTACAACGACAATTTTCAAATTTGAACCTTGAGGACAAGGTTCCTTTCCGAGGGTCGAATAATGATACAGTTATGGACATGGGTGCATCCAAGTGCGCGGTACTTTGCGGATCCAAAGTACTTTGGCATGGGAGGTCGTGGACCAATACTTTCTGCAGTAGAGGTTCTATGGTTGACTCCTAGTTTGTTAATTTTTTTTAGTTTCTGTTATTCGTTAGTATTAGTTCTAATAGGATTATTAGTTGTTTTAGTATTAGTCTTCTATTAGGTTTGTTATTTAGTTTCGTTTGTGGAATATAATTAGTATGGAAACAGTATAACTATTTTCTGTAATCATTCTAGGGGATTATTGAATAATAATATTGGTTTTCTTGCATCTTAACGAGAGGGTATTCATGCACTAAGAGCACGGATAGGCCGTTCCATAGTGACGGAGTTTCCTATCATGAGCCCCGCACTAGAAAGACAATTAACAATATTCTCATAAGTTGTAACTTGCCTGTTTGAAACATATATAACTTCATAACTTGTACTCCTTTTCATTTCGCCCTTAAAGAATATGGAAAATTAAGTAGCAGATGAACCTAGTGTAGTCCAGTCTAAAGACTCAATTTCCATGTCCGATACTGTGATAATTTACTCCCTAGAAAAAAACAAAATAAAAAAAGGCACTCTTTTAAGTTTAGCATGTCTTAAATTGTGAAATGCATATGATATGACGGGTGTGAGATATGTAATCTAAAAAAGAGAAAGAAGATATTTACACCGGTATACGGTACACCTATTTGGTCTATGAACAAACTTTTATGACAAAATTAAATAACAATATGTAAATGATATGGATTGTACAGTTTGTACTTCACAAGTGGGTACTAAAGTAGTATATCATTGAGCTGTTTTACATGAATTCATTAATACATGAGACTTTTAACTTTACCCGAGTAGTTTTAATCCCCACTTAATTTGTAACCAGTAAACAATTTGTTGTCAATATTAATAATATTGCTTCAGTAGCTTTGCGATATTAGCTTTCGCCTACTTGGCAACTTGCAGGGATCTGAGCATATGCGGGGGTGACAGGAGGTACCTCTTGTTTTCTTAATCAAAATTAAATCATCATTACGTATAAAAATTAGAGGATAATTATTATTATTAAGTAACGACATTATTCAAACCAGATATGATTTGATTCATAGCTTGAGTTTTGAGTATAAAACTAAGGACTTTACAGAATTCTCTGGTACTACACAAGGAGCTAGCATCAATATAGTAAAATGTAACAAAATAAACTCATACAAAAATCAATAATAATAATAATAAAAAATGGGCAAGCCTGTCAGTCGTAAGGGTCATGTTACCCTGGTTTTAGCACTTAGAAGCAGTGAACACCTCTTTCTCACATTTACAGGAATTTCTACAAAGTCGCTATCAAGTTATCAGTATTTTTTTATATCATGTTATAACTATAGCAACAAGCCAAACATATACACTTTAAGAATTGTTACCAATAGGTGACTGTACATCTTCAGATATGCTTTTTTTCACTGTAGCCTTTATAATTGATTTTTCATGATGATCTCATTCAGATATAGGTATTCAAACTTTTGCACTTATTCATGGGCAAGCATTTATTTTGTAATTCTTGAAAAATTGACTTCCGGTATATATGCCATTATATGGACCCATTGTTTTTAAAACACATTGAACAACATAAAGAGTACCTAGAGTGGGTGTTTTGCGGGATCCATATTTAGCCAAATCCTATTCAAACAAACATATAAATTTCTATAATGCATAAATGTGTGTTGGTTTAACCAAGTACGTGGAGTGAGCTTATTTATATTCTGCTGCAACATCTGATCGATTTGTCCAACTGATGAGTTGTAAAGAACACCTGAAACTTATACATATTACCTAACTTGTATATACATTCTGTTATAGTTTGAATAAACTCCAACAGAATCTAGAAATTCTACAAGTAAAGTGTAACACTACAACAATAGGAATAGTGACGGAATCAGAAAAGAATTAGGAGAGATAAAAAATTTATGAGTGAAATATAATCTTATTTTGGTTGGCTTAATGGCGTTAATATACCAAAAAGTTCCAATTCAAATACATGGTATAAATCAATTTTCTTTTATATGTTTTCATCATAAAGAAAAGCTATATCACCTTCTCTCTCGCGTTAGCTAGGATCCCCTCTATACGTGAAAATACACCATACGGATTTGTAACAGATATACCACTTGCAACACAACTTGGATACAAAAGTGTATGCACTAAATACTATGATAAACTTTATTACGTCAACTTATAACCCTAAAGAGTAGAATAATCCCTTTTTGTTTTCCCCCACCCTATATATACATTAAAACCTCTATACAGTCATATTGTGTGCACCATGAAAAAATATTACTATATGAAATTTATTCCTATATAGAGTTTAAATATTAAAAAAATAAAAAATATATGTATTTACATAATATTAGATACATATACATGGTTTATTATAAGTTAAAACAAACAAATGAATCTATCAAAAGTTTAGTTAAACAAATACATGTATTTTAAAAATGAATACATGTATTTTGAAAATAAATACATGTATTTTGAAATTTGTAAAGTCAAATACAATATTTCATATAACTTCTTTACATGTATAAATACTAGGTATATTAAAGTAAACATATCAATCACTTTGAGTTATACTTCTTCTAATTTTTAGCAACAATGGCACCAAAGGTTGAGAAAAGAACCCAAATCACTGAAAAGATTCGCGTCGAGTTATCCAAAATGAAAGAATCCAACCCCGATTGGAAACAAAATGACATTGCGATATGGTTGGAGAATACACACGGTCTAAAGTTATCACAATCAGCAATATCTAAAACCATCAAGCGGTCAATCGACCATCAAGAAGACAAACTTTTGAACCCAACTATAAAACGTTCAAAACAAGTAAAACTTCACTATAATGACCAAATGGATATGAATGTTTTTCTCAATCATCCAAATGAACAATAAGCTGTGCATACTTTAACCGATTAAGAAATCGTTGCTGAAATTAGGCAAGATGCAGAAGAAGATAATCCGAAGGATGATATTATAGAAATACAAAAGGTTTCATGTCAAGAAGTTTTTAAAATGCTTGACAAGTTAGAAATGTTTTGGTTTCAACAAGATGGTATCCATGTCGACGAGCTAGTATGGACGCGCAAGTTAAAAGATGTGGTCGCAACATAAAAAATTAAGTCATCATCGCAAACAATCTTACATAAGTATTTTACATCATTATAAATTTATTGTAACTAGATATATATATATATATATATATATATATATATATATTGTAATGAAATGTATTTTATTCCTATAAGAAGGTGAATTTATAACTAACGGGACCATAAAAAACTACGGAATATGACAATAGAGAGTTTATTCCTATTTTGAACTGGTCCGAGTTAGCACTGATATTTTTTATTACTATAGGGAGGTTATTCCTATATGGAGTATTATTATAGAGAGGTTTTACTGTATTCCATCTTTCATCTCATATGACTAAAAAACACAAGAACATCCAACAACCAAACAATAAAAATGACTATTTTATTCTCTTCACCTCTATCCTCCCATGATTATCATCTTTTACACACTCACTCAAGAAAATTGCTCCTTCATATCCCTCTTCACCAATCGAATTCTGAGGCAAATCCTCCACTCTCCATAGAACATCATGATAGGCTAGACCCTTATTCCAGTCAATCTACCTTCACGCTAATGTTATAATTGTCCTTTCATTACTAGCGGGTGCATTAATATGCTCTATAGGCGTAAAATTTATAATTAGATGTGTTTTGAAATATGTGCATTCACATGATAACCCCTCCGAGTCTCTGGTACCAAAAATGGGGGTTGAAAAAAAGGTGCTAACATCGTTCACAACATTGCAATACTTGGAAGAGATAAAGTTACCTGGGTTGGACAGGGATTGTGCAATATGCTTGTCGGAGTCTAAAACTGGTGAAAAACTGTGTCTTGCCGAAGTGTATGTTGAAAACACGTTTGATTTGCAGCGAAAAACTTGCATCAGATCCTGATTATATTGTATATGAATTTTATAAAAGCGATACAAAAATAACTCACGGGCACAGATAGATCATACTTGATCTTCTGTTGTATTCATATTATACGTCTTACTCTTAGAGAGTTGGACTCTCAAATTACTAGGAAATTCTAATTTAATCTGGTTATAAGATGCGTGTTCCTTTTTTCTTAGAATAAGAACAGTATATATATGCTACAGCAGGGACCCAGTGCAATAGAAGGAATAGAATTTTACTTAAACTAGAACTCTAATCCTACTTAGATTAGTACATAATTAATAATATTATATAATCTTATTAACAAGATTAATATAATATTATCTAATTAATACTTTACAAATATTAGGATATTCTATTGGTAAATTATATTCATTTTCACTAGAGAATATAATTGCACTTTAGTTCCTTCTCAAATATTATTTGAAAGCACATTATTGAATATATAATTTTCTCCTCACGTTAAGATTAGATATATCCACCAAGTACATAAATTACTGATAATTATTTTACTCGGCATATTATTTCCTCGATCTTTCCACTTAACTTATTTGTTGTGTTGGATATAAAATACACTTGCAAGATTTGACAAAAACAAAACTTATAACCTTCTCGAGGGGATATCATCAATCCTTATTAAAGGACGTGAATTCCGTCGATTATAGACACACACCATATAAATAATATTACTGTCCAACGTACGGGTTTGTTGACCATAACAAATCTGACTCATTGAAAATCAAAGCAGTATACATTATAAATATGTGTATCGAAAATAATATAGGGATTAAGAGTATAAGTAATTATTATAATTTTTTATGTATAATTATTTTATTTCGGTCAGTATCATAAAATAATATCACTTTGTCCTTTTCAATATACTCTAAGTATACCAGCCCAAAGAATCGGAACTCAATCGTTATCTGTAGTCAAGATAGACCTACTAAAACACCGTGCTACAACTATATCGATGATTGTCCAGTCCATCTAAAGTTGTGAATGATAAAATATATTTTGTAAGAACTAGTGATTTGATCTTCCGTGTGTAAGCCGTACTCTACACACTAAATCACTTACTATACAAAATAAAGACACATGTACATATAAATAATATGTACAACATTTCCAAAACTATTGTCAAATAAATCATTCATTGTTAATAAATAAATACTAAAACCAACAATAAATCATCTCGTTTAGTATACCATTCTAACAATCTCCCACTTATACTTAAAGCCATGATTTCCTACATTAAACTCTCATCCCCTCTATTCAACTAAGACCTTACTGAAAAAGTCTTAATAAAAGGTCTACTGGAAAGTTAAGATGTAATCATGTTCACTTAAATTTTTGTTGATTTTCTAGAATTACTGCTCGACTAAAAATCTAAGTCTACTAATCAAAATGATTAAATACTAACTTCTTGGTAAAACTACATTTAATCCTTAATCATTTAAGATACTTTATTAAATATTTTAGCATACACAAAATAAAATAAATATAATATTTAATGAATAACATAACATACATGAAACTTCCAAAATTGCTAACGCATATGGAACCATCTGTACAACATTCCAAATCCGAAAGGAGTAATCCTTTCTTGGAAACTAATATGCTAAATTAAGCTAGAATTAGAACCGTTATAGTATGCTTTGTGAGAAGCCCAACATCAATTGATGTGACTATAACCATACATTTACTGTAAATAACAATCTCACATCAAATTTGATGACTAATGTAATTTACGCATCAAAACATTCCCATCACGCTTCTTATACTCATACTACTTATCCGACCATTGATCAAAGTCATAAGACTTTGTAGCCTGATCAAAAACGGATAAACTACTACCTAGATGATTGCTTAAGTCTAGAGACTTGTTAAGCTTACCCAACATGCGTTATTGACCTTTGGTTGAATAACATCTAGTTGTATCATAAAAGTACTCCACAAGGCTTCCATTAAGAAAAACTGCCTTGACCTTTTCTAGCCATTTGCCAATGATCCGCATCTATATCTCATTAAGATTCGTTGTAGTTAGTGGTTAAGTTTAGAACTTATCAAGGATCATTTTGTAAGATTATCATAAGTTTAAGAAACATCTGGGTCATTTCAAAACCCTCCCACTACGATGAACGTCCATGATAAGTACTAAGCCTTAGAAACTTTTGAACTGGTGTTATACACCAACATCCTCTGCATGAATCATTCGATTTCTCCCACTGAGAAAACGTATATATGAGTCCATCATGTGACGTTTCATTTTGAACTATAGTTATATAATATAGAACGTCACTCTTATCCTTTCCCAAGAACCAGTCATGTGTGCTAACAATGACTTCTGATTCTTAGGACAATACGAAACCATTTTTCGTTTCTTTTGGATAACCTACAAGAAACAAACATCAATACTCGATTCAAAATTCTTTTGCTTTTCCCTTGAACACATGTGTTGGACTCCCACATACCAGAACTTCTTAATACTAGGCTTGCGCCAAATATAAACTTCTATGGAAGTACTCGGTATTAGCTAAGATGCAACCGAGTGGAAGATGTACTTTATGTTTCTACTACGTAGCTAAAAATGAATAAAATTAACTGAATAATCCATTATCAACATAACCATTCCTATAAGAGTCTTTTACCTTCATTTTGCTATACTGTTAGATGATTATATACTAAGCGTAGTCAAATGGGACATAATCCCTACATTTGATAAGTAGTCCAGTAGCTATCCAAAGAGTTATTCTCCACCTCGATCATATCGAAGTGTCGATATAGATTTCCAAGATGCTTATCTGTCTTCGTTTTAAATGCATTGAATACTTCAAAACACTTAAATGTATGATGCATCAAATGGACGTATATTTACTTTGATAATCGCAAATTAATGTGACCGTCTATTCAAAAACGCATGTATCATGGATCTCCTAGTATTACAAGAATCAGAATGAACTAATCCCTATACTTCTTTAGCTCATATAACATTTGGTCGTGAAAGACCACTTGGTCATTTTACAATCTAAACATGATTCAAAAAACTGGTAGTGCCTCTACTTTGAATTATCCAAATGGACCATTTTAAACCAGTCTTGAAATCCTTTTTAGATAAATATAACCTAGGTTTATATGTCAAAGTTATGTATAGTTCAATCCTTTAAAGTTACTTTATCTAACATAGTATGTTAATAATATTATTCAAATTTAATTTCTATGTAGAATTAGAATTTGCTAATAATATAAAGATCATTCACTTATTTACCATATATGATAAATTATTTATTTTACCTTATAACCAGAGAGTCATTAAAATAAACAAAATGTCTTCATCCATTAACTTAGAAACCGAACTAAAGTTCTTTCTAATGTAAAGTGTAAATTAGAATGTCTACTATTATCAATATATGATTACTACTAATCAAATTCTAATATCTTTCTACTACAACTTTTGGCACCTTGTGCCATCTCCCAAAATTATTAAATTTCACCATCACTAAGATGTCTAATTTGTGGAAATCCTTGCAATAAATTGCAAGCATAATTAATAATTTCAATATCTATAGACCAACTTACTGTACATACAATCACGAAACATTTTACAGGAACAAGTGAAAAAGATATAACTTATAGCTTAATCTTAAGTTAAATGTATAAGACATTATTACTTTAAATGACTTATTACTAGTTCATGAGATTTTTTTTCTTTTCTTATAACCTTTCGGTTTAGAAACATAAACTTTTTCATTAACCTAAGCAACAATGACTTTTTGTTGGCCCGTAAGTGGCTAAACCTTAGGGGGTGGGGGTGAATAAGGTTTACGTACGATTTTCACGGAATAAAATATTAGAGCAAATATCAACCCAAAAACGAGATTATAAACTTAAATAAAAGCAACGTCAAATACTATGCTAACTTAAGCTACGCAAGCAACCAATTAAGCAAATATATAAGTGCGGAAATTAAAGAGTAAGGGAAGAGATTGACACCACAATATATAGAGGTTCGGCAAACCCGTCTAGTTCTCTCCTCGGTATTCACACTACCGAGTATTTCACTATAATCTTCTTCCCAAGATTACAACCTAACGAGCTAATCGACCGATTAAGCTCTCCCTCACTCTATGAGTATCCCGAATGAAAAGACCTAGAGCTTTTAAGCTACACTTGCTTACAAAACCTCTACCCGATTACTCGCTCACAAATGAGTTTATAATTCACTCTACAATTTGAATCGAGAGAATATCGCTCACTAACAAATAATATCTTGGTGTTTATATGATTACAATAATATTACACTCAAGAATTTATATGAATACAAGTGAGAAATATGTAGTATAAAGCTTTTCTTGCTTTGATCTTGGATTCAATTGCTATTAAGATTGGGTGTATGACTAAGAGGTATTTGGGGGTTTTGTTAGACCAAAAAGGTCTATTGGATCTCTCATGACCGTTTGGAGTGGTTAAGAGCTTTATCCAATGGTTAAAGCCACTTTTTGAAAAAGCTAAAAAGTTTTTTTTTTTTATCTGCACTTTGACCCACCGGTGGGTGTCTTCTGACCCATTGGTGGTTGAAATCTTTGCTGGTTCTAGAATATTGACCCACTGGTGGGTTCTGTATACCCACTAGTGGATAGCATATGAGAAAATTCTTCTTGTTCTGTCCACTTGACCCACTGGTGGGTTCTGTAAGACCGACGGGTGGGTGTTTACACTTGGTTGATTTTGTTTCCGAAAATGAATTTTGACAAGTGATAAATTTATTTTAAAAAACAATACTTAAAAATATATTAGAAACACTTAATGAGCATATTGAGTGTTAATTCACTTTGTTTATCATTAAAATGGGATTTTACAAAATACGGTTCAACAATCTCCCCTTTTTGATGATTGACAAAACCTGAATTAATTCTAAATAAGCTATTTCAATAATAAATGAATATACATGATAAAATAGAATAGAGAGATACACATCGCACATACAAGATAAAACCATAAATGCGAGTAAAAAATCGAGCATCATTTCGCTTAAAAATCCATCGTTCCAAAAAAAACATAACAAAGCAAAGATACAATGTAGAACTCAATAACAACATGTTTCAAATAGGCAACGAGAATTTCAAGTAAGAATAACACAATGATGCAAGCAAAACTTTCTCATAATAGCCATAAAAGAAAGAGCTAAAAGTTTGCTAAAATATTACAACCCAAAAGGCAAACACAACCAAATTCTAACAAAAGAGCTAAAAGTTTTAAACGAGAGATATTATAAACTAATAAGAAAATAAGATTAGATCTCCCCCTTTGTCAATATCAAAAACAAGTAGACCACTACTAGTGAGCGAAGGTATGAGCATCGTCGTCTTCCGAACCCTTTCCAAAAAGCTCTTCGATAACTTTCCTATCTTCGTCACTATCTTGATCTAAGGAGTCCATTTCCAATTGAGCAATTTCATGTGTTTCTCTATGTTGAACACGCTTCGTTATCATATCTTCATGAGCATTTTTCCGAACCCTTTTGGTAACCCGGGTAAGAATGGAAAACAAACCACTCATGTATTTTTTCAAAGAATGAGAGGGAGGAGATTCCGAACGAGGACAAGAACTATTTCTAGAGACTGTGGGAGAATGAGAGAGAGTTTTTGTTTGAGTATGAGAAGCCGAAGACGATGATTGATTTTCATTGGGTTCTAATGGGGTGAAATTTGGTCCGAGTACCAAACGGTTGTCCCATAAGACGGATTTGTCATCTAAGACAATAATACCCATTTTAGTTAAATTTTTCTCACCAATGATTTCTAGATCTAAAGGCGTAAAAGTAGAACTAGTCTCGGGAATACGAACTTTTAGATGTAAAATGATTTTTGTTATCAAAGCTCCGTATGGAAAATAATCCGTTTTTGTTTTCTTAGCATGAGCCATTTTAGTACGGATTATGTGACAAAGATCGAGCTTTATTTTCGAGTGGACACAATAAGTGTAAAAAGCGAGTGATTTACTCATAGGAGTAAAACTTGAAGCAATGGGTCTAATACACCTTATAAAAATAGATTGAAGTAATTTTCATTCAAATTTAAGAGAATTAGCCGAAGGATAACTAGATAAGCTAGTGGAATTTTCATAGATAGACCTAGCCATAGCTTGTTCGTCTTCAACAACAAGATCGCCCGTATAGATAAACAAAGAGAAAGAGATACCACCCAAAGGAATGTTAAGTACGGTACAAAAAAGCATAGATGGAAATTTTAAAGTTTCTCCCCGAATGACCGTCTCAACCATATAACCACCCGTATTTTTGTCAAAACTAAATATAAGATGTGAATAGAATTCTCGGACATAATCAAGATAGATCGGAGCTTTCAAATCAAGCAAAGGTTTCCAACCTTGAAAAGTCCATTTTTCAACAACAAACGGAAATTGATCAACGAAGAGCATCCAATCAACCAAATGATGATGAACTAGACCACGATTTTTAGTAATATCTAGAATATCATGAGGTTTCAAAGGAGACGAATAACTTACATTAGTAGGAGGAGGAAGTAGAAGAGCGGTGGAAGAAGAGGTGGCACGACCACGTCGACAAGAAATAGGCGGTTCAACAATGACCGGTTGTAAATTGGGATTAAAGTCGGTGTCGACTTCCTTCCTTGAATTTCGAATTTTTGTTGTTGGAGGATTATTGGCTGTGTGTTTCGAAGATCCTTGTCCCTTTGTTCTCTCCATTTGAAATTGTAAAGAAAATTGGGTTTAAAAAAAAAATTAGGGTTTAAAGTGGGTGTGTTGATTTTGGATTATATAGTGGATTTGGATCTAAAACGATGTTAGATAGTTGTTCTAGGATGAAATAAGAGTAGATTTGTAAGGAAAATAATGTTGAATTTGAGTGAAATTTACCAATTTTAGAGTTTGAGAGGAGAGAGAATCGGAGAGAGTGAGAAATGGGTTTGATATATATATGTGTATTTGTTCTCAAGAGAACAAGAAAGAAAAACAAAATCTGAAAAAGGCAGACCCACCGGTGGTTGGACGAATACCCACCAATGGGTTAGAAATTAGGGGTTTCACACAAAAAAAGCCATCGGTGGCTGGTGTTAAACCCACCAATGGGTTTTTCTGCAGTTTTTTTTTCCAAGTTTTAAAGGTGGGAAATTCTAGGGATGACAAATAAATAAAAATACATAATAAAATTAACAAACCACATAATAACTATGCGTATTATATATCAAAAATTCCGAGCTCTCTAAGAATATAACAAAATTGTTCTTCATTAAGGGGTTTGTAAAAATATCAACTAATTGCCTATCGCTGTTAATATATTCTAATAAAATATCCCCTTTTTGAACATGATCTCACAAAAAATGATGGCGTAAATTAATATGTTTTGTACGAGAGTGTTAGATATGATTTTTAGAAAGATTAATAGTACTAGTATTATCACACAAAATAGGCACTTTATCATACGATAAATCAAAATCATTCAATTGTTGACGCATCCAAAGAATTTGAGCACAACAACTATCCGCAACGACATATTTCGCCTCTATCGTAGAAAGTGCAACCAAGTTTTATTTCTTGCTATGCCAAGAAATTAATGCATTTCCTAAAAATTGGCAAGTGACACTAGTACTCTTTCTATCCAAACGACAACCAACAAAGTCGGTGTCGGAATACCCTAGCAAATCAAACGAAGTATCATGAGGGTAAAATAATCATAGATTACAAGTACCTACTAGATATCTAAAAATACGTTTAACGGCAACAACATGCGATTCTTTAGGACAATATTGATATCTAGCACACAAATAAACACTAAACATGATATCGGGTCTACTTACGGTTAAATATAAGAGGGATCCAATCATACCTCAATATAGTTTTTGATCCACACAAATGCCGGATTCATCGTTGTCTAGCTTCGTTACCGGACTCATTGGAGTTCCTAGTGGCTTCGCATCGCTCATGTTGAAGCGCTTGAGCACGTCTCTTGTGTATTTCGCTTGATTCACAAATATGCCATCATTTGTTTGTTTGATTTGAAGTCCGAGAAAGTATGTGAGTTTACCCATCATGCTCATCTCGAATTCATCTTGCATACATTTAGAAAACTCTTCACACATGCAAGGATTAGTAGCACCAAAGATGATATCATCAACATAAATTTGAATTAAAAGCATATATTTTCCATCTTTTTTAATAAAAAGAGTAGTATCCAAAGTAACACGAGAAAAACTTTTTTCAATCAAAAACTTACTAAGTCTTTCATACCAAGCCTGGGGTGCTTGTTTTAAACCATAAAGTGCTTTTTGAAGTTTGTAAACATGATCGGGAAAATCATGATTTTCAAAATCGGGTGGTTGTTTTACATAAACTTCCTCATTTATAAAACCATTTAAAAATTCACTTTTAACATCCATTTGAAACAATTTAAAGCGTTTAAAAGAAGCATAAGAAAACAACATCCTAATGGCTTCTACTCTAGGTACGGGTGCGTAAGTTTTATCGAAATCGATGCATTCTTCTTGGTTATACCCTTGAGCCACTAGTCTAGCCTTATTTCTAATAACTACTCCGGATTCATCCATCTTATTACGAAACACCGATTTCGTACCTATAATAGATTTATCACGCGGTCTAGGAACTAAAATCCATACATTGCTACGCTCGAATTGATTTAATTCAACATGCATAACTAAAACCCAACTCTCATCTAGTTCTGCTTCATGAATGTTCTTGGGCTCGAATTGAGAAAAGAATGCAAAATGATTAACTAAATTTCTTAAAGAAGAACGTATATGCACTCTCTCACCCAGATCTTCAATAATTAATTCTTCCGGATGGTGGTTTGCATATCGCCATTCTTGAGGTAAATCCTCATGAATTTGCACACTAGTTTCTAAGTGCTCTTGAAGTCGTTCTATAGTCACTTCCTCGACACTAGGCTCAACTTCTACCCTAGGCGTGTCAAGATTAGGAGAGAATGCAACATGAAAAATATCATCAACAATATCATTAACAATTAGAGGTTTATCAAGATTAGATAAAGTTTCATCAAAAGAAACATGTACTGATTCTTCCACCAATAGAGTTCTCTTATTGAAGACTCTATATGCTTTACTCGATATTGCATATCCAAGGAAAATTCCTTCATCGGACTTAGCATGGAATTTTCCCAAATTATCTTTGCCATTATTATGTACATAACATTTACAACCAAATGCACGTAAATGAGCAATATTGGGCTTTCTATCATTCCATAATTCATAAGGTGTCTTTTTCAATATGGGCCTTATCAAAGCTCTATTTAAAATATAACAAGCGGAATTTACGACTTCGGCCTAAAAATAATTTGGTAAATTATTTTCGCAAATCATGGTCCATGCCATTTCCTCTAGGGTTCTATTCTTCCTCTCTACTACCCCATTTTGTTGAGGTGTACGAGGGGCCAAAAAATTATGATCAATACCATTATCATCACAATAATTTTGAAATGGTGTGTTCTGAAATTCCTTACCATGATCGGTTTGAATACTTTTGATCATGTAACCCGTTCGTGTTGGAGTTTTTTACAAAGTATAGAAAATTCTCTAAAAGCTTCATTCTTATGGGATAGAAACAAAACCCATGTAAAACGACTATAATCGTCAACCATGACGAATTCATATGCACATTCTCCAAGACTAAGTGTCCGGGAAGGACTAACTAAATCCATATGAATAAGCTCCAAACAATGAGTAGTAGAAATAATATTTTTAGACTTAAAAGAAATCTTCGTTTGTTTGCCTAATTGGCAAGCATGACAAGTTTGTCCTTTTTATAAGGAACTTTTGGTAAACCTATTACCAAATCTTTTCTAGAAAGTTTAGCAAGTAATTCAAGACTAGCATGACCAAGTCTTCTATGCCACAACCAACCATTGTCGTTGATAGTAACAAGTCACTTGACCTCATTATCCACCGAACTATTCAAATCAATCATATAGACATTATTTTGTCTTTGACCAATGAGAATAGTTTTATTATCCGAAATACAATGAATGATGCAATGAGATTTTTCAAAAATAACTTTGTGACCGAAGTCGCAAAGTTGACTTATACTAAGCAAGTTATGTTTAAGACCATCAACAAGCAATACATTATCAATAATAATATTTGGTAGTTTAGAAATACTACCAATACCGATGATTTTACCCTTGCTATTATCCCCGAAGGTCACAAAGCCTTCGTCTTTAGGTGCAAGAGTAGTAAATTTTGTCTTGTCTCCCGTCATATGCCTTGAGCATCCACTATTAAAAAACTACTTGTCCTCATTAATTTTTGACCTCAAGCATGCCTACAAAACAAAACGATCATTGCTACCCTAATCCACTTTTGGGTCCTTGATGGTTAGTGTCTCGACTCTTTGAAACCCAAACCAAGTCATTTCTATTCAATTTATATCTATAAGGGCAATAGACATAATCTTCAAAGTGATCACAACGGTTGCAAGTAAGACATTTAACATGCACACTTGGTTTAACAAAACGATTATAAACTAAGTCATTTTTATGCAAGTTATTTTTACGAGAGTAACTTGGTTGTCTATTTTCATTTTTAGTTGTTGGTTTGGTGAATAGATTTTTATGTTTTTCCGTTAGAAGTGGGTTGTTGCCTACACCGGTTTTATCATAAGCGCCTTGTTGAGAAGCTAATATAGTACTTAACATTTTACTTCCTTTAGAGAGTAAGTTCGGCGCTAATCACCTTAAGTTTACATGAACTAAGGTCATTTATATCATTTTCCATGGTAAGTTCGGCATTTTTAGAGGTGAGTGAGTCATTTTTTAAAGCTAAGTTTTCAAGTTCATCTTGTAAAGTAATTAACATTTTTCTAAATGATTTGTTTTTACCTCTAGCTTCTTCTAAAGAAGCTAACACAACATTTATGTCAAAACAATCATTACTAGAAAGAGAAGAGTTAGAGGAGAGGAAGCTTACATCATCGGTTTCGTTGTCTCTAGCCATGAGACAAAGGTTTACGACTTCTTCCTTATCACTATCGGAGCTATCATCATCGCTCCCCCATGCGGCCATGAATGCCTTCTTGTATTCCTTCTTTTTTTCGAACTTGTCATTTTTCTTTAAGGGACATTCATTTTGCATGTGTTCGGGTTTGTGACACTTATAGCAAATAATTCCGTCCTTCTTGGTCGATTTGTCGGATGGCTTTCCCTTATATTCCTTTTTCCGAAATCGTTCTCTGCTCTTCTTTTTTCCAACTTAGGAACTTGTTGTAGCGTTTGGCGAAGAGTGCCATCTCATCATCCTCGCTAGAAGATTCGTTATCGCTATCGTCATTTGTTGTACTTTTGAAAGCGATGCCTTTCTTCTTTTTCGAGTCGTCATGTCTAATTCGTGGGTGCTTAAGGATCCTATGAGATTGTCGAGAGAGAGTGTATTCATATATTTGGCTTCTTGTATAGCCGTCACTTTTGATTCCCACTTTCTCGGAAGGCTCCTTCGGATCTTTGTCACCATCTCCTTGTTAGAATACACTTTTTCAAGTCTTTTAAGATCTTTAGTAATTTTAGTAAAACGAGTGTACATAGAAGCAATAGACTCGTCATCATCAACTTTAAAAAGTTCGTGATCATGAATAAGCGTGCTAATTTTAGAGTTTTTAACTTGACTAGTTCCCTCGTGCATAATAGCTATCTTATCCCACATTTGCTTAGCGGTATCACAAACGGAAATCTTATCATACTCACTAGGCAAGAGCGCACAAGTTATGGAAGTCATAGCTCTACAATTAAGAGAAAAAGCGTTGCGTTCATCCATATCGAGTTCTTCTACGAGTTTATCTAAACCGTTTCTCCTATGCATTTTATAGCCTTTGCTAATACTAATCCATTGGTCTATCTCGTAACCGCATAGAAATTTTTTCATAAGATCTCTCCAATAAGGATAGTTCGTTCCGTCAAAGAACGGGGGCCTAGTTATGGACTTAGAGTCTCTGTACGTAGACATAGTGGATCTTTAAACTCAAAATCGCTAGATTCAAAAAGAGCTAGGCTCTGATACCAATTGTTGGCCCGTAAGTGGCTAAACATTAATGTAATGATATATATATATATATATATATATATATAGGCTCTGATACAAATATTTTGCAAAATGCTAAACTTAATGTAATGATATATATATATATATTATTTTTTTTAATATAATGTCATTTATTACTATATGGGGTAATTTTTATTAAGGCGGGATCCGAAAAAAGTATGACTTATTACAATGTTGAGTTTATTCCTATTTATGACAGGTTCCAAGTCGGGACCATGAATTTTTATTCTTATAGGGAGTTTATTCCTATAGGGAATATTGTTATAGTGAGTTTCTACTATACCCCCACTTGATTTTCAAAGAAACAGTAGAGTGAAGGAAAATTTAATTTTTAAAAAGTTTATTTTTATTAATCTCATTTTCTTTCATGATATAAGATCATAGTTATTTATGAAATATTGGTTGAATGTCATCATATTTAAAAAAAACTCGAATAAAAGAAAAACAAAAACCATGCAAATATTCTTAAATTATGAGTTAATCATAGTTTTTAAAACTAATAAATTATAGTGTAATTTTATGTCCAAATGCAAAATTTTATCTTTCTATTTTTAGTTTTGTTTTCATTTACTCACGTATTTATTTATATATTTATATACATAAACATAAATATATATATACACATTTTTGTATATATATATACGTATATAAATAGATGTATATGTATATGTTCATAAATATTAGTTATTTACATAGTTAAAATTTTATTTTTTATAATTTTTTTAATGTTAAGGTACTAATTGGGTTAGATTTTTAAGTTCAGTGACTAAATTGGTTAGCTTTGTGATTAAATTGAGTAGATTTTAAAAGTCCAGTGACCAAATTAGGTAATATTGATAGTTGGCTTGCAAATTGTAAAAATTACACCTGGTTAGAGACGGTAAACGTTAGATGACGTCATCTTCTTCCCTTGAATATAGACGAGAGGGTACAAAATGGTCTGATTTCAATAGTATAGGGATAAATTTTGGAATTTTGATAGTACAAGGTAGCGATTGTTAAAATCTCATAGTACACGATACAAATTGGGTATTTACCCTAAAGAAAAGAGCCTTTATCCATAAACTTCAAATCGGACACATATTTGTCGAGATTCACTAGCAATAACATTTATACCTTAAACAAATTTATCTTTCAGTTTATCTAGTTGTAAGCATTAGGAGTACATATATATAATTGGAAAGACTTGTCCAGTGAAAGTGCGGGTGTGAGCTAATGAGACCATTAGAATTTTTTTTAGGAGACAAAATTTTTGACTTCGTCGGGCACACAGCCTTTTTATGGCATGGTTATTTTTTTAAGGGGTAATTCTCTATAAGTATCTCATGGCAAATTATATTTCTCCTAGGTATCTTGATAATTTCACATTTCCTCATAGGTACCACTTTTTATACTATATGAGTTTTATTAGTAATTGACTTTTTAAAAAAATGAAAAAATCACAAAAAATCATAAAAAATTATAAAAATCACAAAAAATCAAAAAAATCATAAAAAATATAAAAAAAAATATAAAAAATAATAAAAAAATCACCAAAAAGTATAAAAAATCACCAAAAATCAAAAAAAAATATTAAAAAATACAAAAATCACAAAAAAATTATAAAAATTACAAAAAATCACAAAAAATTACAAAAAATCACAAAAAATCACAAAAAATAACAAAAAATAACAAAAAATAACAAAAAATCACAAAAAATCACAAAAAATTACAAAAAATCACAAACAAATCACAAAATTCACAAAAAATCACAAAACATTATAAAAAAATAACAAAAATCACAAAAAATTATAAAAATTATAAAAAATCACAAAAATTACAAAAAAAAGAATTATAAAAAAATTAAAAATCATAAACTTTTTAAAAAATTACAAAAAATATATTTTTTTGTCAATATAACACTTTTTATACCGAAAAGTGATTTTTTTATACAAAAAAATGGTTTTTCCATGATAAATGTGCCTTTTTTTAATCTAAATGAGCTGAAAGTGCATCTAGTTCAGTCAAAAATACATATAATTCAGTCAAAAGCGTATATAGTTCAATAAAAGTGCATATAGTTCAGTCGAAAGTGTATATAGTTAGTCAAAAATGCATAAAATTGAGTCGAAATTGCATTCAATTCAGCTGAAAGTACATCTAGTTCCGTTGAAAGTGCATACAATTCAGTCGAAAGTAAATATAGTTCAATAAAAGTGAGTATGCATATAGTTCAGCTAAAAGTGCATCTGGTTCAGCTGAAAGTGCATCTGGTTCAGTTTAAAGTGCATCTAATTTAGTGGAAAGTACATATAGTTAAGTCAAAAATGCATATAGTGTAGTCGAAAATGAAAATAGTACAGTCGAAAGTGCATATAGTTCTGTTAAAAATGCATCTGATTCAACTAAAAGTGCATCTGGTACAACTGAAAGTGCATATGGTTCAACTAAAAGTGTATCTGTTTCAGCTAAAAGTGCATATGGTTCAGACAAAAGTGCATCTAGTTCAATAAAAGTGCATATCGTTCTGTAAAACCTGCATCTGGTTCAGCTGAAAGTGCATATGGTTCAGCTAAAAGTGCATATGGTTCAGCTGAAAGTGCATATGGTTCAGCTAAAAGTGTATCTAGTTTAATAAAAGTGCATATGGTTCAGCTGAAAGTGCATCTAGTTCAATAAAAGTGCATATGGTTCAGCTGAAAGTGAATCTGGTTCAGCTAAAAGTGCATATAGTTCAGCTGAAAGTGCATCTACTGTGACGACCCAGATTTCCAGGAAGGAAATTCTGTGGTGCGGTGTTGTGCGTCAGTCCCACATCGCCCAGATAAGAGAGTACTCGTGTGGTATATGAGCTTAAAGATCCATTTCCTATCAACAAGGCCTTTTAAAGCCGTGCGGCACAACAGCGAGAACGGAACTCCACGGTTAAGCGTGCTTAGCCTGGAGTAGTACCAGGATGGGTGACCCCCCTGGGAAGTTGTGCCAAAGCGGACAATATTGTTGATACGGGCGTGGCGGTTCGGTCCGTTTGGGCCGGGTCGTTACAGGTGGTATCAGAGCCTCTATCTGGCCGGAAATGTGGGGACTAGCACGTGTGTGTGGACCCCTGAAGGACGACGTGGCCGACGAGGACGTCGTGCCTAAAGGGAGGGTGATTGTGACGACCCAGATTTCCAGGAAGGAAATTCTGTGGTGCGGTGTTGTGCGTCAGTCCCACATCGCCCAGATAAGAGAGTACTCGTGTGGTATATGAGCTTAAAGATCCATTTCCTATCAACAAGGCCTTTTAAAGCCGTGCGGCACAACAGCGAGAACGGAACTCCACGGTTAAGCGTGCTTAGCCTGGAGTAGTACCAGGATGGGTGACCCCCCTGGGAAGTTGTGCCAAAGCGGACAATATTGTTGATACGGACGTGGCGGTTCGGTCCGTTTGGGCCGGGTCGTTACATCTACTACAGTCGAAAGTGCATAAAGTTCAATAAAAGTGATTTTTTTTAATGATTTTTTGTGTGACTTTTTTCAATTTTTTTTTTAATTTTGTGATTTTTTCATTTTTTTTATAATTTCTTGTGATTTTTTTATTTTTTTTTTCATTTTTTGTGATTTTTTTCATTTTTCATTTTTTATTTATTTTTTATTTTTTTATAATATTTTTTTATTTTTTTCATTTTTTATAATTTTTATAATTTTTTTTGTAATTTTTTTAAAATTTTGTGATTTTTTTTGATTTTTTGATTTTTTATAATTTTTTTATGATTTTTTTATTTTCTTTGTTATTTTTTTTTTTTTTTTTTTCATTTTTTGTGATTTTTGTGATTTTTTTTATAAAAATACATTTTTTTTTTACAGTTTTTTGTGGGTTTTTTTCATTTATTTTGAGATTTTTTGCATTTTATATAATTTTATGTATTTTTTTTGCATTTTTTATGAAATATGTGTATGGCGTTTTGGTAAATAAATTAAATAATTAAAAAGTAATACCTATAGGGAATGTGAAATTATGGAGGTACCTAGAAGGAATATAATTTTAAAAGTGGTACCTATTGGGCATTAATTCTTTTTTTAATTGATAGTGGTGATAATTTTTTGCTTGCTAAAATTTGATCTAATACATTAAAACAACTGTTAATATTATTTTGTGTTTGGTTTTACGTTTTGCTGTGTTGGTTGTTTATACTCAATAGATGTGGCTGTGAATTAACATGTTTATTAATTTTGTAAGGAGGTGCACTTAATACACAGCAAAATTTCTGTTTAAACGCACAGACCGTAGATTTAATCTATGGTCTGTATCATTCAATGCAAACCGTAGATTAAATCTACGGTTTGGATTGAATGATACAGGCCGTAGATTAAATCTACGGTCTGTGTAATTTTTTTGAAAATTACACAGTCAGTCCCTGCTTTTCAAAATTACACAGTCAGTCCCTGCAAAAATTACACAGACAGTCCCTGGAAAAAACAGAAAGTTACGGATTTTTAAAAAAAAATTAAATTTTATTCTACACTCTCTCTCTTTCTCTCAAAAACCCCCAATTTTCAACCCAAAAAATCATCCAAATCAATCAACCACATTAACTATCAACTTTATTAACAAAAAACCCCAAATCATCAATCAAACTTATCCATAATTCAAGGGTATATCTTTTATTCTCTAATTTATTATGTGTTTTGTGTAATTTAAATTTGTAAAATAGGAAAAACTATATAAAATATGCAAATCCATAATTCACTTAGCTATATATCATTGTTTGTTGTTTGTTTATATTAATTATAGAAATTTTAATAATTGTTGATATTTGTCCCATTTTTGCATGTTTTTTTATTTTTTGTAATTTTAATTTGTAAAATAGGAAAAAATATATAAAATATGCAAAACCATAATTCACTTAGCTATATATAATTGTTTGTTGTTTGTTTATATTAATTATAGAAATTTTAATAATTGTTGATATTTGTCCCATTTTTGTAATTTTTTTTATTTTGTTTGGTTAATTTGAATTGTTGAGAATGTGTTTGGTTATGATTAAAAAATTGAGTTATTATTGTTTGGTTTATGATTAAATGTGTTTGGTTATGATTAAATGTGTTTGGTTATGATTAAAAAATTGAATTATTATTGTTTGGTTTATGAAAAAATGTGTGTTTGGTTATCATTAAAAAATTGAATTATTATTGTTTGGTTTATGAAAAAATGTGTGTTTGGTTATCATTAAAAAATTGAATTATTATTGTTTGGTTTATGAAAAAATGTGTGTTTGGTTATCATTAAAAAATTGAATTATTATTGTTTGGTTTATGAAAAAATGTGTGTTTGGTTATGATTAAAAAATTGAATTATTATTGTTTGGTTTATGAAAAAATGTGTGTTTGGTTATGATTAAAAAATTGAATTATTATTGTTTGGTTTATGAAAAAATGTGTGTTTGGTTATCATTAAAAAATTGAATTATTATTGTTTGGTTTATGAAAAAATGTGTGTTTGTTTATCATTAAAAAATTGAATTATTATTGTTTGGTTTATGAAAAAATGTGTGTTTGGTTATCATTAATTGGTTATAATTGAGTTATCATTGTTTGGTTATCATTGAGTTATCATTGTTTGGTTATCATTAATTGGTTATGTTATCATTTTTTTGGTTATCATTAAAAAATTGAGTTATATTTGGTTATCATAGTTAGGATGACAGACCCAGGTCCACAGATTAAAGGGAGGTTGGGTATTTTACGACAGACTGGTCACATTTCTAGTCAGACTTGGGATGCTGGCAGAGAAGCGGGTAGAGGAGATGCCAATAAGATTAGGGTTTATAATTATAGTTGGCAGATACCGACCCCTGAAAGGGTAGTTCAAAATATCATTAGGGCTGGTTTTTACGGTATTTACAGTATAGGTAATTATACCGTAGACCGAGGGTTGATTACAGCCTTAGTTGATAGGTGGCGTGATGAGTCGCACACGTTCCATTTTGTCGGGGGAGAGTTGGGGATATCTTTACAGGATGTAGAGATTATGCTTGGTCTGAGGGTGGATGGTCTTGCTGTGACCCGGTCGGAGCGGAATGACACGAAGGCGAGCAGGTTGGCTATGATGGAGAGTTTGTTGGGTGTTAGGCCGGCTGACAATCAAGTCGATCTAAACTGTCTGACAGTTAGACTTGATTGGATGTTACAGACCTTCGGTCAATTACCCCCCAACCCTAGTGAGGAGCGTTTACTATATCAGTCTAGGGCTGCCATGCTATTATTACTGGCTGCACATGTGTTTTCGGATAAGAGCAGTGATCAGATTCCACTCTGGCCTCTGCCATTTCTGGAGGATTTTGACACATGTGCTGAGTATAGTTGGGGATCAGCTCTTCTGGCCTGGTTAGAGGCTAATCTATGCAGGGTGGTACGTTGTAAGACAACCGGAGTAAGCGGGGCGGTGATGTTTCTGGATATGTGGGCGATTACCAGACTACTGCCGGTTAGACCGTGTGAAGAGCTGCCGGAAGATGTCGAGCCACCGGAGGGCTTGCCTAGGTTCCCCCTCGGTTACAGGTATGATATTTATTTAGTTTTTGAATTGGATTTGCTTTTTTATATTATTGTGTCATCTATCATTTACTTAGCTGCCGGTTATATTTATTGTTTATCGGTTTTTGTTTGTATATTACAGATGGAAGATGTGGCGGCAAACTAACCTTACGCCATATGTCTACGGACATAATGTGGTCCACATACGTGACCAGTTTGACAATATGTCGCCTGAACAGGTAAATTTTAATTTTCGTATTATATGTAACTTACGTATTATATGTTGTATATGTTTGCATTGGTCTTATCTTCGCAGAATTTATTACTCGTCTATTTTTAAACCATTGTTTATATATTCTAATTTGATGATTACAGATAGTGTGGCAACCTTACGGGGATCTTAATCAGTATCCGGAATACTGCACGCGGGGCCGGTATATGTGGCATTGTTCTGTGCCTCTCATTTGTAATGAGAAGATTGAGTACCACCCCGCGGACAGGTTCATGAGGCAGTTCGGTTTTGTGCAGCGGGTCCCTACGTATATTTGGAAACCAAGACAGGGTCACGGCAAGGATAGAAGATATGGGATTGGGCAAAAACACGACTGGCCTTTACTAACCGGAGAATTTATAGCCGTGTGGAATGACCGCCACACCCGTCTTATTAACGGCGAATATGGCACGGGGACGTCACCGGGTTATATGAAATGGTATAGAGAGCGGACCCGCATCTTCATAAACCCACCTGAACTTGCCCCGCCCCCTCACGGTTTCCGGGAGAATACGGGTGTCTTCAATAAAATGGTAACTACTAAATCGTTTTTTACTAATAAATCGTTACTTCTTTTTATGTATATTTCAATACTAATAAATCGTTTTTTATTGTTTTTTTTTTACAGAAAGCGATGTTGCGCCGTAGTTTCAAATCGTTCAAACGGGCGAAAATGAAAACGGACGTGGACTTACTACGTAAGGAGTTCGCTGAAATGGGTATGAATCCGTATGGGTCAGCTGATGAACAGTCGGAGGGGGATGACGACGACGACGACGACGACGACGACGATGGTGATGACGACCTACGTTACGACCCACGAACTTACACTAGGGCTTCAAGTTGTCGGCGCCCCGACGAAAGAGGCGAATCTAGTAGCGGGGGTAGAAGATCGACTGGAGGTCGACACCCGACCACAGATCAGGGTCCGGGTCCGAGTTCAAGCAGTCATCGTCGTCGTTCTTCTTTTGCTGGGTCGGACTACGTTCAGACCGATGTTCCGTTCGATCATCATAGACAATCATTTGGTTCGTACGAGCATCATCCTAGTCATCAGTCCACCGACAGTTGGAGTCGGGGGTTGACAATTACATCCCACGAGCGTGCGCCGCATCCAGAATCGCAGCAGCGACAAAGACGGCGTACAGAGCTAAACGAAATCGAAGAGTCTGCTGAGATGTCATCGGATAGATTAACATCGGCGGGAAAGATGCTCCCTATGTCCAACTTTAAAACATTTAGTCGTTACAAAAAAAAATAAATGCACTGTTTTTGTATTTGATTTCTATGTTTGATTTGTACGTTATAATTTCGTAAGTTTAATTTGATTCGTATGTTTGATTTGTATGTTTGTAAAAAATATTCTGTATTTTAATTGATAGGACCAATATTGAGTTTTTACAAACCGTAAACCCTAAATTCTAAATTAAAAACCCTAAACACTAAATTACAAACCCTAAACCCTAAATTAAAAACCCTAAACCCTAAACCCTAAATTACAAACCGTAAACCCTAAACCCTATATTAAAAACCCTAAACCCTAAATTACAAATCGTAAACCCTAAACCCTAAATTACAAACCCTAAACCCTAAACCCTAAATTAAAAACCCTAAACCCTGAACCCTAAATTACAAACCCTAAACCCTAAACCCTAAAAACCCCTAAATATTCTGAAATTTACATACAAACCGTACATTTAATGTACGGTTTGTACAGATTTCATACAAACCGTACATTAAATGTACGGTTTGCATGTATTTTGTGCAAACCGTAAAAGTAATGTACGGTTTGCACCCCTGATTTGAGCAGCGACGTTTTACGAATGTACTTTTTGCACTGAATCACCGTAAACAACGTAAAAAAAAAAAAAACTACAAACCGTAAAAGTAATCTACGGTTTGTAGTGTAAATTACATTGGATACCATATCCATCAAATGCATCCGACAACACTTTATTACTTTTGAATTATTATGAGTTGACAACCCTATCCGAAAATGACTACTCAATGCATTATTAAAGTTTGGAAATGACTACACCAAAAAAAACACTACAACCCGTAAAAGTAATCTACGGTTTGTAGTGTAAATTACATTGGATACCATTTCTATCAAAATAATTCCGACAACACCTTATCACTTTTGAATTATTATGATTTGACAACCCTATCCGAAAATGACTACTCAATGCATTATTAAAGTTTGGAAATGACTACACCAAAAATTCACTACAAACCGTAAAAGTAATCTACGGTTTGTAGTGTAAACTTACACTATAAATATGACTCAATTTTGCCAATTCTAACAAACCATAAAATCAAACACAAACACATTTCGGAAATCTCTAAAAAAATCCTCATTCCTCCCCAATAAAATATACAAACAAACACTTTTCGAAAATGAATTACAACTATGGTTATGACAACAACCAATGGAATAACAACAACAATGCGAATTCATCCAGTGGCTCAAACGATGAGCTAACTGATTATTCAGAGCACTTTGAAGTTGATGAATTGACTTGGGAAACAAGGGATGAAATGCTTGCTGATCTTGCTGATGTGGCTGGAAATTGGGGTTTCATTCTTACGATTCGTAGGTCTGGAGGGGGTGATGGGAGCAGAACACCGTATGTTGATATTGTATGTGATAAATCGGGGGTTTACGAAAAAAAGAAACCATCTTCTATAAAATCAGGTACAAAGAAAAAAGATTGCCCATTTTTCATTAAAGGTTACGTAGTTAATGGTGAATGGATGTGTCACGTAGAAAATGGACAACATAACCACCCACCTCCAACTTACCTCCAAGGGCAAGCACGACGTGCTCATTTAACCCAAGATGAAAAAGAAATTGTTAAAACTTTAAGGCAAAGTAGTTTTAAAGTTGGTGCAATATTAAAGGCCATAAAAAATAGAAATCCTGACAATGTATCAAACGCTAAAACGATACATAATTTTTTGGCCGGACTGAAATTCAAAGAACGAGATGGTAGAAACCCGATACAGGAACTGTTTAATTTGTTGGATAGCCATCGCTACACGTTCTACTATAATATGAACCCATCAACCCATTCCCTTGAGAACTTGTTTTTTGCACACCCCGATTCTATAAGGATGTTCAAAGCTTTTCCTGATGTCTTGTTAATGGATTGTACATATAGAACAAACCGTTTTAATATGTCATTTCTAGAAGTCGTAGGAATGACATCAACGAACCAAACATATTGTTTAGGTTTTGTTTTCATGAGTGACGAGACAAAGGAAAGTTATATATGGGCATTGGAAAAATTTAAAGTTACATTGGAGGGGTGTATACTACCTAGGGTTTTTGTAACTGACAGGGAAATGGCCTTATCAAATGCTTTGTCCGTTGTTTTTCCCGATTCTCATCATATTTTGTGCACTTTTCATATTGCAAAAAATGTTTTGAAAAACTGCCGTAAAAAGATCCCTGATGAGGAGTGGCAAACGTTTCTAGATGATTGGGGTTTATTGGTTGATTCTGAGTCGATAGAGGAGTACAATCATAACCGAACTTATTTCAATTCCTCTTACAAATCGTACCCTGCTGTGATTAAGTATGTAGACAAGCTTTTAAATGATTATGCTGAAAAGTTTGTTGCATGCTATACCAACCATACAACACATCTAGGTAACAGAACTAGCAATCGAGCCGAACAACAACATGCTAAGCTGAAAAGATCCCTTTCCACAAATACTGGCACGCTTGAAACTGTTTGGGTAGAGGTGAATAGAATTCTAGAAAAACAGTTTGAGGATATTAAGATGAAGTTGGATAAATGCAAGTCTTATTTTCCACATTCTGAATGAACACCTCTATTTATAAATCTTAGGTCGTATATCACACACTATGCCTTTGATTTATTATTTCAAGAACATAAAAAATGTACTGGCCAGGCTGATGAGAATTGTTCTTGCGGTTTCAAATTGTCTCACGGTTTACCTTGTCATCATATTATGAGTGAACATATTTTATTCGGGAAGCCTCTTCCTCTAGAATATATTCATCCATTCTGGAAAAAATTAGACGTAATTGATGATAATGGGAACACCGATGATTATGGGGTAGAGGGTGATCTAGAAGAGTTTAAAAGTGTTTATGCTAGGAAAAGTAATGTTGAAAAACGGCGTATGAAAACACAACTCCGAGAGATAACCGTACCAGCCAGAACATCCATCAGTGACCCCGAAGTGAGAGTAAATAGGGGGAGACCTAGAAAAGGAGACAAATCTAGTAAGAGGGATAAGTCGGGATGGGAGTATGTGGAGGAGGAACATGGTGCTGGTGCTAGTAGGGACAAGGGCAAAGGCAAGGCTGATGAAACACCGGAGGTAAGGGTAAACCCAACTAGGAGGCCGCCAAACCAGAACCCTAAACCCACCCCCAATAGGCCAACCTTCCTGTACAGTGACCAAATATGGTTCATGTTACATAGTTACATCGAAACGCTTTATGATGTGCGTGGGGATGGTAACTGTGGATTCCGGGTACTTGCAAATGTGACGGGTAAACAGCATGGGGAAGATGATTGGTATGCGGTAAGATGTGAGTTGTTTCAAGAGCTGCAGCAAATGAAAGGTGTTTATTATGAGCTGTTTGAGAATCTTGGCTTTAATTACCGGTATGATTATATTTTATCAAGTTTAAATTTTTATCATGCTACAAATCCCGCACCTCTTGACAAATGGATGAGATTTCCGTCTTATGGGTTTTTAATTGCTTCTCATTACAATATTCCAATTGTATTGTTGTCCTTATGGCACAATAATGATGGAGGGGTAAACGTGTGGAACAGTACTTTTTTACCTCTTTATACTGGTCCGCCTCGGGGAACGACAAATTACATCCCGACTGTAATGGTGTTCGTCAACAGTTGTCACTATGCTCAGGTTATTCCTAAAGAAGAAGGGATCTTCCCAATGCCAGGAATTATAGCACGGTGGGAACAAACGCGCACTGAGACAGCTGCGCCATGGAAGGAACTTTTTCGACCAAATTTCAAGTTATATATGGCGCTGGAAAAGCAATCGGGAAAGAAAAAAGCAAATGAAGACGAAGCTATAGACCTAAGTCCATAATCATTTCTTTATTTTTAATTTGATGTAAATTACTATTTTTTCCAAGTTGTTGTAAATTTATATGATGTAAACAAATGTTTAATAAATTTGCTTTATGAAATTTAGTTCTATGAAATTTTGTTTAATAAATTTGTTTTATGAAATTTATAACTTGATATTCATGTTTGCATATTTAGTTAATTTTTTTTATGAAATTTATATAATTTATGATTGTTTCATTCAACAAAATTGATGATTGACACCAAATTAACGACTTAGTTAATGTTTCATATTACGTTATACAAGTGCTAAAAACAAACCAAAGGTACTTCACAAAAATTGACGATTTAGTTAATGATTCAATAAATATCAACTTATACACTTGACAAAAATATAACATGTAAAATTTTGAACTTATACAATAAATATCAAACATAAAATTTATCAAATCAACTTTATTTGTGTAAATTTGTGTAAATTTTGTGTTTATTTTGAGAGATTGTTAGAATATTGGTAATTTATTTTATGTAAAATTTTAAAAATAAGGCATTTAGTTTTTTTATTAAAAAAATCATATTTATTTTGAAAAAATTATTCAGTTTTTTAATTTTAATTCTCAGTTTTTTTGTTTTTTTTTAAGCAAAAAACTGCTGTAAACCGTAGATTTTTTCTACGGTTTACGCGTTAATACAGATTTTTTGAAGTTAATTAATCCATCCTCTTTTGTAAGTATACTTGTATATGTGTAATGTACATATTAATAGAAATATACTAAATCGAAATATTAATAGTTTATTGCATAATCGGTAAAAACGATAGTGTAATACCTTAATTGAAAAAACAATAGTATAAGGTCTAAATGAGGAGAAACGATAGTATAAGGTATAAATCGGCAAAAATTATAGTATAAGGTATAAATAAGGAAAAGTATTTCAGGGGTAAATCCGTAAAATTAAAATTTTAGGTTTCAACATGGACGTAAGTGTAAAAAATGGTCCAATTTCAACAATATAGTGATAAAATCATTAATTTTGATAGTACATGGTAGCCATTGTTAAAAACTTATAGCATATGATACAAATTGAGTATGTTCCCTTTCATTTATGCCATATTATGAAGCATAATATGAGTTGTTTTGAAAGAACTATGAGAATTCTCTCGAACATGTGTATTAGACATAGTTTGCTCTCTTTTAAGGATGTATTTGACATAAGCTACATTGCTACACTGCTACAATATTTGACATAAGGTACATTTGTAAATGTATCCATCAAAATATATTGATTCCACCTTTTATTAATATTTTATTAAAACAATTTTATTAAGCTTAATGTTCCAAATGGATGTCTCTTAAATTCGTCTATGAACCTTTTGACCTCCAAATGATCGGATTGGTAAGATTGTATCTTATGATAGAAGGAATAAATCTTCGTTATTTTTTCATAGATATATTATTGAGAAAAGTCCAAGTTGTTTCAAAAGAGTTTTGAGCATTCTTTATAACTGCTTCACTTGTCATAGTTGGCATTCGCCTCTTATGTTTAGTTATGCTGTCGGTTCGTTTCTAGGATATAGTTCGCAGCGAATTAGATTAATCCTATCAGTTATAATTCCAGTGCCTCTGAATGCATGTTCCAAACACTATGCTTGAGTTATAAGGGAAAATGCGAACTTATTATTATCAATCCAATGTTGCTCATACAAGGCGAATACAATCGACATAAATCTTAAGGAATAACTTTTACGAACTACATAGAGAATGACTGATATGTAATAAAACTTAGAAAGTTTTATTGATTCATGGATATATAATAAAGCTGCCAATAACTAATTCTAACTAATAAAAAACTACTCCTAATGCTTACTATTAGACCTATTTTATAGCACCTAATAATTTCGTTTGTTGTCCCTATTTTGATAAACAACACCTAGTTATTTACGTATTCATATATTCATCTTGTTACTAATGGATCTTTTATAAGTTACACTTTCAGTTGTAACTGACTTTTACAACTGAAAGATATTGACAGACAGGTCAAAATTTTGATAGAATTGCAGCTCGTTGATCAAGCAAATTATGATGAGAAGATATTCGAATATGTGCAATCTCAGAAGATATTATATGAAGAATTGTGCATCAAAGATTCATATACTAAAGTCAACAAATGAAGAAAAAACCGAGAGATCAATCACAATGAATAAACTTGGAAAGTTTATTATTATCTATAGTGTGTTAGCATCTTTTGTAAGCACAATATATAAGTGCATAATAGGCCTTAGGGTTTGATTATGTATTCAGAACAAAATGTTTATTTTTCTAAGAATACAGAACTATTTGATAAGAGAGAAAGATTGCCACAGAATACTATATTGAATAGTTGAGAGAAGTAATAGCAATAGCTGTATATGCTTAACTAGTTAGAGAGCTACTGATTTATAACACTCAAATACACTTTGTAATCTTTCTCAATATTCTAATATGAGCAAAGCTCCGGAGAGTAGACTAAATCGTACTCCGTTATCAAACGTGTTGTATTCAACTCTTATTCAGTACGTTTGATTGTGCATAAGCTTATTTAAGATCCAGTTTCAGTTACAACCGAGAGCAGAAATCTATAAAGTTCAGTTGTAACTGAAACACGCGTCACTACATCTTAGAGTATTAAGGCATTTAGTTATTTCAATTTGTGTCAAAGCTTCACATTAGATATACTTGTTGTGGATCATGTACTCTAAGAAATATGGATCTTATGGAAGAAGGAAATTCTAGTGGCAAACCACCACTGTTGAGAGCAACCTCACACTTTGTATAAACAAATAACAGGATTCTGATACTACTATTCAAGCCCTTGAAATTAAATTATCAAATTAAAATACTAGTAGTATACTAGCTTTAGGCGAATGGACACAACAATCTCAACTCAATATTAAGTAAACGAATAACAAATTAGAAATTAAAGTACTAATAAATATTTAAAATATAGTTGTAAAAATAGAATAGGTCGAAAATATATATAAAGCATAAGCACTTATATAACAGCTTGGGAAACAACCCTTTTAGGTACCAGAAATGGTACCTCGATTGACGACTGAGGCAAACAAGCACGAAAAGAGATGAAACGCAAATGAGTGCAGCCTCAAAATTCAGCTTAAACCTGCGATGACCAAGCTACAAGAAAACGTTCCAAATTTGTTACTGAAAAGTGAATTTCAGTCTTTAAAGGCTCATAACAAAACTCAAAAGGGGACAAAACCCAGTGGATATATACCTCAAACTATAGTAGAAACTCGCTATAAGAATACTCCCTATAGGAATAAACTCCCTATAAGAATAAAAATTCATGGTCTCAACTTGGGACCAACTATAAATAGGAATAAACTCCACATTGTAATAAGTCATACTTTTTTTGGGTCCCGCCTTAATAAAAATTTCTCCATATAGTAATAAATGACATTATATTGAAAAAATATATATATATCTCGTTACATTAAGTTTAACATTTTGCAAAATATTTATCTATTGTTGTTTGCGACATTGACTTGATTTTGTTGATAGTTACATTAAGTTTAACATTTTGAAAAATATTTATCTATTGTTGTTTTCAGTGATTTGAGCTCGTTTATCAACTTTGGGTGCCATTATTGACTTGTTTGAAGATAACAAAAAGAATCTAGTTTTTATACATGTAAAGAAAACATACAAGAAACTTGATGACTTTACACCTTTCAAAATACATGTATTTGTTTTCCAAAATACATATATTTGTTCTAAAATAGGTACATGTATCTTCTTTATGTACATACATAAGTCTTTTGATATTTTCTATGTAAAACTCCACTTAAGAATAAACTCCCTATATTCATACTTTTAGTATGGTACCAAAGGTATGACTGTACGTAGTTTCTACTGTACTCCCCTGTGCGTTAGATTTGTAACGGAGAAGACGAATTGAAAAACGGATTAACGAGTCGAAAGAAAATAGGGTTTATGTGAGTGAGGTGTATTTGAGTCTCTTTCTTCTTTCACTTCTAATATCTTTGTGTATGCGTGTTTATGTGTTTATGTGTATATAAGCGGTGTATGTATATATGTTAAAAGAACTACAGGGGTAAAAATATAAAAGAAAAGTGGTCCATTTATTTTCTTACTACTGAACACATCTGCTTATTTATCTCTTTTTTTTTTTACAATAAGACTTATAGATATACATATATTTATATATCAAATTGTTAATTAATAGTGAGGACAAATTATTAATTAATTAGATTAGGTACATTGGTAATTATTAAAATAGAGTGAGGGTAGTTTTGGAAAAATTGGGCAAAATTTGGCAGTCTCAACTTTTATTGAGTTTGCTTATATTAATAGTATGATACCAAATATTGTAATATATATTTATAAATAAGAATATAATATTTAGGGTGTTACAATTAAAATATGTTCTCTCACTGGTAATATTAAAGCGTTAAGTAAAAAGATTTCTGAAAAAAAATTTGATAAGAAAACTCTGTGATGTCTTCCTCCTACGTTTGATATGAAAGCTACTACTATTGAAAAGTCTAGTGAACTTGAGACCATGAAACTGGAAGAGTTAATAGGGAATCTCATCACCTATGAGTCTAAACATTTTAAAAAGGCACCTATAAGAGAGGTTGCACTACAAGCCAAGAAAGAAAAATCAGTTATAACTGAAACTAAAAGTGATGATGAAGAATATGCATAATTTGCTAAAAAAATTGTACAAAAAATTCTTTAAAAAACCCTATAATTATCAGAGTGGATATAAAGTCAATAACTATGAAACTAAGAAGTCTGAATAGATGGGAATGTAAAGACATGTTTGGTAAAAACTTTAAAGATAAAGATTCTCTAAACAGTCAAATGCCTAAAGGCATAAAATTCAGAGTTTGTGGTGGTTGTGGTCATCTTCAGCCAAAATATTCTAAAACATTAAGTAAAAACAGAGCAACAATGACTGAGATGTGATCTTCTGATAAAAGTGGAAGTGATGCTGACAGCATTGCAGAAACTAATAATGTTTGCAGTTTTGCTAAAGCTAATGAGCTGTCTGATTCTAATATATTCTCTGAAAGTGATCAAGTTAAATCTGACAATGATTACGATAGTGATGATGAAAGAGTTACTATCTTAGATGTTGAAAAATAGTATTTAAACTTATTTGAAAAATACACTCTGCACATTAAAAAGTGTCAAGAGCTTAATGATAAACTTGCTTCACTAACTCTAGAAAATTCTGAATTGAGTGTTAAACTGCACAAAAAACAGGTAGAGTAAGTGAGGCAGAAATGAAGATAAAGATGCTAAATATCTCAGACTCAGAAAAATTGGATGGGATTCTGTCATCTCAAAGAGCAGCAAAGGATGTAAGTGGATTGGGATACAATAGTTTCAGTAGAGAAGGCACTACTATGTTTCTAAAATCCACTCAGGAAGAAACTGAAAGTTCTACCAAATAAAAGGTAAATGCAGGTAAGAATTCAGTTATAACTGAAAAGAAAAAAACTCAAGCTTGGTTAAAACCTAATGAATTGTTTAAATCTATACAGTACACTAGAAAAGTTTTCTATTACTACAACATGTTTGGGCATTTCGAATCCAACTACTTTAAGAGAATTAATGATGAATACTGGACTAATTTTTGCTATAAGAAAACTGTCTGTCCTGATCGTATTTGGGTCTGGCGAGTCAAGAAAATTAGTGATATTCCTACTGCATGTCAAACTGTCACTATAATGTCTCTAAAAGCCACTTGTTCCAATTCTTGGTACTTTGACAGTGGATGTTCAAAACATATGACTGTAAATACAGATTATCTTGAAAATGTTGAAAAAGTAAAGAATAGTACTGCTACTTTTGGGAGTGTTGATACATGTACTACTATTGGGAAAGGAACTCTATGTGTGACAGGTATGTCCAGTATCAAGAATGTGCTTTTGGTTAATGGTTTAAAAGCAAATCTGATTAGCATTAGTCAACTGTGTGATAATGATATGGTAGTTGATTTCTCCAAAGAAAGATTTACAGTAACAGACTCAAACAATAAGGTTGTTATGTCTGGAATCAGATCTGCAGATAACTGTTATATTTTTGAAAAATCCAAAACCAATTATGAAAATCTCAGTTGTAACCAAGGAAAAATCAGTTTGGCTGAAATTTCGCACCAAAAGCTTGGGCATGTTAACTATAAAACTCTGAGTAAAATTGTTAAATCTGGTGTTGTTCATTGCATTCTTAATATAAATGTTAAGAATCCTGGTACATGTAGTGATTGTGTAAAAGGCAAACAAATTAAAATGTTTCATAAGAGTCTGAGTCAGATATACACAAACCATGCACATTGATCTTGTGCGTCCCATGCAAACTGAGTGTTATGGTGGCAAGAAATACATCTTGGTTGTAGTGGATGATTTTTCCAAATACTCATGGGTTATTTTTTTTAGAGAAAAATCTGATGCTTATAATGATTTTAAAAACCTGTGTATCAAATTTCAAAATAAGAAAAAACACACAATTGGAAGAATAGTGAGAATCAAGAGTGATCATGGAAAAGAATTTGAAAATTATAAATTTGCTGCTTTCTGTGATGTTGTTGGTATCTCTCATAAGCTATCTGCACCTAAAACTACTCAGCAAAATGGTGTTGTTGAAAGAAAGAATAGGACTATTCAAGAAATGGCTAGAGTTTTTTTTTTTTTTGTAAGTAAAAATGTATTAACAGAAAATGGGACCTAACCCAGAATACAGCTTTGTAGCTCAAACTAACTCAAAAACACAAGAACTCAAAACAACAAACTATGGGCCTGAGATAGAAGTAAGATCTATATTTTAAACTTATTATGTAACGAGAAAAACCAATTATTTGCGAGCTACAGGAAGGCTAGTGAAACCTTCCTACATGTATGTACAAAACAGTGGTGAAAAAACTCATACATAATAAGTTCAATATAAGTTATACTTCTAAGACACTTTAGAATGCCGTAGTGCAACTAGCTTGCATAAACTGCAAAGCAAACTCAAATAACTACAAATACAACATGAAAGAACTACTTCCTAGCTCATCTTCTAGTTACACATTCAGCAGCTTCATGAATTTCCTCAGTAGAACTGATCTCCACAATGGCCTCATCTTCTTTGTACTCATCATTCTCACACCCCACCCATTTTTCCACTGCTTGCATTGGAAACTTTTTGTGCAAACTATCCATCAAGTCCCTCGCCAATAAGTATGTCATCAGTATTGATTCCCACACATAACAGCACATTCCACCACAATTTATAATTGCCGCAGCAGGTACTGCTAACCTTCTCATACAGCCAAACACCCTCACCCAATAACTCTACTAACTGTCTCTACCTGCGTAATAATCCACTCCGTCTTATAAATATAGTTGTCATGTAGTATTATATTTCTAGCCCCCCATACATAGTACATGATAGCTGCTAAGATAGTTTTTTTCTTTTTGCACTCATCTTTATTCCAATTCCAATGCACCATTTACTCACATCTCTCCACTCCCAGCTTCTGTCTTTGATTTGTAAAATATTATTGAAGTTTACAACAATACTTGTAGAATAGGGGCACTCAAAAAAGAGGTGGTCTAATGTTTCCCTCTTAATTCTACACAAGCTGCATTTTGTGTCAATGTTAGGAGAAAATTTTTCAACTCTATCCTTAGTATACAACCTCCTCTTCATTGCTAACTAAACGTGGCACCCAAATCTGGGTATTTGGCATTTGAAAAACGCAATCCTATGCCAATGAATAACTGGTCTTGACTCTATCCTTAGTATACAACCTCCTCTTCATTACTCACATGCACTAGAAATAGTAAAAATACCTTTCTTGGTCAGAGTCCAAACCATAATGTCTTCTTTAGTGTGGTCTGGCTTGTACATCCCATTAGTAATATCTTTTAGAATATAGCTTTCAAATGAGTTACAATTCCAGTCCCACTTGTCATCTCTAATAATAAACCTGACCCAAGTTTGAATCATAAATAGGTCTTATCCCTCTTAATTGCAGAATATTACCATCTTCCATCCACCTGTCCCTCCACGAATCAAGATTCTCTCCATTACCCACCCTATAAATGATAATTTTACTCGCAATAATTCTAAGATCCAGAATATTCCTCAAGTACCAAGAAGCATTTGAAGGAGTCTTAATATGCCAAATATTAGACTCATTTATGACATTAGTCCTAACCCATTTAACCCATAAAGATTCAACATCTCTAGGGAATTGAGCCAGGTTCTATAAGTACTTCATAATAGCTGCTTGGTTCCAAACACGTATTTCTCTAATCCCCAACCCACCTTCTTTTAATGGTTTGCACACATCTCCCCACTTGATCTTAGCACATGTTGATTTCATATCAGTACTAGACCACAAGAATTTCTTAATGGTCTGTTCTATAACATCTGTTACCATGGCTGGTAATGTGAACAAACTAGACCAATAACCTTGTATAGCAAGCAACACACTCTTCACCACCTGTACACTGCTAGCAAAAGCCATTTTTCTGTGAGCCCAAACTTTTATTTTGCTAATCATCTAGTCAATTAATGGCTTGCAATCTTGAGTAGTTAGTCTGATCGTAATAAGTGGCACTTCCAAGTATCTCATAGGCAAGATACTCTCCATAAATCCTAGTATCTCAATAATTTCTTTTATAATATTAGGAGTAGCACCAGCCACAAATACAAAACTCTTGTGAAGATTAGGATATAGGCCAGAAAGACTAGAGAAAATTGCCAGACCTTCCTTAAGGAGTTTGATAAACTGTACATCATCCTTACTAAAAATCATGAGGTCATCATCAAAGCAAAGATTAACAATATTGTTCTTCTCACATCTCTAGTGGTATTTGAACCCCTCCTTTTTTTTCTTGATAATGTAGGATTCTAGACAGAGCATCCATCACTATAGTAAACATATAGGGAGACATTGGGTCACCCTGTCTGAGACCCTTTTTCCCCCTGAAGAACCCATTCATGTCTCTATTTATTAGGACTGGGTACATAGGGCTCGTCATACAACTCTTAACCCAATCCACAAAAATTTTAGGAAACTTCATGAGTTGCATAAGATTGATGACAAAGTCCCAGTTTACATTATCATAGGCTTTTTGTAAGTCCACTTTGAGAGTATATCTAGGTGAAGCCGTATGGGTATGGTACCCTCTAAGTAGCTCTTGAGAGATGAAAACACTATCACTAATTTGTCTCCCCTTGATAAAAGCAGATTGGGATATATCGATAAGTGTTGGCAGCACAGCTTTAATCCTATTGTCTAGGACCTTGGAGATAATTTTGTAACTAGTATTGCAGCAAGAGATAGGTCTGTAATAACCCACCTGAGTTGGATTTGGAACCTTTGGTATCAGTGCAATGTTTGTAGTATTAACCTCTTTAACTAGTTTATTATGATTAAAGAACTCCATAACTGCATCAAGTACATCCTCCCCAATTATATCCCAAGAACTGTTGTAGAAACTCATTGGAAAGCCATCAGGACCTGGAGCTTTATTAGGCGAAATCTCCTTCATAGCTTTGATAATTTCCTCCCTAGTAACCTGAGCTTGAATACCTTCAACTTGGGTATCAGTAAGTTCCTTTTGCACACAGTAGGGGTGCTCAGATACTTGGTTATAAGAGGCATCTTGTTTGCCTAACAGATTCAGATAATAACTCAGAATAATTTGTTTGACAACTTCTGTATCATTGGTAATAATACACTGTTTATCTTCAATAGCAGCCACCTTATTCCTATTTCTCCTGCTTTGTATAGCCTTGTGGAAGAAAGCATTATTATTATCCCCAAGTTTCAACCAGTCCTCCCTAGATTTTTGTTGCAAGAATTTCTCTTCACAAGCTCTCAGATTACTAAATTTGGTGTAAGCTGTTTTCTGTTTTCCCAAATTCTCATCATTCCCCCCATTTTTGTCAATGTTCATTTGGATAGCTTCCAACTCCTCCTTTGCAACTCTAACTCTCTGAGATATATAACTATATCTCTCCCTATTTATCCTCCTCATCTCTTCCTTACATGCTTTAGCTTCTTACAGGCTATATACTATTTTGAATCATTAATAACTGTATTCCAAGCTTTCTTTACTCTATCTTTAAAGTCCTCACTCTCAGCCCACATGTTGAAGTATCTAAACGGTTTCTTACCCATGGCCTCTGCATTTCCCAAATTGACTATAATAGTATAGTGGTCTGAAGATTTTCTATTAGAAAATTGAACCCCATAGTGGCCAAACACATTGTCCCAATGAGAATTAACCATAGCCCTGTCAATTTTGCTCATCTTGAAATGCTTTCCATCATACCCTTTATTGGTCCATGTGAATTGGTAACCAATATATCTCAAATCATTCAGTTCTAACTCATTGATTACATCATTCATCAGCTCAGACTCATCATTCCAGTTATCTTCATAACCCTCCCTCTCATCTTTGCATCTAACATCATTAAAATCTCCTAGTGTCATCCATGCAGTACTAGGGTTCATGTTGTTTCCTAGTTTCTTCATGTCTTCCCACAGAGTGATTCTATTATCAAAGTCATTATGGCCATACACAAAAGTCACCACCAATTCAATATTTCTGCTCTTGTACCTTACTTTACAGTGCATAATCTGGTCAGTACTTTCTATAATAGTTACATCAAACACCTCAGGGTCCCACATAACTATAATCCTTCCTCCATAACACCCATCCAAGTTATGTTCAAAAGCCCAATTGTTATTAATGAAATTATAAACTTGGGCTAATTTATGTCTCTTAATTTTATTCTCTAGCAAGGCAATAAGGCTTAGATTATAAGTCTTAATAACTTCCTTAACATGCTTCTGGTGAAACATGCTATTCAACCCTCTCACATTCCATGCTGCAAAAGCCATTGGGATTGAGAGGGTGGTAGAGGGAGGTGTACTTGCTTGGGTTATCCCCTTTTCTAGGGTAGCCTCTCTTCTTATCAATTCTGGGGGATATCTTTATATCTCCAATGTCTGCTCTCATATATGGGTTGAAACATTCCTCTTCCTCCCCTTTCTCTTTTCCTTTTAGATTACTTTTCTGATGTGCCTCATTAGAAACCTCCTCTGTGATTTTTTTCTGTTCTGTTGCTCTCATGTCGACTCCCCCTACTTGAGGATTTGTCATTTTATCTACATCCTCTTCACGTTTATTCTGCTCAGCAATAGGCATATATCTACTCTGTAACAGGTTCAGCTCAAGGGAAGGCCTCCATAGTTGTTTGGAATTATTCCTTTTTTGAACATTCTGCCAAATATCGCCATTGATGTTTTTTTAAGGTCTTCTTCTTTCTAGCATTTATTTTTATGGAATATATTTCCTTGTCACCTCTTTAACTGGCTGTCTATCAGGGCACAAAGCAGACCAAAATTTTTACAATGCATACATTTAGGTGGTAACCAAGTATAGTCCACCACCACTCTAACCTCTTCAGTCCCACACTTCAGCTTAATATAGATTGGGGTTCTTCTTTCCACTGTGATTTCCACACATATCCTTATGTACGAAATCCTCTGTTTTTGTTCAGTAGCTAGGTCAACATATAAAGGTTTACCAATAGCACAAGCTAGTCTACTAATACCCTCTTCATTCCAAAATTCCCTAGGCACATTATATAATCTGATCCAATAGGAACTACCTTAACTGTCTCTTTATTAAGCGACATCATTATATGTCATTTCTTTAGGATTAAGGCTCTACCCGCTACATGACAGTGTCCTTTCTGTAGGAAATTATAGCTTGCATCTTCTTCATCAAACTCCAAGAAATAGAAGCCATCCTCAGTGCTCTCCACTTTAACCAATCACTCATCTTTACACAGGGACATTAGCTCATCCCTAACCCTGGTGAAATTGGGGCCCCCTCCCAGAAAATATCCCATTAAAATGCATTCTAATTTATCTAATTTCACACACTCCGGTTCCATTTGGACTATCGGTATATCTTCATCATAGTTGCAAGACACATTATTAAAGTTCATAGTCCCTATTGAGCTGAGTGGTTTCAACTTGTCCCCTAGTAGAACACCCTTCCAACTTCTTGCTTTTTCACCATTCTCTCCCTTTCCAAGGTCTTTATTGGTCTCATCATTACCCTTATTCTTACTATTTTCCCCACAGACCATTTCTCGAACACTTTCAGTGCACTTATTTTGAGGTCCTTCTACATTCATGGTTAAAGGGATATTGTTACCTCTCTTTGGTTGAAGCAACTTCTTAGGTATATAGACGTTTTTCAATATGCTCTCTTCCCCCTTCTCTGACTGTTCTTTGTTCAGTTCCTGTATCTCTCTTCGCACATTTAAACCTCTAGCTTCTTGACCAATGGTCCTAACTTGGCTTATCGTCTTCATTTTGTCGGGTTTAGGCACCGGAGACATTCCGACGATGACAAGGCGGAGGAGAAAGGAGGGAAGATGAGGGGTATTATAGGCACAATATATTATAACGTTACCAAAAGTACAAGCGGCAATCTAAAATTTGAACTAATTTGAAAAATATATTTATAAATTACCAGCGTACCCTTACAGAAGTGAAGGTCCACTAAATCGCTATTTTTCTCTTTCTCTCTCTAACCCATAGGGGTTTTTTATACACTAACATAACACAAATGTCTAGAGTTATTCTAAACTCTAATAGACTTGCCAAAAGAATGTGGGCATAACCGGTCAGTATAGCTTGTCACATTATTAATAGAGTTTATGTCACAAAAGGTACAACTAAAACTGCTTATGAACTTTGAAAAGGTAGAAAACCCAACTTAAAATATTTGTATGTTTTTGGCTGTGTCTGTTATGCTTTGAAATATAGGAAAAACCTAGGTAAGTTTGATTCAAAGAGTGATGAAGGAATCTTTCTTGGCTATGCTACAGATAGTAGAGCATATAGAGTTTATAATTTGAGAACTCAAACTATCATGGAATCTTACAATGTTGTATTTGATGATGCTAAGACTATAAATGAGTGTACAAGTGAAGATGAGATGTCTGGAGCTGCAAAAATTAAGCAAAAAGAAGAAGAAATGGAAGTCTCAGTTGCAACTGAGAATGTGGCAGAAGGATTAGCTGATGACGAAGAAGAAACAATAGAAAATCAAGTTGATGAAACTAGCTATAACTGAAACTGCTCCAACAACCAAAAGTAATGCAGAGGATGAAGGCACTCTAGAACAAGGTAATGCATAAGAAAGAAAAACCAGGTATGTGAGAACTCAGAAAAACCACTCTTTGGATAATGTTATTGGAAATGTGAATGAAGGCAAAAAAAAAGTAGAAAAAAGGGTGTGTAATCTTCTTGTTTTTGCTTGCTATGTCTCCCAAATAAAACCTAAAAATATTAATGAATCTTTAGAGCATCTTGAATGGATTGAGGCTATGCATGAAGAATTGTTACAATTTGAGAGAAACGATGTACGGACTCTTGTGCCTAAGCCTGCCAACAAAAATGTTATAGGTACTAAATGGGTTTTCAGGAATAAAAGTGATGAAAATGATGTTATAACTATAAACAAAGCTAGGCTAGTTGCTCAAGGCTACACTCAAATTGAGGAAATTGATTTTGATGAAACTTTTGCTCATGTTGCTAGGATTGAGTCTATAATAATGCTTTTATCTCTTGCGTGTGTATGATTTTAAGCTTTTTCAGTTGGATGTGAAGAGTGATTTTCAAAATGGTGACATCATTGAAGAATTTTATGTTAAGAAGTCTAAAGGCTTTGAGGACTCAGTTAAAACTGAACATGTGTATCACTTGAAAAAGTCTTTGTATGGTCTTAAGCAAGCTCTTCGACATTGGTATGAGAAGTTAACAAAGTTTCTGCTTAAGAAAGGTTTCTCTAGGGTGGTGTTGATAAAACTCTATTTATTAATAAACTCTTAATACTATTATGATTGCTCAAATTTATGTTGATGATATAGTATTTGGGTCTACTTGCATGAAATTGGTTGATCTATTCATTGCTGATATGAAAAGTGAGTTTGAAATGAGTGGAGGAGGTGAGCTTAGTTTCTTTTTGTGACTTCAAGTTAAACAATCCAATAAGGGTATATTTCTATCTCAAACTAAATATGTTGACAATCTAGTGAAAAAGCTTAGTTTATCTGATGCTAAGTGTAAAACAACTCCTATGATTACTACTCTCAAGTTGAACAAGAATGATCAAAATAAGCAAGTCAGTCCAGGCCTCTATAGATCTATGATAGGAAGCCTTCTGTATCTTACTGTCAGCAGACCTGCTATTTGTCTTAGTATTGCTATTTGCTCTATATTTCAAGCCAATCCTCTAGAAACTCATTTAACTGCAGTTAAAAAAGTGATTAGGTATGTTAAAATAATTTCCAATCGAGGCATTTGGTATACAAATGACACTAATAACCATCTAGTAGGTTATAATGATACTGATTAGGCAGAGAATGTTGATGATAAAAAAAGTATCTCAGGAGGATGTTTCTATTTTGGAAATAACTTGGTCTTTTGATTTAGCAAAAAGCAAAACAGTATTTTCCTATCTACAACAGAATCAGAATATATAGCTGCAGGAAGTTCTTGTACTCAGTTGTTGTGGATGAGACAAATGCTAAGAGATTATGTTGTGAAAGATGAAATTTTTACTCTTTTTTGTAATAACAAAAGTGCTATTGATCGTTCAAAAAATCTTGTTAATCATTTTAGAACTAAACACGTTGATTAGAGAAATCACTTTATAAGATAACCAATTGAAAACCAAAGTTTGACTCTTAAGCATGCTATAACTGAAAAACAACTTGCAGATATATTTACTAAGACTTTGGATGTAAAAAAATTTGAAACCCTAAGAAGTGATTTGGGGATCTATTTCTTTGAATATGCATAACCTAATTACCTATTAATATACTACATTCCTAAATGTTATAAATTTTTGTGTAAAACTGCATGAGACCTATTGAAAAATCTCTGAAATTAAGTTATTGTGTTGTTTAATATAGAGGGGTGTTTGACACTGAATAATTGGCTCAATAATGGTGCTATATTTGTTGAATAAATGATAATACTGGACCAAGATCTCTCACTGCTTGCATATAGATATTTTTTTTATCATTTTTTCCCATTGGTTGGCCAGTTTAGAACTGAATACGCAGTCGGACGGCAGCAGAACAAGGTAAAGCTCAGTTAAAACGGGGACTGGTACTATGATTTGACAGAATAAAAAAAATGACGTGGATTAAAATCCAGTTAATTAAGGTTATTGATAATAAGCTATCTAAAGTGTCAATTCCTGACTAAGAGAACAAAACTTAACAATGTTTCTTGAACGAGAATTATCTTTTCATAAAAACCTCCTTTATACATTATTAAAACTCAGTTATAACTGAACTATGAATGTGGTCTGTTAATAAGCCAAGTTATATATTATTTAATGTTTGCAAGATATTATTTAGTATATGTGCCCTTAATCATTCAAATCTGTTTGTCATTCTTTTCAGTCACAAACTCAAATTATGGAAGTTTAAGAATTTAAATGGAATTTGTTTGATAAGAATCAATTTGTTTTTAAAAAGGAAATCCTGTCCTATTTTGTTGCAACTGGTATCATGCGTATTTCATGGGTATTTCTTTCTTTTAAATATACACATCAATATCTTTTGCATATATCACATCATATACAACAACTGCTTGCTCTCTCTCTTTATAAATCAACTATTTATCTGTCTCTTTTCATGATTGTAGCCCTAGAAATTGTTGTGGTTATCTTTCACCCTAGTTCGCTTACTTCATCTCGTAACTCTGATATATCTCTAGCTCAAGCTCTCTTAAATAAAAGCAGAAAAGCCAAATCAAGTTCAGTTGCAACCCAAAACCCAATTCCTGATATTTCTACTACGACTGAACAAATTGATGGAGACTCTCCTATAATCATTGGTGAGACACCTTCTACAAGTACTCATATGGGTAAGTTATCACCTGTCTTTGCACGTACTACATCTAGGGCTAAACCTATTGTTGAATCTGTCAATGAGAGTAAAAGTAAAACCAGGTCGGATTCTAGTACTTTACCTTCTGAATCTAAATTCAAAAGAGTTAAAACTGTGGCTAAAAAGTCTGTTAAAAAGGGAAGGACAGCTAGATTCTCTATTGATGATGATGAATTTTACTATTTTGGACCTATTGTTGATAGGCTAGAAAATTTTATGAACTCTGATTGTGTTGCTAAATATCATGGGTTGAAATCAAAGAGTATATTTGCTGAAAGGAAAGTTGAATTTGTGAAAGTTTTGGACATGAAAGACCATATTTTAAGTTTAATTGAAGCGGTTGGGTTAAGTGTTACTCTGAATTAACATAGGAAATATTACAGTGAACGAGAAACTGAATTCTTTGCTAATCTATCCGAGTAGATGTTTACACCATCTTCTTCTAGTTTTGGTAGGGTATGCATTAGAGGTTTTACTTTGGATTTTAGTCCATCTAGAATCAATATGTTTTTGGGTGTTTTGGACTCAGTTATAACTGAGGATATTGATGATTCTGCTTTGGATAATGTTGTTTCTACTTTAACTGGTGTTGTGAAAGTTTGGGATAATACTGGGGTTACATATGCTAATTTGACTCTTACTTATGCAAACTCGCATAAAATTTGTTTGTGGAACTGGGTACCTACAAAACAGCAATCTGTGCTCAATAAAGAGATCTGTCTCTTTATTTATAAGATAGGTCAAGGCCTAGGGTTGAACTTTGGGGTTCATGTCTTTCACTCTATATGGAAACATGCTCACCTAGGGATCAAATCCAAAATGTTACCCTATCCTTCCTTATTTGCAGTATTCTGCTTGATCAAATCTCAAAAGCAACCATTATCCCCTCTAGTGAGAAACCTGACCAGTTTAAACATCCCTTAAAGCTCTCTTCTATGCTCATTTCTGAGAGTCATATCAATGACATATCTACCAACCTCTCATCTGGTCCCTCTGATATGGCAAAAGACCTTATTTATCAAAGGCTAGATGACATTAGAATTGAAAGAGCTGCTCTAGAAAAGCAAATGTTAAAACTAGTAAAAGAGGAAGCAAGTCTGAGAAGTAAGCTAATTGGTAGTGGTGATTCCAGCATGCCCAAATCCCCTAATGTCTCTTCAAAAAACTCCTAGATGACCCAAAACAACTCCAAATGCCTCTAAGAAAACTTCTACACCAATAGTTAGTTCTGCAAAAACCAAAAAGGGAAAATCAAAGAAAACCAAGAAAGCTACTGCATCTGTGCAGATGGATCATTTTCTTCAGAGGTTAGAAGATGAAATTAATGCTTATACTACTGAGGGTGATAAGAAAGCTTAGTCTAGGTACAGGGGAAAAGAAAAAGTTGGTTTTCCTATGCTTGCTAATGAGCTTGTGATTGGGAAAGTGGATGAGTCCACAGTTGGTAAGGGGTCTGTGCAGAGTGATTCAGTTATAACTGAAAAAATTCCTCCAGGTTTATCTATGGAAGAAAATGCTACTATGGAAGCTTGGTTGCAGGCTATGGGTACATAAGATGCTGAGTTAGCAGCTATGAATCATGTTGAATATGAAGCTGAGATAGTTGTTGAATCTGCTAGTACTGTGGTCTCCTTGTAAACTGCAACTGTTGATGTCTATTTGCTTACAAATGTTGTTATTGATGATGCAGATGAAGAGTTCAAATCAGCCGATTAAGGTCAATGATGTGTCTTTCCTTGCCACTGATTCTGGCAAAAAGGGGGAGAATATGTTTTTTTTCAGTTCTCAATGTTTTCAGATAATCTGTTTTTTATTTCTGGATATTTGTTTTGATCTGTAATAATTTGAACCTGTTTCTCTTGGGCTATAATATTTTGGTATTTATATAAGTCTTGTGTTTCCTTAATATAGATTCATTCTCTCTAACGAAAGTTGCAGGTCTAAAACAGTGATATTTCAGTTGTAACTGAAAAATATGTGTTCTCAAACTCAGGGGGAGTTAGATATGCTTAATTGGATTATCATGATATTTGTTTATATAACTTGATGTTTTTAAAATTTCAAAACTCAGATAAACTGAAAAAGTAAGTGTTTTTACCAAAACAGTGACAAAGAAGGAGATTGTTAGAACCTATTTTATAGCACCTAATAATTTCTTTTCTTGTCACTATTTTGATAAACAACACTTAGTCTTATATTAATCTTGTTACTAATGAATCTTTTATAAGTTACACTTTCAGTTGTAACTGACTTTTACAATCGAAAGATATTGACAGACATATCAAGATTTCTATAGAATTGCAGCTTGTTGATCAAGCAAATTAGGTTGAGAAAATATTCAAATATGTGCAATCTCAGAGGATATTATATGAAGAATTTCGCATTAAAAATTCATGTACTAAAGTCAACAAATGAAGAAAATATTGAGAGATCAATCACAATGAATAAACTTGGAAATTTTTTTATTAAATATATTGTGTTACCATCTTTTGTAAGCACAATATATAAGTGCATAATAGGCCGTAAGATTTGATTATGTATTCAAAATAAAAGCATTTATTTTTCTAAGAATACAGAGATATTAGAAAACCATATGAATAGTTGAGAGGAGCAATAGCAATAGTTGAATAGGCTTAACCAGTTAGAGAGCTACTGATTTGTAAGACTCAAATACACTTTGTAATCTTTCTCAATATTCTAATCTAGATCGAACTCCGTTATCAAACATGTTGTGTTCAACTCTTATTCAAGATCCAGTTTCAGTTATAACTGAGAGGTGAAATCTATAAAGTTCAGTTGTAACTGAAACACGCGTCACTGCATCTTAAAGTATTAATGCATTTAGTTATTTCATTTGGTATCAGAGATTCACATTAGATATACTTGGCGTGTATCCTGTACTCTAAGAACTATGGATTTTATGGAAGAAGGAAATTCTAAGGCATTTAGTTATTTCACTTACAACTAGATAAATTGAAAGATAATTTGTTTATGGTATAACTGTTAATGCTAGTGAATCTCGACAAATATGTTCCCAATTTGAAGTTTACAGATATAGGCCTTTTTTTTAGGGTAAATACCCAATTAGTATCATGTACTATGAAATTTGAACAATCGCTACCTTGTACTATCAAAATTCCCAATTTTATCCCTATACTATTGGAATCAGACCATTTTGTTCACTCTCGTCTATATTCAACAGAAAAAGGTGACGTTATCTAATGTTTACCGTCTCCAATGAGGGGAAATTTTTACAATTTGCAAGCCAACTATCAATATTACCTAATTTGGTCACTGGACTTTTAAAATCTACCCAATTTAGTCACTAAACTTTGAAACCTAACCAATTTAGTCACTGAACTTAAAAATCTAACCCAATTAGTACCTTAACATTAAAAAAATTACAAAAAACAAAATTTAAACTATGTAAATAACTAATATTTATGAACATATATATATATACCTCTATGTATATACGTATATATATATACAAAAATGTATATATATATTTATGTTTATGTATATATATATATATATTTATGTTTACGTACCGGTCGGGTCGGGCCAAAACCCGGAATTCTGCCATCCTAAATGAGACCATTAGACTTTTTTTTTAGACAAAATTTTTGACTTCGTCACATCCTTTTTATGGAATGGTTGTTTTTTTTAATTGAGAGTGGTGATAATTTTTTGCTTGCTAAAATTTGATCTAATACATTAAAACAACTGTTAATATTATTTTGTGTTTGGTTTTACGTTTTGCTGTGTTGGTTGTTTATACTCAATAGATGTGGTTGTGAATTAACATGTTTATTAATTTTGTAAGTATATTTGTATATGTGTAATGTACGCATTAATAGATCAATATATTAATAGTTTAATGCATAATCAGGAAAACCGATAGTGTAATAACTTAATTGGAAAAAACAATAGTATAATGTCTAAATGAGGAGAAACCATAGTATAAAGTATAAATCGGGAAAAATAATAGTATAAGGTATAAATAGGGAAAAGTATTTCAGAGGTAAATCTGTAAAAATAATATTTTAGGTTTCAACATGGACGTAAGTGTACAAAATGATCCAATTTCAATAATATAGTGACAAAATCGGTAATTTTGACAGTACATGGTAGCGATTGTTAAAAACTCATAGCATATGGTACAAATTATTTTCCCTTTTATTTATAACATATTATGGAGCATAATATGAGTTGTTTTGAAAGAACTATGAGAATTCTCTCGAACATGTGTATTATACATAGTTTGTGTTGGAAACCCGTTATGAATTTTATAAAAACAATACAGAGATACATCACGGGCAGAGATACATCACAATTGATCTTCTATCGTATTCCTATTATAGTTATTACTCATTAGAGAGATGCACTCTCAAACTGCTAGAGAACCCATAAAACTATTTTTATGAAACTGGAACATTTTTTCCAAAGTATAGGATTGTATTTATAGACTATTTTAGTGACTTAGTTTACAGAAAGAATAAGATTTCTATTTAACATAGATGTCTAACCCTACTTAGAGTATAACTTAATTAATAAATATTATATAGTGTTAATTAAAAAACCAATATAATATTATCTAATTAATATTTTTATAATTATAGGATAATCTATCAGTAAATTGTATTCATTTCCATTAGAGAATATAATTGCACTCTTGTTCATTCTCAAAATAATATTTGAGAGCACATTATTAAATAATTAATTATCTGCTCATGTTAAGATTGCAAATATCCACTGAGTAACTAAATTACTGACAATTATTTTACTCGGCATATTATTTTCTCGACCTTTCTACTTAACTTATTTGTTGTGTCGGATATAAAATTCACTTGCAAAATTTGACACAAACAAAACTTATAAGGTTTTCGAGGAGATATTATCAATCCTTATTAAAAGACGTGAATTCCGTCGATTATAGACACATACCGTATAAATAATGTTAATGCCCAACGTACGGGTTTGTTGACCACAACAAATCTCACCCATTATAAATCAAAGTATTTTACACTATAAATATGTGTATCGAAAATAATCCAGTGATTAAAAGTATAAGTAATCATAATAATTCATTAGGTATAATTATTTTATTCTGGTCAGTACCATAAAATAATATCATTTTGTCCTATTCAATATACTCTAAGGCCCCGTTTGGTTGCGGTATTAGTAGTAATGAGACTAACAATATATTCGGATTATGGCGGAATAACAAATGAAGGTGGTATTAATAGTACATACATAAAATATCAATGAAGTGTTCGTTTTCTTTTTATTGGAGTTGCCCTATTTTACAAATTTACATTTATATATATAATAAATAAACTTGTAAAATACATATACATATGATTTTAATATATATATACCACACCCTCTTTTACTCCAAATACCTCCATTTTCCAATATCTCACCCCCTATTACTCAAAATACCCCAATTTCTCATCATTTCTAATCTCATGTTACTAATAGTACCGTCTTCACTTTTCGTACCAAACACGATATTTGTGGGCCTGACAGTATTTCTAATACATACTACCATGATCTGACCCTAATCTCATCGTACCAAACGAGGCCTAAGTATACTAGCACAAAAAGTTGGAACTCAACCGTTTCCTGTAGTAAAGACAGAACTATTAAAACTCTATACTTCAACTACACCGATGGTTGTCCACTCCATCTAAAGTTGTGAATGATAAAATATATTCTGTAAGAACCAGTGATTTGATCTTCCGTGTGTAAGCCGTACTTTACACACCAAATCAATTACTATACAAAATAAAGGCACATGTACATATAAATAATATGTATAACATTGCTCAAAACTATTATCAAATAAATCATTTATTGTTAATAAATAAATACTAAAACCGACAATATATCATGTCTTTTAGTATATCATCCTAACAATTTGCTCTGTTTTAAGGATGTATTTGATCACATAAGGCTAATTGCTGCACTGCTACAGTATTTGACCTAACGTACATTTGTAAATTTATTCCTACATCATTTGTATCCATGAAAATATATTGATTCCACCTTTTATTAAAATTTTATTTTATTAAAACAATTTTAGTAAGCTTAATGTTCCAAATGGATGTCTCTTAGATTCGTCTATGAATCTTTTAACCTCCAAATGATCGGATTGGTAAGAGTGTATCTTATAATAGAAGGAATAACTCTTATTTATTTTTCCATAGATATATTATTGAGAAAAGTCAAAATTATTTCAAAAGAGTTATGAGCATTCTTTAATTAGAACTGCTTCACTTGTCATAGTTGGCATTCGCCCCTTAATAAGAACATGTGTGTTAGGCATATAACCTTGATAGTGTCTCCCTTGCGTTGCGTTTCGCTTGTGTAACACATATAACCTTGATATTTCCTCCTTTGTGTTGGGTTTTGGTTAATGCTACACATGGCCTTCATATTGCACCGCCTATGTTGATCTTGGTTTGTCGCGCATAGCCTTGATATCGCCCCATCTGTCATGGATTTTTGCTCTTATTACTCAAGTAATCTTGATAATATTGCCCCTCTTGTGTTGGTTCTTGGCTTGTATTAGGCATATCGTCTTGATATTGTCCCATTTATGATCATTGCCAAATATTGTAATATATGGGCGTCTTTTGATACTAATTTCGCCGAATTTCAATGTTAAACTAAATATTTTAACCTTATATTCAGTAAAATTTCTGTTCTGTTCTTGATAACTTGTTTTATGTGTAATAATGCAATTTATGTGAAATTGTACATCAGAGGAAGTCGAGACTCAATACAGAACGACGTCTAAGGTATCTCTACAAAGTCCGGAAAAGTGAAGTAATCAAGTTAAATCAAGTGAATTAGTAGTGTTACGAGAAGATAAAATAAGATAAGGGACTAATTCGACGACCAAACCAAATATTGTGAGCAAAAATAAATACATTAGCCTCTTATTCGAAGAAAAGGTTATCTGATTCGAATTAGATGACATATAGAATCGGAATTATATTTGAGGTTTTGGACGTGCATGTGATGATACACTAAAAAAAAACTCAAATAGCGACGGGATTAGTGACGATATTTTTTGTTACGAGCTTATTAGCGACGGATTTGTGATAGTTTAATCAATTTACGACAGATTTGTGACAACTTTTAAAATTAGGGACAGGCTTGTGACAGTTTTTGACTCTCACTGTCACGCGCCAAAATCCGAAAAAACACGGACATCAAGGCGTGACTTTTTGAATAAAAGAAAAAAGAACCTGTTGGTACAAAATTTAACTTTAAAAGGAAAACAACTAGCGAGCTAAAGGACCAATTATACGAATAAAATACAAATGTTTGCCAAATGCGGCTACAAGACAAAATGGTTTTAACTGATATATATAAAAAGAATACCAAACGAATGTAATTTGCCCGTAGACTACAACCTCAAAAATGGTTTAGGTAAAAAGAAAGCAACTGAAATAAACCCCGAGCCCATGCGATACATCGCTAATGCTCCTATCCAAATGCCTCAACCTAAGTTCTACCTGAAAGACAAAACTGTAACGGTGAGTCCCACGCACATACGTAGACGGGGCGGCACCACAAGATACCGTCACTCCATCCAATAAATGCAATAAATCACAAACAACAAATACAATAACAACGTATAAAAAGAAATGTAATAACATCATACAACGAAATAAATTAAGTAACTACAACACACATCTATAACAAACATGGACCTCTCACGCCACCTACCACAGTCCGTAAGGTAGGTCATTTCCTATACCCCTCGGCTCGTCTTATGCCCCCGGTATAGGGAGAGACATAGACCATTGCCAACATATAAAAATAACACAGACCTCTCACGCCACCTATCCAAGTCCGTAAGGTAGGTCATTTCATATACCACTCGGCTCGTCTTATGTCCCCGGTATAGAAAGAGACATCGACCATTGCTAACATATAAATATTTAAAGTGCGTACTAGGACCTCTTCACGCCACTCGCCCCAGTCCGTAAGACGAGTCATTTCCTATACCCCTCGGCTCGTCATATGTCCCCGGTATAGGAAGAGACATGGACCATTGCCAATAAAAATAAATCACAAGGTCTTGGCCAATAATATAAAACCATTCAATTATCACATTCTCAAACATTACTTTAACACCATTTAACAAAACACATAAGCATAAGTGCTAGATTCACAACTAGGCAAACGACTCCAACAACATAAAATCTCATTTAGTTATTTTAACAAACACCTTGTATGCGTAAACTACAACTCATTTTTATACCACAATAATTTACCCAATTTCATCAACAACTATAATATCACATAATCAACTTATAAAAACACGCAAACCCATCCATATTCTCATTAATTCGAAATTAATATGTCTAAATTCTCAACTTCTCCAATTCAAATAAGTGAATTAAAAGTGCAACAAAAAAAACTCAATTAACAATTTAAGAACATAATTGAGATAAAAGGAAAAACCTCCAAATTTAAAATAAACGCAAGACCTAACCCTAACATACACTCTCGTCTAGTCGCAATGGATAACCCCCGTTATCTTAGTGCGTCGAGGAGATGCTTCCGGTAATAACTCGCTAATGGTGGTTTCTTCTTCTTCTTCCTAGAATTTGAAACCTCTCTGCTCTCTCTTTTCTCTCTTTGTTAGTGGGTGGTTTTAGCTTTTCTGTTTTAAAAAGTTGGCTGAAAAATGTTTTGAAAAAGTGTGGGGAATCGAACTATTTGGTCCCCAAAGTTCTAAAAGTTAACTAAAAATCAAAACTATTATTTTACTGCTCAAAAATAACAAATGTTTAGAAAGAAAACTATTGGGTCCTTTTTATTTATAAAATTAGTAACAGGTTTTAAAATAATGTTTTTCGGAAGAGTTTCGGTTTTTGGCTAAAAATTAGTATAAAACGTTTTTGGATAGATTAAATCATAAATAAAACTATTTATAAAAATTCGGGATGTTACACTTATTAAATTAAACATTATTTTGTAGTGATATACGTAGAGGAATATTTGACGTAGACTCGTGCAGAACAAACACTCTTCTACATTTTTCAGAATTTCGGTTCTTTATAACCTCTTTCATAATTTTGTCACTCCTTAAATTTATTTCCTCTTACACTTAAATTCTGTCATTTTTATACTCTCGAAACCTTTTAACTACAGTTATTTAATATAGTTAATTCGACTCATCACTTGCCCTTTACCTCTCCTTATTTATTGCTTTGGCCTCTCTTTAAAATTGTACTTTTTATAATTATTCTATCGCTATTGTGTTATTAAATTTTCAACCATGCTAATACTGATTTTTACGAGGTGTGACAACTTATTTGTTAGTATTGATATGTGTAGTAAACCTAGTTAAGGAACACAAACCCAATCCGAATTACACATGAGTTAAAGTCCTTAAACCTGATTAGTTTAGCTATTACATTATTTTGGAAACTTGATTCTTTTGGACGATATGGTCTTACTAGCTTATAAATTATATAGTACGATCGACGCTCCTATTCTTACCAGGTAAAAAAAAGTTTTACAAAAAAAAATTAAGCTTCTGAAATTGTAATTTGATTCTTATGTTAGTTTGTAGATATAAATAATTTTAATTGAAATTTTTATTTCAGTATAAAGAAAGGACGGAAAAAATAATATAAGAATAATCCGTAGAAATACTTGCAAAGATAGAAAGTGCGGCAATGTAAAAAACACACAGTTTGTCTTGGTTCACCGAGTTTAATAAGCTTTAATGTAATTAAATTTGTTCACATTTTCAGTTAGTGTACTGAACTCTAATTTTTCCTAATTAATGTAATTAAGTTTGATGCAGTTCTAATTTAGTATGTTGATCTCCAAATTTTGTTAATTAATGTAATTAACTTTCCTTCAATTCCGATTTAGTATACTGAACTTTAAGTTTTTCTAATCTTGTTTATCAGTATAATACATTTAAGTTATAACTTAACTTTTACCTGCATACGCACACTAAACATAAAACTGAGCTTTCAGCAAGTTACCATTACATATGCACACTAAACTCAAAATTTTTAGCAAGTTGATTATAAATAAAGAGGTGTTGATATGTTTTTGTTACTATGATATGAGATAATTAAATCACAAATGATATAAGATAATTTAGAGTTTATAAACACACTAACGATTTGAAATATAAATGTATATTTGAAGTTTTGAACACACGAGAGTGATAAAAAATCGGAGGCTTAACAAATGAAATTTTGGCTAGGATCGAATTAGGCAAAGATTGAAGAATGATAATCAAGGGATGTTTCCTCTGTAATGTGTGTTGTAGAAATACAGTTCCTGTAAAAGGGTGGCATAAAGATCTAAATTATGGTACTAACCTTGTTTGAAATAAATTATCAAAAGCGTCACATATTGGAATTTTTTTGTAACTACGTACGACTAGATATAAAAAGAAATAAGTTTTCCAATTTTAGTTTTCTAAGACTACCGCGGAGCTTTAAATTATTTGTTACTTTGTTAATTAATTCCCTTTTGCCTTTTCCCTTAGAAAGAAGAAAAGACAGTTGGTTCTATGACCACCACGCACGTAGTTTTTAAGCTATCCGTTGCTTTGTTAATTAATTCACTTTTGCACTTTCTAACTTTTTTTATTAATAATCAAAAACACTTAGTGCTGGGACGCAATATGTCAGGCAGAGTTGATTGTAGTGAAGCGGTGATACCGTGATACGGGTATATGTTATGGTAAGTGTAACGACCGGTCATCGGACCGTGCGCCACCCTCTGCTTTTTATCATCAATACTGTTCGATTTGATCCAATTTTGTTCTCGCTTCTTATACCGCACGAGTTTAAAATGTATTGGTAATAAAAAAAAGAATAATTCTATCTTATATATTATATAGTTAATCACATATTTAGACGATCTGTGATACATTTTTCCTTTTACCACGGTATTTTTCTATAAAAATTCGGGTCGTTACATTCTTTCCACGTTCAGGCACGACGTACTCGTCGGGCACGCCGTCTTGCCAGGGTTCACTCACTCGTGTTAGTCCCAACATTGGCTAGATGACGGCTCTAATACCAATTGTAACGAGCCGGTCCTCCGACCAGACCGCCACCATCTGCTTCTTACCACCAATGCTGTCAGATTTGGTCCAATTTCGTTCTTGATTCTTGTACCGCACGGTTTTAAAAGGTATTGATGATAATAAAAATGATATTGTTAAATTATATACTATATATGGACTCACATATATAGGCGATGTGCGATTGCTCTTTCCTCTTACCGTGGTATTTTCTATGAAAAATCGGATCGTTACAGTAAGTATATTAAATAAATAAAACTTTTTTTTAATGTCATAGTGTAGATTTGGAAAAAGTTCGAATTTTCTCCGAACCCCTTTTTAGAGAAATTCTTCAAACACGACACGTCCATTTACCAATGGTTTAAATATGTATATTAATTATTTATCATAATATTAAAAGTTGGGTTAGGTTTATCTTCAATTTTTAGGTGCTTTAGCAGCAAATTATTTAAAACACCACTTTTATCTATTATTAATGAAAATCTTCCAACCTTTATAAAAATTGGTCATAGATCAGATTTTTAAAAGTATATATATTTAGAATGAGAATTTTAAAAATAGATATTTTAGTGAACATATTCTTTAATTTAAAAAATTTGTCCTAGAGTTTAATGGACCTGCCACAAGATCGATATTGGAGGCTTTTTTTATCAATTTTTTTTATATACCACAAATTACTAAAGAAAAGGAGGCAATTAATTAAAATATTGAGGAAGTTTATAAACGAATGATATATGTATAAAAAAAATTATAAACAAACACTAATATAAAAACAGATCATTAAAGTACATAATTTATGTTTAATACAAAGCAAATATGTACACAGCTGAACGATATTACAATTACTCCAACCAGATTGAAGTTTCGATTTACTTTTACATTTTCTTTTAATGATAACTCTACTCCATAACTAATTAATAATGGCAACTAAGATCCAAAGTTTCATGATAGTTTCAATCACATACCGTGATTTGTAATTCTCTTTATGTCAAACCTATTTTTATCTCTTGTAGTGGGTTTTTTTTTCTCCCGCATCTTAATTTTCAGAATTTATATAAATCAAACGTGGGTTTCGCCACAATTAATTAAAAAAAAACTAATTAATGATAGCGCATAATTGTTTTTTATTTTCACAGTTCCGCAGGTAAACTCTACGTCAATAGTTACAAAATCATTAGGAAGGTTTAGAAACTTTTGTGCAAAACTAATTAACGAATTATGATTATGTAATATAAACAAATAAAATTAAAAAAAATAAAGGAATTATAACAGTTAACTAAGATATTGGGAAGATAAAATGAGATACTAATGAACTAACTGGATCTAACTTACTCAGTTTCACTTGTATATCAATGTTTTTTTTATAAGATTTTGTGGCCCTAAAATAATTGTGTTTTTTTGGAGTCACAACACATGAACCAACCTATAATATATCTGCGGAGCCGGGTTTGATTTCTTCTATTTTAAATAATTCTCTCTCCTACCTCATAGAAATAAGGTCACACCAATCTAATATCATTTAATGTTTTCATCCTTATTTGGACATTATGCAATATTTTTTTTCACATTAACCAAATAAATGAGTCATATTAGTATTACCTATTGATTTTGGTATCACATCCAAATTACATTTTATACATAACATATCATTTTAATTTGATATATTGTTGAATATCATTTAAAATACAATTATTAAACCTATGTATTAATTGAAGTGGTTTAAGCACCAATCTTAGATATTTTATATGTAATTTTGTTTACAAATGTTTTATTGTTTGCTTTTTGTAATAAAAAATTGATAACTTAAAATTTTATATTCTGAATATTTTGCAAAACATGCATTTCTATAATCTGTATTTAAATAACCTGTTACCGAGTGATTTTGTATTTTAAACATATGTATTTTAGATAATCCGGTGTAGTAAATTCATGAAAAGAGAATTTGTAAACTAAATAAAACGAGTTTGATCATGTAAAATAGATAACCAGTTTAAATAAACTGTTGTGAATGGTCTAACTATGAGTTAAACTTAATTAGTTTCTATATTTAAATAATGAAACATCTTAATTTTGGATATAAACAAATAAAATCATACTACACTGTCTACTAATGATTTGGCCATAAGGAGGGAAAACTTTCGTAATATATATATATAAGATCTTAAAGTAATAACTATGAAACATATGTTACTGATTCAATTTTAAAATTTTAAAATAAATAAATAAAAATAAAGCACAAAAGTGCCATGTAAATGATAGTTCACATTTCCAAACAAATAAAATTATTCGATAAAGTTTGAATTTATGAACATTGGAACAAAACAAACAAGATAGTTAGATGAAGTAAACTACATCAAAATTTCATTTTGAATTTGTAACTTATGTTATATACCATAGTTTTCCAGGTTATTAGTACCAAGTGATATGGCCAAATCATAAGTACATGAGGTGGTATGACTTTTATTTGTTACTATCCAACGTTAATTTGGTTAAAAATAGAAACTAAAATTAACCATGGTTAAGAATTAAAAGTAAACTTAACCACCAACTTCTAATATTATGGTAATTGTTATGTCACATATTAGATACGGTATATATATGGAGAAATAAATATAAAGAGATAAAAGAGTCGTCTTTTATTCATTGATAAGTACAGTGAGATTACATCAAGAGACCACCTAATGCTCTTTACATAATAGAGGGTAGAGTTACATATGGTAGGAAAGATCAACATAAGCCCAAGTAAAGGCCCATAAAGTAAGCCTCAAGATAGCCAATAATATCCTACAACACTCCCGCTCTGAACGTCTTGATTTCTTCGTCTTCATACAGTCGATCCGAGTCGAGTTCATTCGCAGTGCTAAACACATATAAACCCTAGGGCCGGAAAACCCAGTGTGGGACAAAACCGGTACCTAGGAAAAACTGTTTAGCCAAATGATATAAGCCAAAATTCCATATAAGTAACTAACCACAAAACAATGTGTATCATCAAAACTTTCCCAGAGCAAACCTAATGGGAAAATCTATGGTCTAAGGAAAAATAGTGCAACGGTGCTAGTAGTAGGGGATCAACTACAAAACATGTGCCTTATCAAAATCTTGCTAGAGTAAACACAGTGGGAAAAACCTCTAGTCGAAAGACAAAAGAGTACACAATGGTAAGAAGTATATAACAGGATACTCCCCCTAATTTCGGCAATCTTAAGTGAGATATGATGGGAACGTGTCTCGCTAAAAATCTTGTCAAAGAAAAAAGAGTAAACGAGCATGCGACTGGATGCTCCCCCTCATTTGCACACGACAGGGTGCGAGGATTTCGACTAAGTAGTAATTAGTGCAATAAGCATTCTCCTGGATACTCCCCCTCACTTGCACATGACTGGGTGCAAGGATTTCATATTTCAAAAAAGAGTACGAGCATTCGAATGGAACTTTATTTTTACTTGCACACGACTAAGTGTAGTAAAATCCAAACATGGAATAGAACAAGCATGTGCTGGCCCTGGTGCGACTAAACCTTAGAGGGGGGTGAATAAGGTTTTTGTGCTTTTTGCCTAATTAAAACTTAATGGCAACTAAACAACCCAACTTTCGCAATTTTAAGCTTAAGCGTTAATAATCTTTAAAACAATCCAAACGCAAGCAATAAATTAAACAATAATATAAGTTGTGGAAAGTAAAAGATAGGGAAAGAAAATGACACCAAGATTTATAGAGGTTCGGCAAACGGCCTACGTCCTCTCCTCGGTACTACCAAGTATTTCACTAATAATATTCTTTCGGATATTACAATCCTATCCGATTAAGCTCCCCCTCACTTTATGAGTGTCCCGAATGAAAAGACCTAGAGCTTTTAAGCTTCACTTGCTTACAAAGCCTCTACCCGATCACTCGCTCACAAATAAGTTTATAATTTCACTCTTTACAAAATTTGTTACACAATGTAACTACACTCACTATTTTAATTGCTTCTAAATAAGCTAATTGGTGAGTCTTTGATGTAGTTCGAGCTTGAATAGCTTTCTCCTTAATTTCCCTCTTTTTCGAATATTTTTACCAAAATGGTGATATTTTGGGTTATGATTGAGAGAGGTTGAAGGATGATGAATATAGATGAATGGATGTGTTTGGAGAAAGATTCGTGTGGTTTATATATCCAGCAAACTCTGTTTTTGGGTGTTATGCTGTTGGAAGTGGTTGAGGGTTTTAACCAACAGTTTTAAGCAACTTTCCAGAATAAGCTGAAAAGCTGTTTTCGAATTCTGCAGAAAACGATCGGTCGTTTTCTACAGTCGATCGGTCGTTTTATAGATTCGATCGATCATTTTATAGATTCGATCGATCGTTTTTATAACAATCTCTCTGGAAGAATTTGGACCAAAAACAATCGGTCGTTTTTGTCCAGTCGATCGGTCGTTTCTTCTGTATTTCCGCTATTCTTCGAATGCTCATAACTCCTTCGTTTTAGCTCCGATTCTGGTTCCGCTTGAACCGTCGGCTTCGTTTTCGAATGATCTATCTTTCTGGCATGTTGAAATTTACAAACTCTCTTTTTGAAAAATACAAGCATTATATCAACGAAATAGAGAAATCGTAAAATCATTAAAAACATAATCAAAGTTAAAATCAAAATCTATTATTGAACTCTAAGTTCAACAGCATGCGACGGGATGCTCTTGCACTTCATATGTGAAGATTTGTTTTGGCGAGATATGCCAAATAGCATAATCTAGTCGTGTCTCTGTTTATCGATAACAACAAGTTGTCCTCAAATATGACAATTGCTTTATCTAGATCATGAGACAGAGCATATATAATTCAAATATGACTAATACTAGTTCCAACCCATATACACTCTCCATTCATCTCATAAAGCACGAGTAGATCAGAGTGACTCGTTTAGAGTCTTCCCAAGGCCTCCAATATCTCTTCTTATTCTTAATGGTAAAGACAGATCATGTTAGGAATATCTCTTATGTGGGTCTGATAAGTAACTGGCATCGGTATAACAGAAAAAGGGTTGCGTTAATTCGAATACCGAAGGGGGTAGGCACACTCGATGAAGCAAATGGGATAAGACAAGCTCTCATCCATAGTTACCTTAAGGTAATGGGAATATGTCTTTTATGCCATTTCGATGGCAGCATGTTAGCGCGATGCGGTGTCGAGCTATACCAGTCACAGCAGACGAAATGTTCGTTCTAGCACATTAGACCAAGTACAATGATGCGCTTATTGTACTTAGATATGAACATCATGGTTCAATATCTCTTCATCATCTCATCTGGGATGGACCAGGTCTATATAAATGTCTAGTGATCGAACGATCATGAGAGAATCTGACGACTTAGCGTTATAACACCTTCTAGGTGTAGTCTGAATCATGGACTTAGATTCAATCTTTACGGGACTCGATCGTCAGGCCAAGTCACTACCATGTCTTCTCAAGATCCTTCATCTCGAAGGGCAAATCCAAAACGTGGATTGCTTCAAAACACGCAAAGGCATAATACTTGTTCAAGTATCCCAAGCTAATCAAGTACTCAATTTGGCGGGTATACCACATCCGCTTGGATTATATTAATCCATACAGTGAACATCTCAGTCAATTGAGATTGTGTTCCGTGGTCCGAAACTACTTGATTCAAGCATATGAAGTCACACAGGGACCTTTATCTATATCTCTTTGTCTAAATCCCCATAGAGATAAAATCGTGACCACAATCACATGATGCATAATCAGTTTTTCGGAAACTATTAAACTGATAAAATAGGGGACCGTTATAACATCCATTATGAGGAAATAAGCCATCTCGTAATCAATTCCAAGGTGTGAGAGAAGCCTTGCGCTACCAAGCGAGAATTCTACAATCTCATTATTTTCATCACTCTTCCTTACTAATAACCAAATAAATGAACTCATTTAACATTGGTGGTGTTGGAGCTATAGGTCCGAACACACTTTCGCTAAGGAGTCTACATGGATTGCAAATTTCTATTAGGCCAGTCTATTCTATATTGACTTCAGGCAACTGTACATGGTTCCCGGTCATAATTTCCTCATATTATTAGTTATCACCGAATATATGAAAAAGTAATCAATGACAGTCTTGTTTCACTTCAATATCATCTAAGATATCATGATAGACAGATATTTCAAGATTCTCATGATGAGGAGGAATCATGCATTTCCTAGATCATTTATAATCTCGTGCGATAAACGAGTTTCAGTTCACCACCTCTGGGCTGAACGAATTAAGAACCGGTCAACTTCCTCGTATCTTGGGAAGGATGACAGACAGATGGCCGACGGTAGCGTCCTTTGCTTGGCGGGTTCGGCCAAAGCAATGTGTTACGACGGGAACATGGCGTCCGATAGGGACGTCTATCCTTGCAAACATTTTGCAGCATGTATAAATGATCTCGTGACATCTCATAAAGTCATTAAATGCATCTGGCATTTAGTTAGACTTTGAGGAGTCTATGCACTTACTTATCACTAAGTGCAGTTTTGGAGATCAAGCTAAGACTGAGTGGGTTATGCCACGTTACTTCACATCGTTCCTTATCAACGGTAACATGAAAATCTCCCCCTAACGATGAGGATAACATTCTTAGCGATGTCACTTTCACATATCATGTGGTAAAGAGATCTCTTGCCAAGGTTACTCTATCAAATGATAGGCAAGGGATTAAAAATCGACTTATGTCCCCTTCAGAAGACTATATTTTGAACGCTATAGTGGCTCAATAAAAATATTAATTAAGCACTCCAAACACGAGTGAATATGAGACTTCTGGCTCATAACCAGTAACCAGTTGGTACACATATGGTGTTTGAGTGTCTATGGGCCTCATAACAGACCAATGCAGAAAAATAGCATAACCCCACACGGACATATAAATCTTAGTGAGCAAGACCAAGAAGTGCGTGCAATAGTTTACAGTCGCATCATCAAAATTTCCGTAAGTCCATTTGGGTCTGAACATAATCGACATGATGTTAAATTTCAATTCCCAAACTCAAGTAATTCCAATCAAAATTTCGATTCTTACTCTTCGGCATTATCAAGTCGACTAGACTTTTCAGGATAATCCGGATCATGATCCATCAACTTAATGATAGGGCTAAAAGTTTTAGGAAATGATGTATTTCCATGGACAACAATAATCATGTGATCATATTATCGATGCATCAACCATAACCATAATTTTTTTATGCTCCGTCTTATGGTTGGATAAGTCCACAATAACTCCTTCAATTCTTTATAAGAATTCTATGAGTCCATTTCGTGATCTTTACACATACTAGTCTTTCAAAGTGAGCATCAGTGGCATGAATTTCGGATCAATCACGAAATATATCCTCAAATAGAATTCAAATGCGATGCGATTATAAATCAATCATTGTCTTTTGACCTGGGAATATCTCATCCGGTCAATGCCACAATATCAAAATGCTCTTATCAATCGGCGACATGTGAATGATAGTACGGACAATCATGTCTTAGCATCTAAATCATTTATCAATCGCCAACATGAGAAATGATAAGATAACTTTAAATGCTTTAAAAAAATATGGTAGCAACCACTTAAAAGACATTTCAACTCCTCTAAAATACGCTTTTTATCATATTGATAAGGTAACTCAAATGTGGTGGCGGAATAAAATCAACGCCTTAGCCTTCATCTCGAGGGTAACAACAAACTCGTATTTTACCCATCTAAGATGACATCCAAAAAAAAATTAGGCATTACATGCTCACACATCAGGTTGACTAACATGTGGTGACGGAATAATATCATTGTCTAAACAGTCATTTCGCAAGTATGCTTTGCGATTTACTTATCATAGATAGCATCCAACTTGTGTTGAGAGTTCTGGATTAGTTATCATATAAAACAACTGGTTTATATGTTTATGCTTTGCACAAGCACAAACTTTATTTCGAAACAACAGGTTCGAATACTAATTTTCCTTCTCATGTGAATTAGTTCTCATTGATCAAACGACGGGTCAATACTGAAACACAAATTCGGGGAAACATACATCACTCTATAAACACACTCGGGAAAATTATTATTTACTCAACCCCTTTTGGTACCTCTAATTGAATACGACCAGGAAAGACGGTGAGGGTGGAGGGTACGAATGCTTCCCAACCTCATTAGGATATCGACTTCCGCCTATATCTTTTCTACAAGAGACATCTATACGCACTTGTTCTATGACCAAACTTTTGTAACAAAAGTAACAATATCTAAATAAGTTGGAACATACTTTACACTTTACATGTGGTAGGATAATACTAACACTAGTGTACATGGATTGTTGGATACTTGAGACTAAACTATAGACCTCTTTCACTATTTCCTGAGTTCTGTCAACCTTTTATTAATTTTCAATTAGTGGATAATGAACTTTCTTTACATTAATCATATGCATCGCGCTTTAATTGTCTTACGGTACTAGCTTGAGGCTACTTGCAGGGCTTTGAGCGTACACAAAGGGACCTATCATTACGTAAAAGAACTAAAGTACTAATCGACTTCGACTCACTGACCAACGGAAATGTGCTACGAATTTAGAGATAATAAGGTTAAGTACTACTATCATCATCTCCCATTAAGTGGAAGTTTATAAAATGTTGACATCATTCAACAAAAGATACGAATTGATTCCCCATATCTAGTATTTTATGGTTAAGACCTCTGATATTTTGTCCAGTAGTTCTCGTAATGTTGTAATAGAAATAATTAACATCTCAATTGGACCTTGAGGATGTCTATTAATGGCGCTATGTGACAATTCTCAGGTTCCTCTAAACACCACAAGAACAGCTTTATCAAAAAACTCACTGTCACGATTCTGCTATGGCTTTATTTCCGAACTTCAAATGGTTTATCAGCGTACCTCTCGCCAATAAGCCAAACAACACCATTAACAAATATTCCAAAGTTTCCAATGCATGACTTTCTTTACTTCATTTCCATGCATTACAAGTTGTGACATCTAAAGATATAAAATTAAATTTATGCTTTTCGGCAATATATTCTCCATGATGCTTATCAGATAAGGTAAACAACTTTTGCACTTTTTCATGTGTAGAATTTAGAAAGCCTTTATATTAGATTATTAAAAAGCAACTTCCAACATGTTATTTGATGCTGAGTAGAAAGTGAATGGACCATTGTTTGAAAATCCCATCAAACCACTTGGGAGACTAGAGTGGAGGTCCTAAGGGATACAACTTTAAGCAAAACCTATCCAAACAAACATGTAATAATCTGTAGTCCATGCATGTATGCTGGTTCATTTAGTTGGTTTGTGAGTTTTCTAATTAGCTTGATTGCATTGAGTTTGAGCTTGAACAAATTAACTCCAACTAAAACTTGAAAATTCTACACATGAAACTGAATGGCTCGACATGGTTACATGAATGGTGGCTGTACCATGACCGGGTCGTCAAAGAGTTTTTTTTTATTTTTAATATTAATATGCAGAGGCTAACATAGTATGAAATAATTTCCCGCCAGTTTTCACCAAAGTGGAAAGCTACAACCCCTTCTAAATCTTGATAGTCCTCTCTGTACATGAAGATACACAATATAGATTTTCCACTAGAAAAAAGACTGTTAGAGAACTTTTCATGCGCAGCAGCAAGCAGGTTTAGGTTCATCGATTGTTGTGGATTCTGTATGAGTAGTAAGGTTCTATTCATGAGGAGTGAGCAGTCGCAATTCGCGTTCTTTCAATAGAAGTTCTCTCCCCCCCTTCATCTCATCCAATCTCTTGGTTGGTCTAGCCCTTCCATGAGGAAAAGGCTCGCATTGGCTTGATTTTTTTTTGTGAAAACGTGAGCTAGGGCTCTCTTCTGGGTCTAAGTATTTGATAAAGGTGCTCAAAACGGTATTCTTTTTTAGTATAGTAACATCTGCCTTCCCCTCTAGTCTTTCTTGCATTAAAGCGACATGATCAAGTTGATACAAAAGGGTGTACGCACAAAGTACTACTATTATAAAATCTAAAGACAATAATACTATAAAAATTGTATACCCTGAAAAGTAGAATAATCCCTTTTCACTTTCCCCCCTTATAATTGTGCTATGTTCTATCTCCTAGGACTCAAGCACAAAAACATCCAACAAACAAGAATGTCTAATTTATCTCCTACTACTCTATTCTCTCAACATATTAACTCAAGAAAGTTAATGCTTCATATCCCTCTTCACCAATCCAATATGGACGCAAAACCTCCTCTCTCGTCAAACCATCGCGACACCTTAGACCCCTATTCTAGTCAATCTGCCATCGACGCAAATGTTGTTATTGTCCTTTCAGTACTAGTTTGTGGCTTAATATGCTCAATAACGGTGAACTTTATTGTTAGGTGTGCATTGAGAAGCATACGTACTCCATCGGCTGAGATAGGAAACATGGGGGTAGAGAAAAAAGCGCTGAAGACTTTCACGATAATAAAATACACAGAAGGGGAAAAATTGCCTGGGCTCGACACTGAGTGTGTGATATGCTTGTTAGAATTCAAAGACGGTGAAAAAGTTCGAATTTTGCCCAAGTGCAACCACGGGTTTCATGTACGGTGCATCGACAGGTGGCTCGGTTTACACTCTACATGTCCTACATGTAGAAACTGCCTCATTGAGACTTCTCAAAAGATTGAAAATTGCTTACCAGAATCAACAAATGAAACAAGAGAAACAATTTTGATCATTACACCACTTGCGCAAGAAGGTTTAGATTGTAACCGAGCCCCTCAATGAGGTAGGTAACGATGTTTCCTATTGGAATCTTATTGAGCCTGGTTTAGTAGCAAAAAGAGAGAGTTACGCGCACCATAGTATCTTGTAAATAATTGATGAATTTTCATGTTTTGTATGATCAATGTACATGTCAGTTTAAGATAGTTTTTGTTACGAATATGACTCTGTGATTCCTAATTTTTCATTATGTAGTTTGCTGCATCACGAGTTTCTGCAAAATGTGTAGTCACTGATCATAACTTTACAAGATCAAAATCAACTGTATAACTGCCTCCACGATAGATAACTAGATAAGGAAACAAAATTAATTTAAATGTATGAACACGTAGCGTTTTTTGCAGGCAGGGACCTCAATCTCGCACATATAAACTCAACTCACTGCATTGAATGTGCAACATTTACAATTGACTTTAAAAAAAAAACTTTGTATGCACTGCCTTTAACAAAGTAAAAACTTATGAACAAAGACATCCAAATTAAAATCCTGAAATTAGTGTTTTCATGAATTTGGACATCTAAAGTCAAAATTCAAAATACGATTAACAAAGTAAAACCTTCTAAACAAGTGAAATTAATAAACTGCACCTTTTACCCCGAAAAGTAAAGAAAGTAAGCTTAGAACTTAGAAGATGCACAGGAAAGTTAATGTCTAATACAAAATTTCGGACTTATTTAAAAAAAAACTTGCAATTTGTGTTTTTGTTTAAGAATTGGTATATCAGTATAGCATCAGTGGCCAGTGGGCATCAAAAAAATTAAAGACAAAGAGTAAAAAAAACAACATCGAGCATCTGTGCCTAATTTTAAAAGAAATTTTAACTAATTGTGTTATGGTCGTAGTCTGACTCATGGTGATCAGCTGTAAGGAAGTTCCGTGGAGAGACTGTTGTTAACGCAGTGAGTAAAACCTTCCTCTTCTTGTCTTTCTTGTCTTCGGCTTCGAATAAAAAATACTAGTCGTTGTAACCTGATTTCCTAGTTCTAGCTGCCTATCAGCTTGTCTTTCTTTCAAAACCTTCTTATTTTTGAGATGCCCTTTCGCCTAAAGGCTTTCGGACAATCCTACATGTCCCAGTTGGTTAGTACTTCCTTCTTCCAGCTCTGAAAGGAGAATTGAGCGGAACCATATGTATAGATATAAAGTAATACAAAGAAAGAAGCCCAACACGAGTTCAGTGTCTTCGGTACGAGTTTTTGATAATTAAGTCTCAAAATATGTACTAAATTATTATTTTTGATAATTAAGTCTCAAAATATGTTCAACACTGGTTCATCGGCGGAATAAAATCAACGGCTTAGCCTTCATCTCAGAAATAGCAACATATATATATGTAATCACTGCCATATTTATGATATGATAATATGCAAACTCATATATTTTCACATTTAAGTTGGAAAAATTATGAATCTTCCCCAACCAGCCTCACCTATTTGGATACGATGTCTAGGAAAGATATAGGCGGATAGTTCCTATCCTAATGAAGTCGGGTTTTAAATGACATTCATGCCCTCCACCCTCACCGTCTTTCCTGGTCGTGTTCAATTAGAGCTACCGAGAGGGGTTGAGTAAATAATAATTTTCCCGAGTGTGTTTATATAGTGATGTATGTTTCGCGGAATTGGTGTCTCAATATCGAGATGTCGTTCGATCAATGGGAACCAATTCACTTGAAAAGTAAAACTAGTGTTTTCCAAACCTGTCGTTTCGAAAAAAAGTTTGTGCTTGTGCAAAGTATAAGCATATAAAGCAGTCATTTTATATGATAACTAATCCACAACTCCCAACACATGTTGGATGCCATCTGTGATGAGGAAAATCGCAAGGCATACTTGCGAAATAACTGTTTATACGTTGTTGTTATTCCGTCATCACATGTTAGTCACCCTGATGTGTGAAAATGTGATGCCCAAAATTTTTGGATGCCATCTTAGATGAGTAAAACACGACTATGTTGTTACTCTTGAGATGAAGGCTAAGGGGTTGATTTTATTCCGCCGTCACATTTGAGACGTGATGATGTCTATGGTGAACAAATGTCTGAAATTGACATATTGGAGCGATCATTTACCAAAATACTAGCTTGGAAAATGTATTCCATAAGTAGTAGGGTGAATTTATATTCACCATGTTCTTTCATCGCCCATCTATTATTTGATAAGAAAATTGCCTCGATGAGCAGTTTTTAATCCCATGGGTCAATGGCGAATTTTTTGCTTGATGCTAATGCTCTTCGTGGACGTTATCCTCGAATAGAGAACCGAGACAAGGATTATTTGTCTCAAACTGTCACGAGCCTGACGCTCGCCTAGACAAGTGAGGTTTAGGCAATCGTCAAAACCGAAGACATGTGGCTCCAAGACAGTTTTTGAAAGGAACAATTAGGGCCCATTGTACCAAAGCAAGAGACAATGCTCATTGAACCAATTCTTTTCTATCTAAATGACAAAGGTCCTGCCCGGCTAATCCTTTCATAGTTCAGAACTATTATATGGGTGTAAAATCCGTAGCTAATGTGGTTAAAGCTAACTGAAAAGAAACTCTTGAGACCCCCGATTTTGTGGCTCAAATGAGTTTTGTACCTTTCTTTATTGATTTTGATAAATCATTGAGTCGGTTTTTCGTTCATCTGGATTATGTTTTTCCATTTGGATTATGATTTTTCCATTCGGACCATACCTTTGGATTATGGTTTGCCTGTTTACGAAATTTCTCGAAATAATTTAAAGTGTTTTGAGAAAATTCCTTTCAAAATATGACATAAATTTAAATTATCAATCCTTATGGCAATACATGTGAGGTAGTTGGTTCTCTGGAAATAGTGGGTAACAGTGTACCACATAATTTCAACAACTATTTGCCTAAAGAGTCTTTTGTGATAATAATTATAGACCTGTCGTTCCAAATCGAAATATTTGGTAAAACCAAATTGATTTGTCAAATATGAGGCCTCATAATCCTGTAGGTCATGCCGTACCTTGTTGAGTTATAAAATATTTGAGAAAACCAGTGTTATCTGGTAATAGCTCATGAAAGAATTGAATTTTTTCTACATAGCCTCCATTCAATATAATCAAAAGCATAATTTAGAGGACTTGAAATGTCTTTCAAGTGGGTGCTACCACAATTTTTTAAAACATTTAAAGTTACCTTATCATTTCGCTTGTCGTTGATTGATAAAGAATTAGCATGTTGTCGATTGATAAAAGCATTTTGATATTGTGGCATTGACCGGATGAAATATTCCCGGGTCAAAAGACGATGCTTGATTTATAATCGCATCGCATTTGGATCATCTTTGAGGAGATAATTTTGTGATTAATTCAAAATCCATGTCATTAATGCTCTATTTGAAAGACTAATATGTGTAAAGATTGCAAAAATGGACTTGTAGAATTCTTGTAAATAATTGAATGAGTTATTGTGGACTTATCCAACCATAAGACGGACCATAAATATAAATGGTTATGGTTGATGCATCGACAATAAGGTCATATTTTATTATTGTCCACATAAATGCAGCACTTCCCAAACTCTTAGCCCTATCATTAAATTGATAGCTCCTGATCCGGATTATCCTGAATAGTCTAGTCGACTTGATAATGTCGAAGAGTAAGAATCAAAATTTAAATTTGAATTACTTGAGTTTGGGAAATGAAATTTAACATCATGTGGATTATATTCAGACCCAAATGGACTCACGAAAAGTTTGATAATGCGACTACAAATGATTGCACGCAATTCTTGGTCTTGCGCACCAAGATTCCTATTTCCGTGTGGGGTTATAATGTACTGCTGCATTAGTCCGTTATGAGGCCCATAGACATCCAAACACTATTTGCGTGCTAGTTGGTTACTAGTTATGAGCCAGACGTCTCATATCAACGCGTGTTTGAGTGCTTAATATTTTGATTGAGCCGCTAAAACGTTCGAAATATGAACCTCTAGAAATCGGGGATATATGTCGATTATGAATCCCCTGCCTATCATTTGATAGAGTAACATTGGCAAGCGATATATTTACCGCATGATATGCAGAAGTGACATCGTAAAGACTATTCTTCCCGTCGTTAGGGGGAGATATGCACGTGAACGTTGATAAGAAATGACGTGATGTAACACGGCATTCCCACTCAGTCTTAGCTTAATCTCCATACTACACTTAGTGATGAGTAAGTGTGGAGACTCCCCCAAGTCTAAATAAGTGTCAGATGCACTTGACAATTAATGAAATGTCACGAGATCATTTATACCTACTGCAATTATGCTTGCAAGGAAAGACGTCCCTTTCAGACGCCGTGTTCCTGTTGTAACATGTTGCTTTCGCCAAACCAGCCAAGCGAATAACGCTGTTGTCGGCTGTCCAGTCTATCGTCCTTCCCAAGATACGAGGAAGTTGACCGGTTCTTAATTCATTCAGCCCCTGGAGAGGTGAACTGAAACTCGTTTGTCGCACGAGATTATAAAGGATCAAGGAGATGTGTGATTTTCTCCTCATCCAAGAATCTTGAAATATTTGTCGATCATGCTAGATTAGACGATATTGATGCGAAATGAGACTATCATCGATTACTTGTTCATATATTCAGTGACGACTGATAATATGAGCAAATTATGACACGGAACCATGAACTGTTGCCTGAAGTCAACGTAGAACAGATTGGCCTAATGAAAACTTTCAATCCAAGTAGACTCCTTAGCGAAAGTGTGTTCGGACCTGTAGTTCCAACACCACCAATGTTAAACGAGTTCGTTTATTTGGTTATTCGTAAGGAATAGTGATGAGAATAATGAGACTGTATCAGTACTCACCTAGTAGCGCAAGGCTTCTCTCACATCTTGAAATTTATTACGAGATGGTTTATTTCCTCGTAATGGACGTTATAACGGTCCCCTAATTTATCAATTTAGTAGTTTCCAAAAAACTGAGTATGCAACATGTGATTGTGGTCACGGTTTTATATCTATGGGGATTTAGACAAGAGATGTAGATGAAGGTCTCTTTGTGACTTCATGTGCTTGAATCAAGTAGTTCCTAACCACGGAACACGATCTCAATTGATTGAGACGTTCACTGTGTGGATTAATATAATCCGAGCGGAGGTGGTATCCCGCTTAAGTGATTACTTGATCGACTTGGGATACGTAGAAACACATTTTATGCCCTTGCGTGTTTCATTATGCGATCCACTTTTGGATTTTCCTTCAAGATGAAGGATCTTGGGAAGACACGGTAGTGACTTGGCCTGATGATCGAGTCCCGTAAAGATTGAATCTAAGTCTATGATTCAGACTACACCTAGAAGGTGTTATGACGTTTTAGTCATCATGACGCTAATTCGTCAGATTCTCCCATGATCGTTCGATCACTATACATTGATATAGACCTAGTCCATCCCTGATGATACGATAAAGCTATTTTGAACCATTATGTTCATATCTAAGTACAATAAGCGCATCATTGTACTTGGTCTTATGTGCTAGGACGAACATCTCGCCTGCTGTGAATGGTATAGCTCCACACAGCATCGTGCTAACACGCTGCAACCGAAATGACACTAAAGACACATTCCCTTACCTTATGGTAATTTCGTAAGTGAGCTAGTTTATCCCATTAGCATCATCAAGTGTACCTACCCCATTCGGTACTCGAATTAACACAGCCCTTTTTCGGTTATATCGATGCCGGTTACTTATCAGACCCATATAAAAGATATTTCTAACATGGTCTGTCTTTACCATTAGGAATAAGATGATATATTAGAGGTCTTGGAATGACTCCAAACGAATCACTCTGATCTACTCGTGCTCTATGAGTCAAATAGAGAGTGTATATGACTTCGAGCTAGTATTAGCCATATTTAAATTACATATGTTCTATCTCACGATCCAAATAAAACACTTGTCATATTTGAGGACAACTTGTTGTTATCGATCAAGAGAGACATGACTAGATTATGCTATTTAGCATTTCTCACCAAAATAAATCTTCACACATGAAGTTTAAGAGCATCTAGTTGAATGCTTGTTCTATTCCATGTTACATTTTCTTGCATCCAGTCATGTGCAAGTAAATGAAACATCCAGACGAATGTTTGTACTATTTCTTGGAATATGAAATCCTTGCACCCATTCATGTGCAAGTGAGTGGGAACATCCAGGTGAATGCTTAGTGCACTAATTACTTAGTCGAAATCCTCGCACCTTGTCGTGTGCAAGTGAGGGGAGCATCCAGTTGCATGCTCGTGTACTCTTTTTGTCGTTAGACCAAGGGTTTTGTCCCACTGGGTTTTTCTTGGAAAGGTTTTTAACGAGACACGTTTCCTATTATACCTCACTAAGGATTGCCGAAATCAGGGGGAGTATCATGTCGTAAAATTCTTACCACTGTGTACTCTTTTGTCCTTCGACCAGAGGTTTTTCCCACTGGGTTTACTCTGGCAAGGTTTTGATGAGACACCTATTTTGTGATTGATCCCTACAACTACCATTGTTGTTGCACTTTTTTTCCTTCGATAAGAGATTTTCCCATTGGGTTTGCTCTGACAAGGTTTTGATGAGGTACATTGTTTTGTGGTTAGTTAGTTACATGGAATTTCGGCCTCTATCATTCTGTTACACAGTTTGTACTAGTTACCGATTTTGTCACACGTTGGGTTTTCCGACCCTAAGGTTTTATGTGTTTAGCATCGCGAATGAATATCGTCTACAGAAGACGAAGAACTAATTACATCCAAATAGGGAGTGTTGTAGGATATTATTTTACTCTTGGGATTGTTATTTATGGGCTTTATTTGGGCCCACATGGGCTTGTAACCCTACCCCTCTATCTATATAAAGAGGGTTAGGGATCTTGTATCATACACATTCATTCATACTAATTAATACAATACTGTTCTCACTCTCTCTCTCTACTTCTCTCTCCCTAATACATATAGCTAATAGTTGTATTTACAACATCTTAAATATTTTCATTCAACAGAAATCTCATGTCTTTTCAAGTAAAAAAAAAAAACAGCTGTAATTAGTCACAACTTTTAAGTGAAGGAGCAAAAAAATTGAGTGAAGATTTAAATTCCACAGTAACCATTGAAAATGTATAGCGTTTTTAAGGCATTTAGATAGTTTTTATAATGATTAGATCCTGTAATTGTTTAACTGATCAATCATTATATCGAAGATTCAGAACAGATTTTAGGTTTAAAATTGAAAACTATAAGATTCTAAGTACAAAGTAGTAAAGAAAAACACAGTTGACGTGTTTTTTGGCAATCTCTAATTAATTTGGGAATTGGGGAATAGTTATTATATATTCGTAAATATAAGATTTGTGTCCACATGCAGTTCATTACTTCCAATCTTTTTAGGATCATTCATTAGTTTGGTTTCAACAATCCAGTTTTTCTTTCACCTTTTCATTTTTAGTAGAGTGACCAAAAGCCAACCAACATTTGTAGACAACTTATCCCTCTAAGTATCATGAATTTCAAACTCTATTCAAGTCTGAATAAATTTATTGCTATAAGATATGAGGGAATTTTAAAAAATACTATTATAACCAAAAGGGCAGGTTTTTTCAAGTGAACTTTTTCTGAAGCAATTTCGCACCTATGATTTACAGTTTGTAACTGATTTGATCTTAATTGCGCTAACGAAGTATAATTCATAAGCTCTTATTTCGACAATTACAAATATAACAGATAAGGAGTTTAAGGTGACATGTCATGGACTCAGACATGATATTCTGACAGATTATAAGGAGATGAACACTAAACGGAAACTGAAGCCTAATACGAAGCTGAATATGAGCTCAATTAATGGCCAAGACTTTGTTAATCAGATTGAGGTAATTAAAGAAGCTTCTAAATCAAGTTAATTTGGTGGTCATTAAGGTTGAGACTTCAAGTGGCTTAAGTTATCAATAGATTAATGCATCTTTGCTAAGATTTGGAGGTGTTCAATGCATTTGGACGTGTTAAATTCCATTATTCAAAGAGCCACATATTTATAAAGGGGGTGAACTCATTATTGAGTGGTTATGCTGAATTACAATGTATTTGGTTTTATTTTGATGTTTTCTAAGAGTTACATAAGTTGGAAGGTCATAGTTCTTATGTACTATGAAACTAGTTTTAATTAATCCTTTTCTATGTCTTTCCCCATTCTTGGAGACTTGTTCCAAGTATAAATAAGGGGTATTTCATGCTTGTAAAAATCATATTTGGATAAAATATGTTGAGAGTTTTCTCTTTGATTCTTCATTGAACTTTTCGAACCTATCAAGGTTCTACCTTGTGGTGTTCACCCCGACTTATCATTCGGTAGTCCATAACCATTTGTGGCGTCTTCACATACCAAGGTTTCCACCTCTTTATAGGTGACGGGTCGCGGTTTCATACCAAACTAATCATACCAAGCTTTCCATCTCTTTATAGGTGACGGGTCACGGTATTTAGTATTGGAATATAAACTAATCATACCAAGGTTTTCACCTTTTATAGGTGACGTGTCGCAGTCTTTAGTTTGATCGTTATAAACCTGATTAGATAGATACACCCCGTTCGATCTCGTATCATTTGGTATGTATCAGTAACTAATAAATGTGATTTTGATAGTTGACTTTTTTTACTTCATATAAAAAGTTAGAATATGAATTTTAAAAATTATAAAGTCAATTTTTTATTTTATGTTGATCATATTGAATTTTTTAAGAAAAAATCAAAGAAAATAAAAAATTTATAATTGATTTTGTAAAATTAAAGCCGGATTTTAAAATAAAATAAAACCAAATTTGTCATTTTTTGGTATTTTTGGGCTTTTTGTAACCTTAGTTTTTACTTTTTATTACAGATTCAAATAAATTAATAAAAAATTTAGTTTGAAATTTTGTAACATAGTTTCTAACTATAACAAAGTTCAATAATTCTATAAAAAAAATCTATTTTTATTTTTATTTTTCTGATTTTTTTTAAGAAATACTTTAAAGAATTAAACAAAGTAAAAAAATGACTTATGATTTATGAAACTCGAGAATTTTTTATATAGGTTACTAGTAAACAATTTTGCACTACTACTATAGTAAACAAACTCAAACAATTTACTTTATATAACCATTCGATTTATAATCGTATGAAGTGGTGGTGATGATAGCATCCATTTTTGCTACCTTAGAAATTACTAGGGCAGCCTGCATTAAAAAAGTTTAAGCCATTGGATTAGATCCAATGGGTACATATTAAAAGGTTCATAGGTGCACCTATAACACTCAATGGTAAATATTAACACTCGATAGTAGTGGTTATCTAGGTAGTTAGAGACAATGGTGTAATTAGTTGTTACATAGGTAGTTGGTGACAAAAGTTGGCGGGGGAGCAGTTAACTCAACAATTTAGCTTTAATGAATCGGGAAGGAAATCAGCATGATGGATTGACAGCAGGGATAGGCTAATAGCCGAGCATTAGTGTAGTAGAAGCCGGACGTGATGGATTAAGACTTTTTCATATGACGGTGAATTTCACGGTAAGGAGTGACAAGTTAAAGATAGATGTTATGTAATTACTAAATGCCCTTAATATAAAAGAGGAAAGTTTTTGTTGATTAAGTAAGTTAAATTTGTATGCTAATTTATAATATGTTAAAATTTTGCTATTGATATGCATAAGAAATGAAATATGATATGCCATCAATAATAAACCGACATATACCAATCTATTGATCAATATCTGAATATTTTTAGAAATTAGAAATCAAAACGTTTTAATCAACATATAAAACATGATAAACATTTGCTCAAGGGACGTCTCACTCATTCATCTTTCGAATAATGCTCAAGCATATGTTATTGGGATGTATTTAATTATTTTCACATGTTAAAATATAACGGTATGCGCACGTATCTTTATAAATAAATTCAATTATGAAATAGTAGACATATGCTACCTCGTGCATCACTCAGATTCCTACAATTAGTTTCATGATTTATCTTCCTAGATTTTAATAAGTATATTGTATTGACTTGAAAGTCGCAGGGTTATAGGTCGGTGGTAACCCCGACCCCACGGATGAATAGGGTCGCCGAGCAAGGAAGATCGCCTGAATACCGAGAACCCTCTAGTCTACTTTTGTACGTAAAACCACATAAAGTTTATTACTTTATCAACATGCCCACTCTAGATTTAGCTTAAATTTAACGTATGAGTAAATGAAAATAGGAATTCTACATTTTAGTCTACAAGTTTTTGACTGAATTATATACGGTAACTCTGTAACTGAACAATACAATATTTTCACGTGGACTGTTCCAATTCTGGATAATATTTTGTACAAGACCATTCCTAACTCTGTTTAAATAGCTTTTATGACCTTAAAACAGCTAAGCTTTGAGTTAATGAAAAAATTGAGGTTGAATAAATTACAAACAACATAACTGTTATGTGACATCATCCTATCATCTCGTATATAATATATTACATCAATTATGTTCTGTATCTATTTTAACCACATGGCATCTTGTTGAATAAGTGTTTGGACAAACTTTAAAATATTGTAGATGCAAATCACATTCCAATACAAGATTTGGTACTAAATTGACCGTTCTAACCAGGAGAGCAAACTTCAGGCAATTGGTGTTAGTATCAATTACAAAATTATTACTTAATATTTTGGTATACTGAATAATTTTTGATCAAGGGGAATGAAGAGACAAATCATAAACAGAATATCAGTTTGACCACCTCAGCAAGTTTACTTTGTAAACTATTCAGAAAAATCTGTTGCTTGGGTAATGATACATACACTAGAGACATATTCGAAGGTTTTGAGTTTAGACCTCATTCACATTAAAGTGTGACTAGAGCGTGGGTCTTAAAGAAGAAAAAGAATGAAAGTAACAAATATAGGTGTGACCCACAAGATCAAATTCAAATCTGTTAGGACCTATTTTATAGTTTATAATAATTCCTAATTTTTGTCATTATTTTGATAAACAACACTTAATATTTATTTGTTATATATTCAATATGCGTCTAATAATCTTTTATGAAGTTACACTTTCAGTTGTAACTGACTTATACGACTAAAAATTATTGACAAACAGGTAAAAATTTCGGTAGAGATGCGGTTTGTTGATCAATAAATATATTATGCTGAACATATACAAATGTGGGCAATCTCATAATTTATTGTTAAGATTTGAGCAGCAAAAATTCAACAAGAAAGTCAACAAGTGAAGAAAAAGATTGAGTGATCAATCAAGAGAAAGTAAACTTGGAAAGTTTATTCCATCAGTATATTGTATTATCTTTTGTGTAAGCACGATATATGAGTGCATAATAAACCTATGGTTTTATTATGTATTAAGTACTGAAAGTTTGTTTTTTTATAATACTGTGCTATTGCTAGAGAGATAGACTACGGTGGGATGCCATCTAGAATAGTTGAGAGAAGTAATAGAAATAGAAATATAGGCTTAAATTGTGAGGGAGTTACTAGTTTTATAAGACTCATATACACTTTGTAAGCTTTGTCTTTATTCTAATCTGAGCAAGAACTCCGGAGAGTAGAATTGGTTGAACTCCGTCATCAAACGTGTTGTGTTCAATCTCTATTTAATTAGTACATTTGTGTGTGTGTTTAAAGCTTATATACAGATCCAATTTCAATTACAATTGAAAACTGAATTATTGAAAGTTCATTTGTAACTGAGACATGCGCCACTGTATTTTACAGTATTAAGTCATATAGTTATTTTAAAAGCAATTGGTCGGTCCGATCGTATTATATTGTTAATATGTAACAATACTCAACCAAGTTTAAAAGGGATAACTGCAACTCTTATTTCAAATTCGAATTATTATGGTTAGTTAATCAACTACTTCTGCGGCTACAATTACTAGTTAATTTATCTATATATACCTAATATAGTTTAGCTTATGTATCAGGGATAAAAATAAAAGAATTGTATATTTGCTTCTAAACTGTGGTTTAGTACGTAATTATAGAGTAATTGGCCTCTCGGATACCAATATCATGTACGTGTTAGTAATTTGTAATACTAAAACTCTTAGTTTGTGTGTTTTATATATATAAGTTATGATGTTGACACTTTACATTGATTAAATGCCTTTACTTACCGATTCCGGCACCAATAACGATGTCAAGCGACCAAAATCTATCAAGTCAAATGGGGATGTCACAGTGTGTCATGCTATATAATCTTCTCCATCGTTCTTTTTTCTCTTTTTCCTTTTCTTATATTTGAAGGACTGGAAAAGACCCAAAAGGGTGAAGCACATACTCCTTTCTATAAAGAATGTCACTTTAACAATGAAGATATTTTCAACAAGATCAATCCAAGTAGCTGAGAAAAGATGGTATCTCTGTTAAGAAATGGATGCTCTTATTAATTCACAAACATAAATGATTTAGAATAATAGGTTTGCTTGAATCAATACCAAATAGCAAATATTTCACATCTATAGCAGAACTATGAAACGAGAACATTTAATATTGGCAGAAAAGTTAAGCTCATACTAAATATCAAGAATTAAAGATATATAATAGACTCAATTAAATTGGAAAGCAAGCGTGTTCATCAAAGTTTCACAGACATAGCAAAACTACATAGCCAAAACATTCAACACTAGAATTTAGATTTGACAACGTAACGTAATGGTGCAAATTTAAATATTTCAAATGTTCTAAATGTACTAGTGCAAAACAAAATGCGTAGCGTTCAAGAAAAATATCGATTTTAGAATAAATTGAGAGTCTTGGTAAGTTTCTTAAATATCTGCAAAGCTCAACAAATCCTACACTAGTCGCCTTAGAGCACAAAAAAATTGTCATGTTCTCTGATACCAAAGAATTTTTCAGCAAATACTTCACAATGTTGAACTCTAATTACTCACCCCCCAATTATTGTATTATGGATGTCTTGAGTCTATTGCATAAACATTTAGGGACTTTTTGTGGATCATTCCTGCAGAACTCGGAGAAAAGATCGTCATACAGTAGAACCTCCATAAATTAATAATCGATAAACTGTCTAAAATCATATTTTTCACCGATCCCGACTTAAGGCAATGTAAAAAATGACTAATTTCGATAATATAATAAAATAATAATTTTTCAAAAGATTCTTATATAAATATTTGGTTCCCATAAAATTATAAATTAATAATTCTTTAAAATAACAAACATAACTAGCACGATTTAGTGAAATATGACAATATTGGCGTTTTTTTTTAAAAAAAATTTAAATCTACTTGGACTTCATCCATAGTTTAATGTATCTAATGTTTATTCTTAGTTTGCTACACGATTTAATATGTAACAAAATTTAAATATTAGTAAGTGAAGTAGTCTATTTGCCTTTACGAACGAGTTTAATATGTATTCTTACTAATATATAATGAGTTTTATGTTATTAACGAGTATATTTATTGCATCGACAAAACCACTATAAAATAATAAATTATTAAATTATTGATTAATTAATATCTCTTTAAATTAATAAATATTCATGGTCACAACAATATTAATTCATACTGTAGTCTAAATAGTACGTTCCTTATGAAAGTAAAGATTGACAAAACAAAATATATTAATCAATCATTTTTATTTTTATTCAAACGAAGCAAAATAGATTTTTTTTTTACACGGAGATAGAAAGCAAGTGGGCAACTAGCTGCGCCGCTAACCCTTTTTGAAATTGCAAAACCAATTTTCTTGAGCACTACATTCATTGACTTAGGAGTCATGACATTACTATGCATGACCCTTTTAACTCTACTGAGAAGTTCCACAACGTCGGGTGCAAAAAAAAAAAAACAATATTGGAAATTTTTTTAAAGTAAACTTAAATGTTATACTTTTACCACAACACAAACCTAACTTTGGTTTGGGTTCTAAAATCAAAGTGTCAGTGAGCATTTTAACTTAATCAGATAGTGCAAGTATTTTTCTCTACAAGTTAAGAACATAACAAACATGCAAGGACTACCTTAATAGAAAGACATAATTTAGAAAAATAAATAGAGTTGTCCACAAAAAACAACTTACATGTGCCAAAGATAGAGCTTCTAATTTAGTGAAGCTACGAAGAAAATCCATCAACAAAACCGGGCCATCATCAACAACATAAGACATCTCCAGTTGGACCAAATTGCAAAATTATGGCAGATTAGAAACCCAGGTCGTAACCAAAATATACTGCACTTGTAAAACACAAATACATATAAAATGAAAAGGAAACGAAAGGAGAATCACATTAAAATCATGTGAACAAAAACATAGAGAGAAAAACTTACAAAGACAGTGGGTTAAGATAAAAAAAAAAAAAAGGCATCTAACGTTTACCATAATTTGAAGCAGGATAGATAGCAGAAAAACCTTCTTTGTGTTCTGAAAAATACTGATGCCAATATGTGCTTCAATTATATTAGGTAAACTCAACTAAATATCATCTGACCAACTATTTGTTAAGTTGATAAACTCTAAATTTGGGGCATTGTAAGATGAATTCTCTTATACTCAAATGAGTTATGAGTCATGTATATTTATAGTCAGAATTTACAACAATGATTAAATCAATCATGGTTATAGAATAAAATCAAATCATGTTTACATAAATGAATTAACGGCATGATTAATGACATGGTCTTGTTATTTTATACTGCATAACTATAGGAAGGAATCATAGCTTGATTTCCTGGATATGATTAGTCAATATTCTCATTTACACGTCCCCTCAAGCATATGGGTAGTTCACGAACCAATAGCTTGTTTCTAACGTAGTCAAACCTTGCCCCTAGAAGTGGTTTCGTAAATATATCGGCTAGCTGATCTTTGGTATTAACAAAGTACACACGAACTGCTTTTGACGCCATATTTTCTCGAACAAAATGAAAATCAAATTCCACATGTTTGGTACGAGCATGAAATACGGGGTTAGCCACCATATAAGTAGCACCAATATTATCACACCAAATGCCCGGGGATGGTTCATCTTTTATCCCAATTTCAGATAGCAGAAAAGTTAACCACGTTAGTTCATAGGTGACGTTGGCAAGAGCTCTATATTCGACTTCTGTACTTGAGCGGGCAACTGTAGCTTGTTTCATAGAACCCCAATATATCATGTTACCTCCAAAGTATACACAGAAACCCATTGTCGATCGTCCAGTTTCAGTTTTTTCTACCCAATTGTCATTCCCGAATGCTTGAAGATTCAGATTAGAAGCATGATTGAACAAAAGACCATAGTGCAAAGTATGTTTAAGGTACCGAAATACATGTTTTACCGCTGCCCAGTGTGTAACTAATGGACGATGCATGTACTCACAAAGTTTATTTACTACGTAAGAGGTATCGGGTCTTGTAAACGAAAGATAGTTAAGTACCTCAACTATGATTTGATATAAAGTAGCATCTTCGAAGGACTCCCCATCAACAGGTGTAAGGATATGTGATGGGGTCATTGGAGTGTGAATAGGCTTCGCAGGAAGCATACATGTTCGCTCAATAAGGTGGGTGATGTAGCGTTGTTGTGTAAGAAAAATGCCATTAGAATCATGATGCACTTCTACACCTAGAAAGTAACGCAGGTCTCCAAAGTCCTTAACTGCAAAGTCCTGCTCAAGAGCAGTAATTAATTTGTTGTTCTCCTTAGGCTGGTTTCCCGTAATGATAATATCGTCCACATAAATAAGCACAAACCGACACACATTTGGAGACCGAAGAAAAAATAATGACGTGTCAGCCTTTGAGTTAACGAAACCGAGAGAATATAATTTAGAACTCAGTTGAGAGAACCATGCTCATGGGGCTTGTTTGAGTCCATATAAAGCTTTGCGAAGCTTGCAAACATGACTTGGATATTGTGAATGAGTGAAGCACGGAGGGTGCTACATATAAACATCTTCAGACAAATAACCATGTAAAAAAGCATTAGAGATATCAATCTGTTTAATATGCCAATTACAAGAAACTGCATAAGATAAAAGAAGGTGAATGGTCGTGTGTTTAACAACGGGACTAAAAGTCTCGTCATAATCTAGACCATGTTGGTGATGAACCCCTTAGCCACTAAACGAGATTTATGGTAGTCAATCGTACCATCCGAATTATGTTTTACTCGAAATACCCATTTACACCCACCAATCGATTTATTTATAGGAGGTGGAACCAGTAACCAAGTACCATTCCGCATGAGTGCATCAAACTCATTGTTCATTTCCTCTCTCCAAGGTGGAGAGCAAACAACTTGTGTATAGCAAGTAGGTTCTTTTATTTCAGCCGAATAATTTGCTAACAAAGCACGCGGTAGTGGTAGCTAAATGTTCCGTCTGTAAAAATATTACTCTTACTAATATTATTTCGTAGACGAGTTTGCATCGAGTGTATCAACATGGAGACGTGGGGGATAATGTCAGGAGGTACCATATTGGTAACAGAGGATGAGTGTTTGACATATGAACTGATATAGGCTAGGATGAAGGGAGACAAGATGGGAAGCCATGAGATTTCGGTGTCGAGTTTGTTGGAGGTGCGGTTAGGTGAGGGGACAAACTTAATGACATTACAGGAATTGCTTGTAGGGATGGTGACGATTCTGTTGAAATAGTAGGAGATATAGAGGGTCTGGGAGTCATATTTGGCTGGGTTGAAATGGTATCATTAGTAATCTGAGAGTTTTGTAAACGGTTTGACACAGATATGAAGCGAGTTCTAAATTTGAAGGGAATTTGGTTGCTGGAATTGAATGGATGTGGTTAGTAGAATTAAGTTGCTGAAATGGAAACTGTTGTTCATCGAATATGACGTGTCGAGAGATATAAATACAATTTGTTTCAAAATCAAGACATTTATAACCATGGTGTGAAGGACTATAGCCAAGGAAAACGCACATTTTTGAGCAAAAATCTAACTTGAAACGATTGTAGGGACGAATGTAAGGCCAACAAGCACACCTAAATGTTTAGAAAAAGGTATAGTCAAGATTTTTTGAAAAGTGTTTATAATATGGTGAGATTTTACGAATAACAGGTGTTAGTAAATGATATATTATAAAACACGCGGTATTAAAAGCATCTTCCCAATATGACATTGAAAGAAAGGATTCAGCTAAAAGAGTTAATCCTGTTTCAACCACGTGACGATGTTTACATTCATTTATCCCATTTTGTTGATGTATTTGTGGACACGGATGATGATGCAAAATACGTTTTTCTTTTAGATGATTTGTAAATGTGCGAAATTCACCACCCCAATCGGTTTGAATAGTTTTTATTTGAAAATTAAATTGACGTTCAACAACAGTTTAGAAATTAAGAAAAATGCCAAGAATTTCTTATTTACGTGTCATAGGATATATCCAAGTAAAACGAGAAAAGTGGTACACAATAGACAAAAAAGAGCGATTTCCATTAGTGGACGGTGAGGGAGATAGCCCCCACACGTTTAAGAATAACAATTGTAACGGAAAATAAGAAACCGACTCGGATAATTGAAATGGTAACAGCTTACTCTTAGCCATTTGACAAGAATTACATATAGCAAAGGACTTTTTATTAATGCAAGGTAAGAAATTAGAACGAACTAAAGACTCGATAACTGGAAAAGCATAATGGCCTAGACAAGAGTGCCAAACATCCATCGGAACACGAACACCATAGAAAGCAGAAGGAGATTAATTTTGGTAATGGCGGAAAGGATAAAGACCGGCTTCACACTTGCCTTTTGTAGGATTCTCCATGTTACCTCGTCCTTAACACAAAAATAAGATGCATGAAATTCTACAAAGACACAAAAATAAGATTTTTGCAAATATTAGGAACACGGTGAATATTAGATAATTTAAAAGAAGCTATCTTTTTTGAAATGATGTTGTTACCACTATGTGTGATTGGCAAGCCAGCGCACATCCCCAACTTGTAACTAGTCATTCCCATTATATGGTTCCGAACCCAAATTTAGATTCTTCAAATCTGATGTGATATGGTGGGTTGCTCCGGAGTCGTGATACCAAGTGTCGGAAGCAGTGTATGGAGAAACCATATATGCAGATGGTTGAGAAGTTGTGACTTTGTATGAGTGATCAAAGAGAAACTGGCATTAAGTATCAATGTCACCTATTTCGTGACATACTTGACATCGAGGAGTGAATCTGTGTATACCAGAATAGCAAGAATTTTTTCCCCTGCCACCACCTCTCCTGCCTTGGTAGGTAGTGTCACTGGAGCCTCGATAGGGTTGTGGATCTTGGCAAGATTGTGGTGAGGCATGGGGTTGCTGATGGGGTCCGCAAGCTTGTTGACCATGGTTTGTGTTCTGGGCCAAATGGGCAGTCGGTTGTCCTAAAGGCTTCCTGCTTAAAATACGATTTTCGCGACCCCGAAGAAGTTCATAAAACTGCGGAAGCGTCAGGGGTACTACCATCGAGTCGATAGATGTGATAGTCGAGTCATAGTCTTCATCAAGGCCAGCAAGAATGGTTGTTGTGTGATCTGAAAGGCAAACGGGTTCGCCAATAGCTACGAGTGTTGCCATTTTCTCCTTGATTTTGTTTATATAAACATCAAGGGAGTCATGGCCTTTTTTAAGGGTAGAGAGTTCATACTTGAGCTCAATAGATCTCGCCTGAGATGATGAATGAAAGAATTGCTCGAGAATTTCCCATACTTGTTGGGATGTGAAATCTCCTACAACATGTGATAGAAGTTCTTCAGATAGTGACGATATAATAGCACTCAAAATGAGTTGATCTTGCTGAATCCATGCCGCATAGGCAGGATTTGGCTGTGGGGTTGGCATGGAGTTAGTTGTAGAGCCAACGGGCTGGATTAGGAGGACATGTGGTTGTGCCATTGACAAAGCCGTAAAGGTTTTGGCCTTTTACGTAGGGTACTTGTTGTGTTTTCGATAAAAGATAGTTATCACGCGTAATTTTTGCGTGACAGTGTGGTGTAGTTTTATGATTGCATGTATGGTGGAAGTGGATATGATGTTAATTTCAGTGGTGTTTGTATTTGTAAGAGAGGTATTCATGCTAGCGCTCACACTAGAGATCTCTGCCATTGAGAACTAGAGTAAAGATATGTTGGGTACAAGAAGTGGGGAAGAAAATTTTGAGTTTAGTCTATAATGGCTAGAATTGCCATGTAAGATGAATTCTCTCATACTCAAATGGGTTATGAGTTATGTATATTTATAGGTCAGATTTTACAACAACGATTGAATCAAATCATGGTTACAGAATAAAATCAAATCATGATTACATAAATGAATTAATGGCATGATCAATGATATAGTCTTTTGATTTTATATTGCATATACTATAGAAAGGAATCATGCCTTAATTGCCTGGATATAATTGCTAGTATTGATTAGTCAGTATTCTCATTTACAGGCATCAACCACAATCTTATCCACTTCATCTTCTCGTTCATATATAATTTATCTGGAATATTGTTGTACAATTTCAATCTTTTCAATGAAGAGTGACCAACATTAAGAGTTTGCATTTGACCCCATTCATGCCTTTCAATCTCAAGATCTTTGAGAATAGGGCATCCTGAAAGTAATTTCTGGATTGATCAATCACCCAAGTATATAACATCCATCAGTAAGAGGGTCTTAAGATTCGGTAGACAAACATATAGTAAGGAACATTGAGAATGAATTTACCACAAAGCTTAAGGACCGCTAATGCCTTGCAAATAAAAAGACACCAAGGCAATTCTCCAAAGGTCCTTAGTAGAAAAATCAACAGTAATATCCAGCTCGCAAACATTACACATAACAATAGCATAAATCCATGAACTAGGGCTAAGGCGGGGAGGCAAAACTTTCCCACCAATATAAAACTTGATATTTTCGATATGACAACAATCCCGAAGAAGCAGGAGATTATCAACAGAATTAATGAAAGTACTAAAACGTAGCTCGTCACTCCTGTCATCAATTCGGTATGCATTAAATTTGCCCTTGTAGATAAAGCTCTGACGCAACTCAAGAACAAGGTTAGGAGATAAAGCCCAAAGATTTTTCCACCGCTTTGAGAGTATGTTAGTACGGATGCTATATTTCATTGAAATAAAAGATAAAATATGACAAATAATATAACGTCTCGGAAATTTTGTACTAATTTTAGTAATAAGATAGTGATTACGTATTTGTGTGAAATATACTGTGATATGGAATTTGGTGTATATAATAGTTGTGGGGGTGATTTGTATACATATAGACATATACACATTAGTAAATTAGTTATACTAAAAACTAAATAGCTAGATAATACATATACATATAGACATATACATATTACATGTATACATATACATAGATACATACATAAGGAGAGAGAATAGAAAGGAGAGAGAGAGACCAGCGGAGATTTTAGAGAGAGAATCGAGGGAGTGATCAGGGACAAAGTGATAACGAGTGGAGAGAGAGTTGGCCATGGTCTGGGCAGGCCGCCGTGAAAAGCAGCGGTGATCGGTTTTCGTGTTTTTCGGGCAGCGGCTTCGGGAGTCGATTGGGTGGTCATCGGGTGTCCGTTTCTAATAATCAAATATATTTTCTTGATCTACTCTTCGAGTCCTATCTATCTGTGTAAGTCTTTTCCTCCAATTTTCACTTTTATAAAAGGTCGTTTTTTTTAGGCTTTACCCTAATCCGAAATTACATCAATTATAATGACATCTAGCTCGTTTCAATTACGTTTAGCGACTGTTTAAGGACCGTTATTGGGCGGTCCAGATCTGTTTCTAACCGTTAAGTGGGTTTCGGCTTGAGTTTGGAGGTATTTAACAAACGAGCTCTCGTTTGCGTAGCTAAGGTGGAGGAATATGATTTCGCTTTAGAGGTGGTTGTGTGTGTTGTTTGTTGTATGCTAAGCTATGTAAAATGGTTAGTGTGTATTGCATCATGTTATTGTATTTTGTGTGTAACAGCTTCTCATCGTTATTTTTATGGTGATTATATTGTGTATGGCGATTTTACTTTTTTTTTTATAAAATGAATTGTGGAAAAATAAAATGATTTAAATGTGTTATTTAATTAAATATTTTTAAAAATGTGAAAGTGGTGAAAGTGTGACAGTGGTGATATCGTGTATACTCTTGTGGTGATACCGTGTATATTTTTGTGGTGATGTGTTTATCTAATTACATCAAATATTATTGTAACATCCCGAATTTTTATAAATAGTTTTTACTCATGATTTAAATTATCCAAAAACGTTTTATGCAAATTTTACCAAAAACCGGTCACTCGACTAATTTTTAGCCAAAAACCGAAACTCATCTGAAAAACTTTATTTTAAAAACCTGTTACTAATTTTACTAATAAAAAGGACCCAATAGATTTGTTTCTAAAGATTTGTTATTTTTGAGTAGTAAAACTATATTTTTGGATTAAGAGTTAGCTTTTAGAACTTTGGGGACCAAATAGTTTGCTTCCACAAACTATCTAAAAACAGTTTTTTCTAAACCAAAAATCAACCCACTTCCTTCAAAAACAAACCTAAAACCAGCCAAACACAGGAGAGAAAAGAGAGAAAAAGAAGAAGAAGAGTAAACCACCGTTAGCGGGTTCTTATCGGAAGTATCTCCTCTACACGCTAAGGTAACGGGGGTTATCCATTGCGACTAGACGAGGGTGTATGTTAGGATTTGGTTTTGCGTTTATTAGAAATTGGGGGTTTATGCCTTTTTATCTTAATTAGGTTTATAAATTGTTAATTGGGTCTATTTGTTGTATGTTTTATTCACTTATTTGAATGGGAGAAATTGATGAGTTAGTTATATTAATTTCGGAATAATAAGATTATGGATGGGTTTGTATGTTTTATGCGTTGATTATGTGATTATATAATTATTGATGTTATTGGGTAAATTTATGTCGAATAATGGTGAATTGTAGTTTATGCATACAAGGTGTTTGTTGAAATCCCTGAAAGTGATTTTATGTTGTTATAGCGTTTGACTAGTTGTGAATTTAGTACATGTGGTTATGTGTTATTTTGTATTACGTTAAGTGACGTATGAGATGGTGTTATTTGAATAGTATAATATTATTGGCCGAGGCCTTAATATTTATACGTATGAGATTGTGTTAATTGGATGATTTTATATTATTGGCCGAGGCCTTGTGTTTTAGCTGTAGTGGCAATGGTCTCTGTCTCTCCCTAATTCCGGGGACAGAAGACGGCCGAGGGGATAGGGAATGACCTACCTAACGGACTGGGGTAGGTGGCGTGAGAGGTCCCAGTGTGCACTATATTTATTTTATTGTTAGCAATGGTCTATGTCTCTCCCTAATTCCGGGGGCATAAGACGGCCGAAGGGATAGGGAATGACTCGTCTTACGGACTGGGACGAGTGGCGTGAGAGGTCCAAGTGCATACTATAAATCTACTTTTATTTTGCAATGGTCTCTGTCTGTCCCTAATTCCGTGGACAGAAGACGGCCGAAGGGATAGGGAATGACCTACCTTACGGACTGGGGTAGGTGGCGTGAGAGGTCCATGTATGCTGTTGATGTGTATTTAATTTATTTAATTTATCGCAGTTGTAGAATGTCATTATCTTTCTTCTTATACGTCGATTATCGTAGTTGTAGAATTTGTGAGCTCTTGCATTACGGGATGGAGTGACGGTATTTTGGTGCCGTCCCGTCTAGTTATGTGCGTGGAACTCACCATTATAATTTTGTTGTTCAGGTACATTATAGGTTGAGGCTTTTGGTTAGGAGCTTTAGCAAGGCATCACATGGGCTCGGGGATTCCGCTTTCTTTTCATTTATATCATTTTTTTTGAGGTTGTAGCCTATGGGAAAATTCATTGGTTTATTTTATCTCGTCTTGTAGCCGCGTTTGGCAAACACTTTTATTAAATTGTTTTATTGTTCCTTTAGCTCGCTTGTGTTTTCTTTTAAAAATTTTAATTTCGTACCAACAGGTTCATTTTCCTTTTATTTAAAAAGATCATGCCTCGATATACGTGTCTTTTGGATTTTGGGGCGTGACAAGTTGGTATCAGAGCTAACTAGGTTCTTGTATACTTTGGGGCGACGGGAAGATGGGTAACCATTGGACCAAGATCCATCGTATCTTTTTTACAAAACTTTTTCCAAAAACTTAAACTTTTTCTAAAACAGGGGGTTGCATTTAGCATAAGACATGTAGATAGAATTTAGTAGTAGTTGATGAAAGGAAAGTCCACATGTGAGGCAAGTTGGGGACAATGAGTACGCTTGTTGATCCGGGCTCGTCAAACTAGTGGGTGTACCTCTCGTCGGTATGTGTGAAGGAATACCTTAGCGATGTGAAGTTCTAGAGTATGCGAGGACGCTCGGATGCTTTAGGATAACGTATCGTGATGGGTTATCCCTCGCATTTTTGTGTTGTTTGTATGCGTGCGTAGATTTATATGATGTGTATGAGGTATAAGTTTGCATGTCTAGTAGTAGCGAAGTATTAGAGTGCGAGAATCGTGTAGTTGATTGTTTTACGTAGTGCGTTTTCAAATTATTAACTTGTGTGTTAATGAATATTATATGCGAATCGATGTTGTTCGTATAAATGTTATGGATTAGAATGATGTTGTGTGATATGTTCCATGAATAGAATACATAAGTATTGAGGAATTTTATGTTTTTGTGTCGATAGTTTTCTGCAGTTTAACGATCGGTCGTTACCCAAAACGATCGGTCGAAATTCTTCAGAATTTTTTCAGACCCTACTGGACCAAAAAACGATCGGTCAAAATTCTTCAGAATTTTTTCAGACCCTACTGGACCAAAAAACGACCGGTCGAATTCTGGTGATTTTGCGGTTTTTCTGCTATACTTCAAACGCTCGTAACTCATTCGTTTTAACTCCGATTCTAGTTCCGCTTGAACCGTTGACTTCGTTTTTCAGTACTCTATTTTTCTGGAGTTCAGAATTTTCAGTTTCTATTTTTGGAAAAGTCAAAGCGTTATATCATCGAAATTGAGAATTCGTAAAAATCGGTTATTGAACCTTAGGAAGCTTGATAAAGTAATTAACATATAGAACGAGCTTTTATCATGTATGATTATACATGTATGGATAGTAGTGTCGAGTAAGACAACTAAAGTGTCTGTTTAACCTGTTGTAGTAATTGCAATTACCACAAGGACTAGTGGAAGGGGACCAGCTACACGCGGGGGCGCACCACCATCAAGCGGTGCGGCTACCCGAGGTAGGACAAATGGAAGAGGAAGAAGACCTCCAAGGGGGAGTGGAGCAACTAGAGGAAGAAGGACTGCAAGAAATCGTGGGGGGAGAGGTAACACTAATGCCCCACCACTTGAGCAACCCGAGGTTGAGAATGAATATGAGGAAGTGAATGTGGAAGAAGAGACTTTTGCACCTGAACCGGAAACGGTTAATGCTAATTAGGTGATGACTGACCTTCAGAAGGTGGTGCAAATGATGGTGCAGAATGCACAAGCTGCGAGTTCAAGCAACAATGGATTGCTTAACTTCACCCGATTGGGGGCTCCGACCTTCGATGGGGTAGGTGAACCATCCATAGCTGAGGGATGGGTTGACGAAATGGAGAAATATTTATCGGTTGCGGGGATAGTAAACGAGGAGCAACGAATGAATATGGCTCAGTTTCACTTAAAGGGTGAAGCACGGAAGTGGTGGTTGGGAATTGTGGATACATACGACATAAGCAACTTCGAATGGAATGAGTTCATCGAATTGTTTAATCGACAGTTTCTTCCAGATTCCTAAAAGGATGAAATGAGGAGGCGTTTTGAGGAACTGTATCAAGGGGGTATGATAGTTCAAGCATACCAGCTCAAGTTTACCTCACTCTCGAGGTATGCCCCAGAATCTGTTATAGGGGGCGCAGAAAGATGTAGGAGATTCATGAAGGGGTTGAATCCGACCATCTCGTTACAATTGGCATCGACTCGACATGTCAACTATAATGAATTAGTAAAATCAGCCCAAGCTGTGGAAGGAGCTCTACTCCATAACAAACGAATCTCGGAGAAGTCGAAAACCGGAAATACTCCGAGGGAAGATAAAAAGCGGACTTGGGATATGGCGAATAATTCGCGATTTCAATAACCGGGAAGAGGAGAGAGGAGTTTTAATCCACCGCCGACAAACGTCATGATAAGGGGAGCGTGTTTCCACTGTGGAGACGCGAACCATCGACAATTCGAGTGTCCTAGGGTCCAATGTAGGACATGCAACCAAATGGGACATACGGCAAGGGTTTGTCCCGGGGGACAAGGAAGAATCGACACCAACCGATCCTTTAACCAACCTAGGTTGCTACCACCACCACCAAGAGGACCAGGATTCGTACCACCACACCAATTACCTGGGAACCAAGGGGGAGGGTTTCGAGGTAACCACCAAGGAGGGGGAAACCGTGGGAACTACCGAGGAGGCTATCAGGGCCCGGGAAACCGAGGGAATCATGGGGGAATTCGAGGACCGCAAGGAAACCCACCAATTCAAGCACGTTTATTTTCCTTGCCACAATTGCCAAACCAAGGAGATCCGGCAAATGTACAAGGTATGGTTCTTGTGTGCTCATCTTGGGCACATTTTCTTTTCGATATGGGGGCTTCACGTTCTTTTATAGCTAGGCATCTAGTTGAGTCTTTGTTGTTAGAAGTTGGGGTTCTAGAGAACCCTATCCTTGTAGAGACTCCTGTTGGGGGTCGAGTTGTGTTGGACCGAGTGTGTCGGTCCTGTGAGATGGTGGTCGCGGACCACGTGTTTATATTTGATTTAATTGTTATAGAGATGTCGGGGTTCGACGTGATTCTTGGAATGGACTGGTTGGTTCATTTCAACTCTTTCATCGATTGTGTTCGGCAAAAGATTTTCCTTACAACTTCATCCGGAGATGAGGTGTTCTTTCGCGGGGAAAGGGGCGCTACCCTTTCTTCTGTTCCTTATCATTCCAAGCGGGTTGTGGGCAACCTGTCTTGTATTTTGGCTAGTCTCTCGATAGTGGATAACGACGAGGAAGTGGAAGTGTGGCCATGCGTAGTGGATGATTTTAGAGATGTGTTTCCGAAGGATCTACCGGGGTTGCCACCGAAGAGAGGGTTAGATTTTTCTATCGACTTGGTACCGGGAACGGCACCCATAGCCATTTCCCCGTACCATTTGGCACCAACAGAGTTGAAAGAGTTAAGTAAGCAGTTAGAAGAACTGCTAGAGAAGGGGTTTATTAGGCGGAGTACGTCACCGTGGGCGGCACCGGCCTTATTTGTGCAAAAGAATGATGGATCGATGAGGATGTGCATCGACTATCGAAAGCTAAATCGGGTGACTATTAAGAATAAGTACCCACTACCTCGAATTGACGATTTGTTCGACCAACAGAAAGGAGCGACGTTCTTTTCAAAATTCGACTTGCGATCGGGCTATCACCAATTGAGGGTGAAGGATGAGGGTATTTCGAAAACCCGGTATGGTCACTATGAGTTTGTGGTCATGCCATTCGGGTTAACTAATGCGCCGGCGGCATTTATAGAGTTAATGAACCGGATCTTGAAGGAGTATCTCGACAAGTTCGTGGTGGTCTTCGTCGACGATATTTTGATTTACTCGAGTTCAAGAGAGGAACACGAGGATCATCTCCGTTTAGCGTTGCTCACGTTGAGGGAGCACCAACTTTACGGAAAATTTAGCAAATGTGAGTTTTTGCTAAATGAGGTGAAATTTCTTGGACATGTGATCTCGGAAGAAGGGGTAAAGGTGGACACGACGAAAATTGAGGCGGTTTCGAATTGGACACAACCGAAAAATGTGTTCGAGATTCGAAGTTTATTGGGTTTAGCTGGATACTATCGACGGTTCGTCAAGGATTTCTCGAAGTTAGCGACTCCAATGACTTACCTTACTAAGAAGGGGGTGAAGTTCGTGTAGAGTGAGGCTTGCGAGAAAGCTTTCTTAGAGCTCAAGAAGCGGTTGACTAGTTCTCCCATACTAATTATTCCCGAGCAAGGGAAGGGTTATCAAGTGTATTGCGATGCTTCGAAGGAAGGTTTGGGTTGCGTCTTGATGCAAGACGGAAAGGTTATCGCATATGCTTCGTGACAACTAAAGATTCACGAAAAGAACTATCCGAATCATGACCTAGAGCTAGCGGCAATAGTTCATGTGTTGAAGATATGGAGGCATTATTTGTTCGGGGAAAAGTTTGAGGTGTTCTCGGATCACAAGAGATTAGGGCATATCTTTACCCAACGTGATCTAAATATGCGACAACGACGATGGATGGAATATTTGGAACAGTACGACTACGACTTGCACTATCATCCGGGAAAGGCCAATGTAGTGGCGGATGCTTTGAGTCGAAAGTCCCATCCGACCTTAGCGCATGTGGCGATCGAGGAATGGAGGATGATGGGAAAACTGAACGAGTTCGACTTGGAGTTGGGACATGCTAATGTGGGGAATTTGTACACAATAGTGGTACAACCGGAACTTGTGAGTAGGGTTTTGGAAGCACAAGAAGGGGATGAGAAAGTGGAGAACTTTGAGAAACGGATAAGTTCGAGCGAAGGATTAGAGGGTTGGACGAAAGGAACCGATGGAGGGCTATGCTTTAAGGGAATGACTTATGTGACGGAAAATATGAGGAACGAAGTATTAAAGGAGTTTCACCACTTCCGATTAGCCGTTCATCCCGGCAGGATGAAAATGTATCACGATGCGAAGAGACAATTTTGGTGGCCCGGAATGAAACGAGATGTAGCTTCATTTGTTAGCAGGTGCCTAACCTGCCAACAAGTGAAGGCGGAACACCAAAGGCCGGGGGGTATGCTCCAACCTTTACCGGTAGCGGAATGGAAGTGGGAAAGGATAGCAATGGATTTTGTGACCAACTTACCTAAATCGGTAAGTGGGAATGACGTTGTGTGGGTTGTGGTCGATCGTTTGACCAAATCCGCACACTTCATTGCAATTAAGATGATGAATTCAGTGGAAATCTTGGGACGAAAGTATATTAAGGAAATCGTTAGACTTCATGGGGTACCGATTTCGATAGTATCGGATCGAGACGCGAGGTTTGTGTCGAGGTTCTGGGGCGCATTGCAAAATGCCTTAGGGACCAAGTTGACAATGAGTACGGCGTTTCATCCCCAAACGGATGGACAATCGGAGCGGACTATCCAAGTGCTAGAGGATATGTTGCGTGCATGCGTGAATGACTTCAAGGGAGGTTGGGAGAGCCATCTACCCTTAGTGGAGTTTGCGTATAATAATAGCTTTCAAGCTAGTATTGGCATGGCACCTTTTGAGGCTTTATATGGGCGGCCGTGTAGGTCTTCGGTGTGTTGGACCGAGGTGGGAGAAGCGGAAATGTTAGGACCGCAATCGGTTCAAGAAACGACAGAAAAGATTAAGTTGATTCGACAAAGGCTTGAGACGGCCCGAAGTAGGCAAAAGAGTTATGCGGATAAGAGGAGGAGACCTTTGGAGTTCGAAAAGTAGGATCAATTATTTTTGCGAGTTTCGCCAAGGAAATGGATTATGAGGTTTGGCTCTAAAGGGAAATTGAGCCCTAGATTTATCGGACCATTTGAGATCGTGGACCGAGTTGGAGAAGTTGCATACCGGTTGGACTTGCCACCAAAGTTGGCGGGGGTTCACCCGTTGTTCCATGTGTTAATGTTGAAAAAGTATCATCACGACCCTTCACACGTGGTGGACTTTGAGGACATTGAGGTTAGTGCGGATGTGACCTACGAAGTGGGACCTATGAGGATTATCGATGTGCAAGAGAAGGAACTTCGAGGAAATACTATTAGATTGGTAAAGGTGGTTTGGAAACACCACGGGACCGAGGAGGCAACTTGAGAACGCGAGGATGAGATAAAGAGGAAATATCCTAATCTCGACTTTTCTTTAGGTACTTTTCTTTAGATGCATTCTAATTTCGGGACGAAATTTCTTTATCGGGGAAGGGTTGTAACGCCTAGAGTTTGGAGCTTATTTTAGATGTAATGCCTAGAGTTTACGGAGTTGTCTTTTATTATGTTTGATATTGCATATAGGTGTTTACCTTATTTGAGATTATTACACGTTGTTCATGTATTTATGTTATGGAGTTGTTACAGGCTGTGAATATTATGATTGATATTGCTCATAGGTGTTTACCTTATTGGAGATTACTACATGTTGTTCATGTGTTTATGTTATGGAGTTGTTACGGGTTGTGAACCCTGCGTATTTTATTTTATTTTTATTATGACACGAATTGAGCGTTTAAATTCTTATGGTCTTATTGTACGTTTATCATTTCTGGGTATAGTTGTTTAGATAGGAAATTTCGGGACGAAATTCTTTTAAGGAGGGTTACTTGTAACATCCCGAATTTTTATAAATAGTTTTTACTCATGATTTAAATTATCCAAAAACGTTTTATGCAAATTTTACCAAAAACCGGTCACTCGACTAATTTTTAGCCAAAAACCGAAACTCTTCTGAAAAACTTTATTTTAAAAACCTGTTACTAATTTTACTAATAAAAAGGACCCAATAGATTTGTTTCTAAAGATTTGTTATTTTTGAGTAGTAAAACTATATTTTTGGATTAAGAGTTAGCTTTTAGAACTTTGGGGACCAAATAGTTTGCTTCCACAAACTATCTAAAAACAGTTTTTTCTAAACCAAAAATCAGCCCACTTCTTTCAAAAACAAACCTAAAACCAGCCAAACACAGGAGAGAAAAGAGAGAAAAAGAAGAAGAAGAAGAAGAAGAGGAAACCACCGTTAGCGGGTTCTTATCGGAAGCATCTCCTCTACACGCTAAGGTAACGGGGGTTATCCATTGCGACTAGACGAGGGTGTATGTTAGGATTTGGTTTTGCGTTTATTAGAAATTGGGGATTTATGCCTTTTTATCTTAATTAGGTTTATAAATTGTTAATTGGATTTATTTGTTGTATGTTTTATTTACTTATTTGAATGGGAGAAATTGATGAGTTAGTTATATTAATTTCGGAATAATGAGATTATGGATGGGTTTGTATGTTTTATGCGTTGATTATGTGATTATATAATTATTGATGTTATTGGGTAAATTTATGTCGAATAATGGTGAATTGTAGTTTATGCATACAAGGTGTTTGTTGAAATCCCTGAAAGTGATTTTATGTTGTTATAGCGTTTGACTAGTTGTGAATTTACTACATGTGGTTATGTGTTATTTTGTATTACGTTAAGTGACGTATGAGATGGTGTTATTTGAATAGTATAATATTATTGGCCGAGGCCTTAATATTTATACGTATGAGATTGTGTTAATTGGATGATTTTATATTATTGGCCGAGGCCTTGTGTTTTAGCTGTAGTGGCAATGGTCTCTGTCTCTCCCTAATTCCGGGGACAGAAGACGGCCGAGGGGATAGGGAATGACCTACCTTACGGACTGGGGTAGGTGGCGTGAGAGGTCCCAGTGTGCACTATATTTATTTTATTGTTAGCAATGGTCTATGTCTCTTCCTAATTCCGGGGGCATAAGACGGCCGAAGGGATAGGGAATGACTCGTCTTACGGACTGGGACGAGTGGCGTGAGAGGTCCAAGTGCGCACTATAAATCTACTTTTATGTTGCAATGGTCTCTGTCTGTCCCTATTTCCGGGGACAGAAGACGGCCGAAGGGATAGGGAATGACCTACCTTACGGACTGGGGTAGGTGGCGTGAGAGGTCCATGTATGCTGTTGATGTGTATTTAATTTATTTAATTTATCGCAGTTGTAGAATGTCATTATCTTTCTTCTTATACGTCGATTATCGTAGTTGTAGAATTTGTGAGCTCTTGCATTACGGGATGGAGTGACGGTATTTTGGTACCGTCCCGTCTAGTTATGTGCGTGAGACTCACCGTTATAATTTTGTTGTTCAGGTACATTATAGGTTGAGGCTTTTGCTTAGGAGCTTTAGCAAGGCATCACATGGGCTTGGGGATTCCGCTTTGTTTTCATTTATATCATTTTTTTTGAGGTTGTAGCCTACGGGAAAATTCATTCGTTTATTTTATCTCGTCTTGTAGCCGCGTTAGGCAAACACTTTTATTAAATTGTTTTATTGTTCCTTTAGCTCGCTTGTGTTTTCTTTTAAAAATTTTAATTTCGTACCAACAGGTTCATTTTCCTTTTATTTAAAAAGGTCATGCCTCGATATCCGTGTCTTTTGGATTTTGGGGCGTGACAATTATAAAATGTGTTTTATGTTTTATTGTGGAGTTTGCTGTTTTCGTGTTTGGTATTCGGAGTCTTTTACATTTATTTTAGGGATTGCAGTACCAAGTGTTAAGGTGGAGCTGTGTCAGCTTACGGTGAGATCCCAGAAACTTGCGCAAGGATTAGGTATATCGGTACCATAGGGTTAGTCCCCTTAAAGCCGGCCTCATATCTTTTGGTCACATATTAGTGTCAGAATATGGGTGAGGGAACCATTGCACTTTGGGTCATAGAGCAGAGTGACTCTAAAAGTGGATACATGTGAGGCAATCCTGACTTTGTGTTTCGTTGAGTCTTGTTTTATTTTGTTTTGTTTTATTTTGTTTTGTTTTATTTTGTTTTGTTTTATTATTAATCAGTTGATCTTGATTATATGTTCATTTACTTGTGTTGCGAGTTATATTTGTTGATGTGTTTTTCGTGCAATTGCCTTTGTCATTATTTGCCAAGATATCATATTTGCTATGTTAGGACTGTGTGTGCGTGCTTAGTAGCATGCGCTGTTTTTAAAGCGAGATTGTTTTCTTACCTCCTTTCTTTGTTTTCTATACATTTTGTTCACGATCAATGTACAGGGGCTGACGTAGATGGTGGCGAAGTTTAGAGTGCTTGTATGAAGTTCATTATCATATTACACGTGATCGCGCGCATGCTAAACTTGTTTTTTTTGTTCATTTTGACATTATCTCATTTTGAGTCTTGTTGGCCTAGTAAGCGTTTAACGCGAGATTAATTTTCTTTTGGTTGGAGTAACTTATCTCGTATACTTGTATATTTTAGATTACGCTATTTTATAGAATGTCAGCTGGGATGGATTTGATTTATCCTTGTTGGATTATTTGGTAATCGCGTTGCGATTTTGTTATGTGTTGTTTCAGGCAGGTCTAATTTATTGGAAACACATAGATACGCAAAGCTCATGCCGAAATTTTCTAAAATGTACTGTATTGTTTGTGTTGTCACATTTGAACACCGTTGGCTACCCTTAGGCCAATTTAGTGAATCAAATATGATTATCGGCATGGCCTGAAGTATTTAGTTGGTTCTATTGATTGGCATATTATCGAATGGCATTTCGCATGTTTCGTTATTTAAATTCCCTTTTTATTTTAATTTACATTCACGACCCTGGTTTATCCAAAATACGGGGCGTGACAGCTTGGTATCAGAGCTAACCGGGTTCCGATTACCTTGGTTTCCTGTTGGGTAGGATAGGCACACATGGACGGGTCGTGTAATAAGATAGGAATACATTCTTTCATGAAAGTCTGCAATTATTGGTAATTGTGCATACTTCATTTGTGACATTTCTGTTCTATACTTTTACTTGAGTGACTTATAGAGCATAACATATGTGTGATGACATTGTGTGGTAAACAAAAATCTTGTTATTTACGTTTTAGTGGGATAGCTTTTTAATTTCAATTTTATTTTCGCTATGGTTATGTGTAGTTACTGATGGCTCCTAAGCGAAAACCAACTCGCGGTACGGGCGGTAAGAGTCTAGGTCCTATACCTACTCGTGCTCGTACTTTTAGGGGTCGGAATCCTACTCCTAAAGAGGCATCCGGGAGTGGTCGTATGGCAAGTCGAAATCGTGGTGGTGGTCGTAGTGGTGGTCGAGGGAGAACCGGTCGTGAGGTTCCACCCGAAGCCGTTCGTAATAATGCCCCACCTGAGATTCATAATTTGGAGGATGAAGGGGACGGAAATCCGAATTGAGATGGGAATGGTAATGTCAACAACCCTATGATGACCCAGTTTATGAGGGCTATGGCAGAGACTATGCGACGCATGGGTTCAAGTTCTCAAGGCGGGTTAACTGGTGGGGAAACAGAAGCTTCAGCTGCTCAAAAGCATTTTCAGCGTATGGAACCTCCTATCTTTTATGGGGGTGTTGATCCTGAAGTTGCTGAGATTTCGCTATCGGATGTCGAAAATATTTTTGAGTTTCTTCAAATCACGGAAGATAAATTAAAGGTGGTTTGTGCTGTCCGCTATTTGAGGGGGGATGCGGGAGTGTGGTGGAAGAGTCGAAATGAGTTGTTCGGTCTGCGAGATATTAGTTGGAAGGGGTTCAGGGAGATGTTTCTCAAGGAGTATTTTCCTCAGCCTATGCGAGATTCGAAGAAAACCGAATTCCTAAAGTTATTCAGGATAATATGAGTGTGCGTGACTATCAGCTAAAGTTCCAAAAGTTATCGACGTATTATCCAGAAAGTGTAAGCACTGAGGAGCTTCGTTGTCAGCGGTTTGAGCAGGGATTATGTCATAAGATTCTCAGCAGTCTAGCATCGCATGTGTTTACTTCTTTTGATGTCCTTGTAGAACGCGCATTGAAAGTCGAGGCGGTGGATGTTGAGGAAAAGCGTATTTTGGCAACTAAGCTACATAAGCCCCCTTTTCCTTCTTCGGATCATGTCTCTAGTTCTCGATTTCAGTCGGGAGGGACTAACCCTAAGTTGGGTAATAGCGGGGGTGATCGTAAGAGGCCGAGGGAGACCGACTCTTTTCCTGGTTTCCGATGACATTCCCACCCTAGGAGTTATTCGAGTACGGGTTCTGTGTCTTCTGTTCCTCAAGAGAATTCTAGATGCTATAATTATGGTTCTCGGGCTCATAGGGTTCGAGGCTGTCCTAGGGCTAAGTGTCATAAGTGTGGTGGTTTAGGACATCTTCAGAGTCAGTGCATGTCAAGGGGAACTAGTGCCATTTCCTCAGCTCCTATTCGTACTACTCCAACTACTCAGAACTATTTGATTCCGCCTTCTTATTCCGGTTCTAAGGCTCCTATTCCTCATAATTCTATGGCAACTCGCGGTTGTTTTCAGAGTTCCAGTCGTGGTGGTTATCAGCAGCACCAGTCTTCTCAATCTTCTCAGGGTACTCAAGCTCGTGTGTTCGCCCTGCCTCAAGTTAATACTGACAGGGGTGAACCTTCAGTTATTCATGGTACCTTACTCGTTAGCTCTTCTTGGGCTAATGTATTATTTGATACTGGCGCTTCTCGTTCATTTATTTCCTCTTGTTTTGCTTTATCTATGGGTTTATTATTCAGTATTCAGGATCCTGCTATTTTGGTTGAAACTCTTATTCATGGTTGTGTTCCGCTTGATCGCATATGTCATGACTGTGTGCTTGATATGACTAGCTTTGATGTTATTCTTGGTATGGACTGGTTATCTTTCTTCCAGACCATTATTGATTGTGAGCGTAGACGTGCATCTTTTATTACTCCTGCTGGTGATCGTATTATTTTCTCTGGGGACCGATATAGTCGTTTTTCTCCGTTGTGGAATGATGTTGATGACTTGGGTGGGTTATTAGCTAGCTTGTCGGTTAGTGATGAAGCGTCTACCGATGTCGAGCTACCTATGGTGGTGTGTGAGTTTTTCGAGGTGTTTCCTAATGATCTTGTCAAACTTCCTCCTCAGTGTGAGGTGGAGTTTTCTATAGACTTAGCACCAGGGACTACTTATGTTGCTATGGCTTCTTATCGTTTAGCGCCAGCTGAACTGAAAGAGTTAAAGGAACAGTTGGATGATTTGTTGGGTAAGGGATTTATACGTCCTAGTGTGTCTCCATGGGGTGCGCCAACATTATTTTTCCAGAAGAAGGATGGTAGTATGAATATGTGTATTGATTATCTTAAGCTTAATCGAGTTACGATAAAGAATAAGTATCCCCTGCCCCGAATCGATGACCTCTTCGATCAGCTGAAAGGGTCGAAATGTTTTTCGAAGATTGATCTTCGCCTAGGGTAGCATCAACTTCGAGTTCGTGAGATGGATATTCCTAAGACTGCATTTCATACTCGGTATGGTCGTTATGAGTTTCTAGTGATGCCATTCAGGTTAACGAATGCACCTGCTGCTTTTATGGACTTGATGAACCGTGTTTTTAGAGTATTTCTGGATAAGTTTGTCGTGGTGTTTGTGGACGATATTCTGGTATACTCTTCATCTGAGGAAGAACATAGGGATCATCTTCGTATTGTGCTTACTCTTTTACAAGAGCACAAGCTCTATGCTAAGTTTTCCAAGTGCAAGTTTTGGATGTCAGAGGTGAAGTTTCTTGGCCACGTAGTGTCTGCAGATGGAGTATCGGTTGATCCTTCTATGATCAAGGCGGTAACTGATTGGGTGCAACCAAGAAGTGTGTTCGAGATCCGAAGTTTTTTGGGACTTGCGGGCTATTATCAAAGATTCGTACAAGATTTCTCTCGTTTGGCGGGTCCATTAACTCGACTAACGAAGAAAGGCGTTAAATTTGAATGGGACGAAAAGTGTGAGATTTCTTTTTAGGAATTGAAGGGTTGCCTAACTTCTGCCCCTATTCTCATTATCCCAGAACAAGGTGTGGAGTATAGTGTTTATTGTGATGCCTCGAAGGAAGGTCTCGGAGCAGTTTTAATGCAAGATGGCAAGGTTGTTGCTTATGCGTCCCGACAGTTAAAGGTCCATGAGAAGAATTATCCCACTCATGATCTCGAGTTGGCTACAGTGGTGTTTTCTTTGAAGTGTTGGCGGCACTACTTGTTTGGAGAGTGATTCAACTTGTTTTCGGTTCACAAGAGTCTCAAATATATTTTAACCCAGCGTGACCTAAACTTAAGACAGAGGAGGTGGATAGAGTATCTCGAGCAATATGACTTCGACTTACAATACTATCCCGGTAAAGCAAATATGGTGGCGGAGGCCTTGAGTCGCAAGACTAGGTGTTCTTTGGCATGCGTAGCTGTTAATGAATGGGGTATGCTAAATGTTCTTAACGAATTCGACTTGGAAGTAGGTGAAGAAGAAAATTCAGCCGTGTTGTTCTCGGTGAAGGTGCAACCGTCGTTAGTATCGAGGGTAATTGAGGCCCAACAAGGGGATGAGGAATCTAGAGACTTAAGAGTTAAAGTTTCGAGTGAGTTGGGACTCAATAGATGGAAGATTGGCTCAGATGGCGGAGTGAGATTTATGGATCGTTTGTTTGTACCTATGAGTATGCACGTGGAGGTTATGAGAGAATTCCACCATTCTCGTTTGTTAGTTCATCTTGGTCGTACCAAGATGTACCACGACCTAGCTCAACAGTTTTATTGGAGTGGAATGAAAAAGGATGTGGCGGACTTTGTTAGTAAATGTCTTACATGTCAGCAGGTGAAGATAGAACATCAGAGGCCGGGAGGGTTGCTTAAACCTTTGCCTATACCCGAGTGGAAGTGGGAACGTATAACTATGGACTTTGTAGTGGGGTTGTCGAGATCTAGTAGGGGGAAAGATGCGATATGGGTCATAGTGGATCGGTTGATGAAATCGGCCCACTTTCTCCCGATGCGTGTTAGTGACAAAGTCGAGTAGCTATGTGAGCTTTATGTCTGTGAGATTGTTCGCTTACATGGCATGCCAGTTTCTATTGTGTCTGATCATGATCCTCGTTTTGTGTCTCGTTTCTGGCAGAGCCTTCAGAAGACGTTAGGGACGAAACTAGATTTGAGTACGGCATATCACCCTCAGACCGATGGGCAGTCAGAGAGGACTATCCAAACTTTGGAGGATATGCTTCGTGCGTGTGTACTTGATTTTGGTGGGGGCTGGGAGAAACATGTGGCGTTGATTGAGTTCGCTTATAATAATAGTTATCATTCGAGCATTGAGATGGCCCCTTATGAGGCCCTATATGGGCGACCTTGTAGATCTCCTGTGTGTTGGACGGAGGCCGGTAAATCATCATTGTGAGGACCAGATGTGGTTCGAGAGGCTACAGAGAAGATTCTTTTGATTAAACAAAAGCTAGAGACAGCGAGAAGCCTTCAAAAGAGTTACGCAGATAGACGAAGGCGACCATTGGAGTTCGGGGTGGGTGATCATGTGTTCCTTAAAATATTGCCGTGTAAGGGCATTATGCGTTTTGGGAGGCGTGGGAAGTTGTCACCACGGTTTATTGGACCTTTCTTGATTTTGGAGAGAATTGGTGATCTGGCCTATCAGTTAGCTTTGCCACCGCAATTGGCGAATGTACACCCAGTGTTTCATGTTTCGATGCTCCGGAAGTACGAGCCAGACCCATCTCATATTCTGAATTTTTCCGATCTTCGAGTACATGAGGACGTTTCTTATGTGGTTCGTCCGGTCCGTATACTTGATAGACGTGAGCAGGTACTACAAAGGCGATTTATTCCTTTGGTGAAAGTATTGTGGAGTCACCATGGGACCGAAGAGGCAACATGGGAACGTGAGCTGGAGATTCGTGCTAAGTATCCAGACTTATTTATTGATTCGGGTATGTGTTTAATTTCGGGACGAAATTCTTTTAAGTTGGGGAGAATGTAACGACTCGGAAATTTTGTACTTTAATATTAATTTTAGTAATAAGATAGTGATATTTAGTTTTGTGGGTGACTACGTATTTGTGTGAAATATACATGTGTGATATGGAATTGGGTGTATATAATAGTTGTGGGGGTGATTTGTATTGTAATAAGTAAGTGGACTAATTAGTAAATTAGTTATACTAAAACCTAAATATGTAGATAATACATATACATATAGACATATACATATTACATGTATACATATACATAGATACATACATAAGGAGAGAGAGAATAGAAAGGAGAGAGAGAGACCAGCGGAGATTTTAGAGAGAAAATCGAGGGAGTGATCAGCGACAAAGTGATAATGAGTGGAGAGAGAGTTGGCCATGGTCTGGGCAGGCCGCCGTGAAAAGCAGCGGTGATCGGTTTTCGTGTTTTTCGGGCAGCGGCTTCGGGAGTCGATTGGGTGGTCATCAGTTGTCCGTTTCTAATAATCAAATATATTTTCTTGATCTACTCTTCGAGTCCTATCTATCTGTGTAAGTCTTTTCCTCCAATTTGCACTTTTATAAAAGATCGTTTTTTTAGGGCTTTACCCTAATCCGAATTTACATCAATTATAATGACATCTAGATCGTTTCAATTACGTTTAGGGACTATTTAAGAACCGTTATTGGGCGGTCCAGAACTGTTTCTAACCGTTAAGTGGGTTTCGGCTTGAGTTTGGAGGTATTTAACAAACGAGCTGTCGTTTGCGTAGGTAAGGGGGAGGAATATGATTTCGCTTTAGAGGCGGTTGTGTGTTTTGTTTATTGTATGATAAGCTATGTAAAATGGTTAGTGTGTATTGCATCATGTTATTGTATTTTGTGTGTGTAACAGTTTCGCATCGTTATTTTTATGGTGATTATATTGTGCATAGCAATTTTACTATTTTTATTATAAAATGAATTGTGGAAAAATAAAATGATTTAAATGTGTTATTTAATTAAATATTTTTAAAAATCTGAAAGTGGTGAAAGTGTGAGAGTGGTGATATCGTGTATACTCTTGTGGTGATACTGTGTATACTTTTGTGCTGATGTGTTTATCTAATTACATCAAAAATTATAAAGTGTGTTTTATGTTTTATTGTGGAGTTTACTGTTTTCGTGTTTGGTATTCGGAGTCTTTTACATTTATTTTAGGAATTGCAGTACCAAGTGTTATGGTGGAGCTGTGTCAGCTTACGGTGAGATCCCGGAAACTTGCGCAAGGATTAGGTATATCGTTACCATAGGGTTAGTCCCCTTAGAGCCGGCCCCATATCTTTTGGTCACACATTAGTGTCAGGATATGGGTGAGGGAACCATTGCACTTTGGGTCATAGAGCAGAGTGACTCTAAAAGTGGGTACATGTGAGGCAATCCCGACTTTGTGTTTCGTTGAGTCTTGTTTTATTTTGGTTTGTTTTATTTTATTTTGTTTTATTATTAATTCAGTTGATCTTGATTATATGTTCATTTACTTGTGTTGCGAGTTATATTTGTTGATGTGTTTTTCGTGCAATTGCCTTTGTCATTATTTGCCAAGATATCATATTTGCTATGTTATGACTGTGTGTGCGTGCTTAGTAGCACGCGCTGTTTTTAAAGCGAGATTGTTTTCTTACCTCCTTTCTTTGTTTTCTGTATATTTTGTTCACGATCGATGTACAGGGGCTGACGTAGATAGTGGCGAAGTTTAGAGTGCTTGTATGAAGCTCATTATCATATTACACGTGATCGCGCGCATGCTAAACTTGTTTTTTTATTCATTTTGGCATTATCTCATTTTGAGCCTTCTTGGCCTAGTAAGCGTTTAACGCGAGATTAATTTTCTTTTGGTTGGACTAACTTATCTCGTACACTTGTATATTTTAGATTACGCTATTTTATAGAATGTCAGCTGGGTTAGATTTGATTTATCCTTGTTGGATTATTTGGTAATCGCGTTGCGATTTTATTATGTGTTGTTTCAGGCAGGTCTAATTTATTGGAAACACATAGATACGCAAAGTTCATGCCGAAATTTTCTAAAACGTACTGTATTGTTTGTTTTGTCACATTTGAACACCGTTGGCTGCCCTTAGGTCAATTTAATGAATCAAATATGATTATTGGCATGGCCTGAATTATTTATTTAGTTATATTGATTGACATATTATCGAATGGCATTCCGCATGTTTCGTTATTTAAATTTTTTCCTTTTTATTTTAATTTACATTCACGACCCGGGTTTATCCAAAATCCGGGGCGTGACAAATAACATCATCAGGTAACTTGCTGATCCTGTCGATTCCAACACTTGAACAGTCCTCGGTGGTCTTATGATTTTTCAACGTTGGTTGTAATGGAGAATCAGAAGAAGCTATCTTGCTTAAATTTGCACAATAATGCTGTTATTAATAAAGCTACGGTTTGAAATCTAAACCTAAACCTACGGTTTGAAATCTACGGTTTGAAATCCAAACCTAGAGAAAGAGGAATAGGTCACTACTTATAATACTAGGAATAGAGGGAAAAATCACTTAAGCAAATTAGGAATAGGGTTTTAAGCAAAAAGTCACTCATTACTTGATCTCTGCCCTTTTATTTACCTCTTCACCTTCGTTTAGCCAATTTATCGTTTACAGTATTGTTGTTAATGGGTACTACATAAGTATATGGTTAGTATTGCATATCAAAAAAAAGTATACTGCATATATGGTTAGTAAAACTCTAACTGGTTCGAGTGCTTCAAAATAACACGTTTAACGTCCAATGATAACATTTGACAGTTAATAATACCCGCCCTAAGGCTATAAAGTTGGAATTAATTGCACAACATATTTTCACTTGGAGCATCACAAAATAGAATGATTGATACTTAGTTTATCACAGAGAGCAATATATTATAAGAGATTTATCAGTGAAAAATTGTGCCAATGGGAAGAAAAAAACCAGAATTAACGAAGTTCAAATTTAATAGAAAATTTTCGTGTAGGAGTTTATAACTTATCTACAACGTTATTTTTATACCGTCAGATATTGAAAATATACATAAATAGAAAAACAATCACCTTAAATGAACCGTCCAGCAAAAATATATGTCATCTTTTTATAAACTAGGAGTGAGTTGGTTCGCAAATTTTAGATAACAACAAAGTTTTGAGAAGGTTAATCACAATTCAGAAGCAAACAAAGTACAATAATATTAATTGGAAAACTCTATAACTCGCGATAAGAGAAAAAACGAATGGTAACAAAAAAAACAGGAGGAGCAAAATTCTGTTGTTGATTACTAACATAATACAAACAAAACAGCAACATAAATTGTGGAAAATATTTAGCAACAGAATCAACATCTTTTTCGCAACCGAAATTTAGCAACACCGCCATTTGTTACTAAAAGAGTCGACAAGTTTTTAGAACGAAACCAGCAACAAAATTACCATTAATTTATCAACACAGCCTCTCCAAAAAATTGGCAACATAAAAATATGTTACTATAGTTAAGTATTTATTTTTAATTGCAAATAGCTTGTAGGATAAGTTTCTTTAAGTTAAAATGTGGTGATATGTTACTTATACAAGTGTGTTACATTTCTTATCCAAGACGGTCGATAAGGGAAAATAATGATATGGGAATAAAGAAAAAGAAAACAAAAAAGGGGAAAAATGAATGGTGGGCTGTATGCAAGGTAAAAAGTAGACCGATAATTGTTCAACATCCTAATGTTGAATCGGAAGACACGGAGGCATTTAAAGATGATGAAAGTCTTGGACATCGGATTACAAACCTTGAGTTTGGTCATGTGCCATTGAACGCTGCCGATCCCGAGCCGGGATACCAAATCCATATAATAGAAAGTGATGAAGAAAGAATTTTATTAGCGAGCTCATCCAATTCGAGCGATGATGATGAAAACAATAATTAACGAGAAGCACGAAAACTATTCCGGTACACTTTGAAAAATTTGGAAAATAAATTTGTTTCCCTCTTTAATTTTTCACATCTCTCACACTTATTTTGGTAAATTTTTCACATTTTCCACACTTCGTTTTGGACCAATGTTTCCCCCTTATTCTTTTTTCATTAACACTTTTATCGCACTGTATATAACGTAAGACATGTATATCACTCTCTCTCAACATAGACATATATATCACTCTCTCCCCCCCCCACCCCCCCCCCACCCCCAAAAAAAAAAAAAACCCTAGCCGCTCACTCAACCCACTCACTCACTCACTCACAGGTCTCTCTCTTTCTTTTTTTCTATTTCTCCTTTTGTCTGTATATATTTTATTTGCTTGTTTAATAGTTTGATTATGATATTAACTATTTAGTTGTGTGTATATGTGAAAATATTGCATAGTTTATACAATTTAAGATGATGATTTGAATCTGAATATTGCATAGTGATGGTATATTAACACTAAAATTGATCTAATTGATGCAATTATTAAACGTATTCTTAGCTTTTTTCCATCCTCTTTTTTCAGCTTAAAAGTTATAAACAAGCAATCCCTGATCTAGTATGGTTTGTTGGTTGTGTAAAATGGTTGCACTTATTTAGTTAAAAGAAAATCAGTTGTTGATAAATCAAAAATTACTCTTTTTTACTACCAAATTTGTGTTATAATCATTCAAAACAGTGTCTTTCACCATGATTAAATAGATTGTGCCTTTTTAAACAAACAATTCCTAAGCTAATAGATGTTGTTTGTGTAAAATGGTCTTACTTATTTAGTTTTTTATTTGGGTTAAATCAATCATTGGCAGAGTTTTTTATTTGCAGTTTTAGACACTTAAATAGCTATGGCCACTGATAAGAGTATAATTTTTTTTGCTTAAAAGTTATAAGTTGGTAAATGGTCACTGGTATATTAACACTAAAATTGATCTAATTGGTGCAATTATTAAACGTATTCTTAGTTTGTACCTATTTCAAATCATGTATATACATCAAATGTACATATTTTTACCAAGATAGGTGTATTAGATCTGCTGTTTATTAGTTTGAAAATTCCATGAATAATTGTCTTTATAGTGTTAAAAAAGGAGTTGCCACTCTAATTATGATATATCTAGTTATTTACTAAAACTTACTGTAACGTTTCAGTTACTTTCTGTCTAATTTTCAGTTACTTTCTGATTATTAAACTTTCTAATATAATTGTCTCTAATTTTTACCATTTTGATGTTCAAATTCTCCAACTTCAGATGATGGATTTTTCCCAATCTTTCCAATATTTTCTGGAATACACGGATCATATTGCATAACAGGCACACAATCTAAATGCTACTTTTCTTGAACTTCAAATTCTTTAGCATAACTTCAAAACATTTTCCCACATCCATTATGTTTAATATTTTTTTTTCTGCTCTTTTTATTTGTTTTATCCCCTCCCTTACTCGCATTCTTTCTAGCAAGTCTTGCTGTTTTTTCTGGTCTTGTTCCACCCTCTTATTACATAATTTTTTCTTGTCGGTAGCCACAATACTCCCATGTCACATGAACCTCTTTTACATCTGATTTATCTTTGTACCTATTTGAACACTAGAATTAGCATTCATTGTATTCAAACTAGACCTAAGGATACATTCATTGTAATCATTAAAGATAAAAACTTTTCCAACACCAGAATTAGCATCTGGACTAGCCATTTCCCAAAATACTCCTAGCTGAATGAGTCCGGCTATTAAGAAAAATTATGAAAACCTCAAACTCATCAAAACCCTTACATGTGTTAATTTTGTAAGCAATTAAATCCTAAATTTTTTGGTCTTTTGGTTTGTTTGTAGGGTTATGGGAAAAATACCTTCATTTGATGGTGATTCTGGTGACGCGGTTTTGGTAGACATGGGTGTGGTTCTGGTGGACTTGGGCACAGGCCCGGTCGTGATTCTGGTGTGCACGGTTCTGATACATCATCGGCAGTTCCGATAACGTATCAACTAGGTGATACGCCGAACACTCCTGATGAGTACCCAAAGGCCAATAAGATATTGATCTCCCGGAAGAATTACTCGGTAATTAGATTCATATTTACACAATTGTTTTATTAGTTTTTGCAATGTCTACATTCTTTCTCAACAAATTGTTTTTAGTTTTTAATAGGTTTCAACCATCGACAGCTACAAAAATGAACCAGATATTCAAAAATAAAGTAGAAGAAGAGGGGTCGAATTGGACAAAAGTCACACCTGAGATGAAAGATAACTATTGGGAAGAATTTAAGGTATATCGATTTATTTAGGATTTCAATACGTTTAAGTATCGAGGGTTTCAAAGTTGTGATCCTAGCTTTATTTATCCAGCAAACCTTATCTAACAGTTTAACAATGTATGAAATGAATGTATAGAGTTGTGAACCTAGCTTTATTTATCCAACTAAACTGGAGAACATTAATAAAATTTTAGTCTGGGAATGTAAAAGTGTATTTTCTATATATATTTTCTTCACTTTTTGTCATAGGAGTTACGTTGAGTTGGAGTGAAAGTGAAAGTTCCTAATGTATAATTTTTTACTTCTTGTCCTTCCAAAACTGAAGTTACATTGCTTAAACTAATTTAACTGTAAAAGTGTCTTTTCTATGTACTGTGAAAGTTACAACTCTCAAGTTGGGCTGTTTTGCATCTAATAATTTCATGTTTTGAATTTGCATTTAGTTGTTTGTTTACAATTAAAGTTTATGATATTCGGTTTGATATTTTGTAAAAACACTTCATTTGGGCTAGAGGGGCAGAAGAAGAGGTTAAACAGTGTTGGAAGAAAACAGACGGGAGACGCTATCGGGATTTTATTAATGATCGAAAGGAGGCGGTGCGAATGAACTATATTCCGGAAACTGTTTGGAATAAGTGGAAAGCGGAATGGAACACCCCTGAGGCGTTAAAGTTATCAAGGAAGAAAAAGCTGGCACGTTTGGGCCGTAACGGACAGTGTTCAAAGCACCCCGGAGGATCAATTACTGCTTCTGAACATGCCATTCATTAAGTTGTAATATTTTGGTTAACTTATTGATTAGTAATTTCCATATTATGTTTTACATTGTTTCAATATATATATATATGAAAATTACCAGCACAGCAACTGAATTGTAACATCATTCTAGATTTTTTTTATTCAGTGTACAATGTATTGTAACACACTTTAGTAACAAAATAGTAACATATTATAAACTTTTTAGTAAATAAATAATATAAATAGTAAACATAATGCAATCAATGATAGCTACAATTGCCTAAATATTAGATGAGATTGATAGACAATTTGTAACAAAATAAGTGTGTTACAAAATTGTTGCGTTTCACATCCAAAAAAATCCATCAAGTAGCAACCCACAAAATATGATTCAATTATGTTACAAAAATAGCAACATAAAAAGTATGTTACTGTTTTGTTACAAATGATATTTGTGTGTTGCAAATTCAGTTACCGTCATCTGCAACAATATTAACAATAACATACATTTTTTTATTGTTAAACTGTTGTCAATCTCATAACATAAATAGCTTAAATAGTAACAATTTTTTTTTTTTGTTATTTGGATTTTTTCACTATAAAATCAAGTGACAACAATACAACCAACATTGAAATTCGGAAGTTAAAATTTACAACTACATACACGTGCCAACAATATTAATTTTTCCTATTTTTTTTATCGAACAAATTTGTGTAGTTTATTATGGTTTACATATTTCCTTAGTCCATCAATATAGTCTTCCTTTACTTATTCATTTATACCAAAATTTTCATTCGTCCCTATATTTTATCAACTGCCATTAGCAAAATAACTATACGAAAACTTTTCTTGTGCTTCAATAGTTTTGAAGAGTACTGTTCTCTTAGGTGTATTTTAAATCGTACATGTATTTTCTACGGTTCTGCCCCTTTATAGTTTGTAAGCATATTAGATCGTGCTTGATTTTGATCCTTTTTCTTATAAATTTATTATTGTATTAAAATGGTCTGCTTCTCAAGTCTATATCTGGCATTATAGTTGATATTGTTCTAAAATAAAAAGAATTGTTAGTGCAGTTACATCTTTTTATAGATTGAGAAATATAACTTAATAGTGGGATAAAGATCCCTTTTAGCTTTTAGATTAAATAACTGCAGCAATAAACATTTGTATCTTTTGTCGATTGAAAATAAATTCATTTGTGTATGTAAGATCTATTCTTATTGAGAAGTAATCACGAACAGAAAACAAAACTCTTAATATATAAAATTAGTTTTCGGCCTTATTCTGGGAAAAAATACGTTTAGGATACTGTACTACTAGTTTTTATCGATTACCCATTTTAATAATTGGGGTATAAAACTATAAAATTTGTCACAATTGAGTACCTATCGTTAAATAAAATGATAAAATTGCACTCACATTCTCTTGACAATCACATGTTTAGTGCATTTATATCAGCATCCGTCAAAAATATATACCAAATGTGAGATATAGTGACTGTAATTTCGTCGATTTATGTTGTTAGTCCGTTAATTTGACAAAATTTCGTAGTTTGATACCTCAATTGTTAAAATTGATAGTTCAGTAACTAAATCGTTAAACACTGTTAGTACAGTACAGTAAACGTATTTTTTCCCGCTTTATTCTTGAATTTACTAGCTTGACGTCCTTATTCAGTTTGATGATCTTACTGAACCTATGGATAAAATTGCATAGTATTTTTATACACCGAAAAAGATTAAGGCGTGTTATCATGGTTGTTTCAGGTTTTGTTTTTTTGAAAGTTTAATTCATTTCACACAGGAACTGCCCTGGCCAAAACATATAAGGATTAAGGATATGAGACTAAAATACACCTACATCAACCTAAATCTATACACAAATGACAAACCAACTGATATTTAGCCAACATCAAAGGCAACTGTGCTACACATAGCACTACTTAAAACTTGGTGCTTAACATACAAACTCATACAATTTAAAATCCAGAAATTGCATTCATCAACTATTGTAGCATAATGTCTATCCTTCTTTTCATGAATTCTCCTGTTTCTCTCATACTAAAGCTGGCAAGTTACCACCGCGATTGCAATCCTACAAGCCGTTTTTTCTACTCTCTTTGCCATCATAATCAGTTATTACCATGTAGAACTAAACCATACAGAGTGTAAATTTTGTGCCAAATTTGTTTTTGAGTATACGCAGTTAGTGAACAAGTGCTCGTTGTCCTCACTCTCTTTTCTGCCTAAGGCACGTTAACTAAACATATATCTTTCTTATGAAGCTTATCTATAGTGGGAAGCTTCCCCAAAACACCAACCCACAAACTGAAAGAATACTTGGGTATGTTCGGCCTTTTCCATAACCATTTTCCCCACTTCTTTTTCAGCCAATTTGTTTTTAGGTCCGGTCTTTCCAAGCAAGTGCCACTGTAAACGTATCCTTCTTTGGGCCCCATAGAACAACATCTTCATTATTGTCCAGCTGAGAAATATAAATTCTAGCCATGTCAAGTAAATAATGTGGGCATTGATTATAAACACACCATTCTGAAGAAGATCCCCTACTAATAACTGGCTCCCCATCCCTGAATAACATCTCTGCCTACAAATCCTACCACCGATTCATTTTCTAACCACCTATCAAACCAAAAGTTTGTGCTTTTACCATCACCAATCTTGTGAAAGAAGAGAGTTTGAACGTTATTTCTTCGCATGTTTTTTATTTGTGTATGTTTTTCAATTCTTTTAACTAGTGTATCTCCCGGTCGAGAAGATAAACCTATAATTTGATTATGATAAGGAAATTATTTGAAATCATATTGGTTTAGCAAGTAACAATGTTTTCTTTTATATTTTCTTTCCAAGATATGTTATGTTCTTTTTTATTTTCTTTTTTGCGTGGTTTGGCGAACATCTTTATTTAACATCTGATTTTTCTTTAGTTTTAAATGCTTTCTCTAGTTTGTCGTGAATGATATGCTCTTGTGTCTTTCTGTCTTTTTAAGTAAATATTCTCTTAGTTAAGTTATGCTGATGTCAAAATTTAGAGGTTCAAATTAAATCAGTCACATAACAAATGATTTGGACACTGTCAAGTTTACGAAGTGAAGAAGGACTTCATTAGAATGTGACTACTTGATAGATTCAGAATAATCTATTCTGACTGATTTTCAAAAGACCCTGCTCTTATATAAAAGGAACACCAAAATTAAAACAAATTGGCAATGACGGGAAGATGGTTGTGCATGCTGTATCAAGTTAACACTCTTTTGGCAGTGGAAAAAACTACCAAGGACAACAAAAAATTCATGCTGAAGCAAAAGATTGCGATGAGCCACGAGCAAATAACTTAAAACTTCTGTCGATAAAAAGACTGAGAAAAGCAAGAAAGTCTCATCCATTTACCATTCATCCACGTAACATGACACGATATTTTAGTTATATGAGATTACAGTTTCTCATAAAATGATTAGAAAAATATAAATATGATGAACAAAACGATCCTTTCCAAGAAAAACATCTCAAAAAACATACTCAAGCTAAAGCGTATGGTTTATATATATGGTTAAAGCTTCCATATATTTCAAGAAAAACTTATGTGTTCAGACCAGTATATAATTCTTAGAAGTGGTTTCTTTTGCAGGTTAAGATTTTGTTTTTACTTTTCTTGTATGCACTTTTTTTCAGAAAATTTATGATGGATCTTGAATCTTACCTCTAGTGCGTGAACTTCATCCATAGGTTGTGAGCCAATGAAAAAGCACATTTTTAGGGCTTGGCCCGAACTTGTTTCTAGCTCTTTATGACATGCGCATAAAGAGTTAAAATCAATAGGGACTTTGTGCTTTGACCACCGTTTAACCTCCTCCGCCGGACGGAGCTGTGAGAAGGTTAAATCTCTACGGTATAGATAATAAATATAAAGCGTGTTGAATGTAAGTAGGGTTAATATTACTCTATTATTAAGTGTATGTCAGAGTTTGTATGGGTTCAGATGATCTTCCTTCTTGCATTATGAGCCGTTTATATAGGGCGTATCTTTCATGATTGGTATGATCTTACCAATCATATCTTCTTTATATCTTTGTGTATCCCTAATGCCATGTTGAGATATATTCTGTTATATCTCCTGTATATTTCCACCGACTTGGCTAGCCCGAAAGGGTGACGCTAATTCTCCTCGCTGGCCAGGGGAGCTCTCTTGGGGACCATGCCTCTTTTATTATCCTTCGAAGGCATTGATCTCGTAGCTTTATCCCTTCAGATAGTCAAATATCACTCGCGAGGAGGCCCTGACGTGGGCTCCTCGTCTATCTTCTAGTTTTGCTGACGGGTATGTTTTCCTTTGTGCTTAAGGAATGTATCTTTAAGGGTTTGATCATATATTTATAGGTATGTCTTCATAGATTTGGTGTCTTCTCTCCTTCATGGGTTATCTGATTGGTTATCTAAATATATGAGTATCCTACAGGTTATCTCGCTGATAAACTCCTCGACGAGAGAAGTGAATTCAGAACCTTATCTGCTCTCCTCGACAGGGCCACTAAATGTTCATTAACTCCGTCTTCATTGTTAGGTTTCAGACCGCATGTATTACAATCTCCGTGGGGTCCTAACCCTAATTTTTAACCTCCATCAACAGCTCCCTAACAGTGGAAGTGCGAGAATCTGACTCTCATATTTTTAAAGTCCTTATTATTTCTCTTGGATCTCATTCTTTATTCTTCTCCTTCGGAGATACTTCGCTTATTAGAGTTCTTTTTGCCTTCAACGGGCCGAGGGCCACATTCAAAGTTTACGTTTCTTTTTCCCTTTCTAATTATAGAAAAAGGGTTATCTTTCATAGTTTCATCCTCCCCACATGGTCTTATCAGTACTGCTAGATGTACGTTAGTGAGGGAAGTAGTGCAAGGTTTTTGCCACGTGTTGTGCAAGAGTTGGTTTTCCTTCTTTCTTCTTTGTGACATGCTGCTGCCTTTCAAATAATGAATGCGTTGGTGGGACATATTGATGGTTGAATCTTTTCCACTTCCCGATTCCTGCATGAATGCTGAGAAATGGGATAGTGCGCCTTCATCATTAGGACCTATAAATATGAGAATTCGTGCTGGCCTAACTCCCTTTTACTTCCTAACCTCTTGAATTTCCATCATCTTGTCGTTTAAAAAAATAAACCTTCTCACAAAGATAGACAAAAATGGAGCCATCTTCTCCTTCATCTTCCACCTAATCTATATCCTCTAGTGAGCTTGACACTGTGATGGACAAACTGTTGGGGGACTTATGAGGTCCAGCCATCGCAGTTGGCCCTATTTCCTTTGCGACGCTTGTTGCGGCACATGAATCGCCTATTCCGATCGTTACCTTGCCCTCTGAAGAATGATAGCACTCGAAATCCTCTTCAAGACAAAAAAGGACGCATGCAAGCATAACTTGTTCTCAAATTTCTTCCGCATCCTCAAAGTTCTTGATGCAAGAGTTGGCGTATCGCCATGTTCGCCGCGGTTCTCGGCCTTCGCGAGCTTCCCAAGTTGCTTTTGTGCCTCCCCCCAGTGATGGGACTCTCATACCCAAGGGAGGTGTTTCCTACCCTCTCCCTGAAATGGAAGACACACCTTGGGAAAGGACTATTCTCCCAGCGAGGAGCGCTGCCCCGGGTGGTCCCTCGAATTGATCCTACATGGACCTTCTCTTCACATACGGCTAAAGAGTTGGCCAGGGAGGAACATGGGGATCGAGTTGAAATCGTAGAGCGGCTCCTCGGCTTATTTGAGATCCTTCGTGGTATATCCAAGACGTGGGAAGAGATCTCGATATATAATGTTGACCACGCTTCCTTGGTTGATCAATGCGAGTCCAATGACTAGTATGTCGATTGACGTTGCGATACACAGTGGCAGGTTATGCAGAGCGGAAATACCAATTAGGTCTTCAGGGCCAAATCTTGGCAGGATTGTGGCTTCCTCTGCGGTTCCTTTTGCCGTATTGGTCTCATTACGTCATTGTTTCTTTTTTGGTCCACCCTTGCGTGGGATTTCTTCTTTGGGTGGATTACTATATGTTTTACTTGGTGTTTTTCTGGCCATCTGAGGAAAGATCGATAAGTTGGTGATTCACTTTCTTTGAATCGGTCATGCTTAACTCCTTAGCAGAGCGAGTCGAAGCTTTTAACTGTGGATCTTTCCCGCTGACGGTGCCATTTGATGAACCTTGAATTTTAGGTCTAGTGCATGAACTTCATTCACAGGTTGTGAGCCAATAAAAAAGCTCATTTCTAGGGCTTGACCTGGACTTCTTGCTAGCTCTTTAGGACCTGAGCATAAACATCTAAGATCAAGGGGGACTTGGTGGTTTGACCACCGTTTAACCTCATCCGCCGGGCAGAGTTGTGATAAATTTAAACCTTTAGGGTTTAGATAATAAATATAAAGCGTGTGGAATGTAAGTAGGGTTAATATTACCCAATAATTAAGTGTGTGTATGTATGAGTTCGTATGGGTTTAGATGATCTCATTCTTGGATTATGAGCCCCTTATATAGAAGGTGGAGGTGATCTAGGGCATATCTTTCATGATTGGTATGATCTTGCCGATCATATCTTCTTTATATATTCGTGTATCCCTAATGTCATGTTGAGATATATTCTACTATATCTCTTGTATCTTTTCACCGACTTGGATAGACCGAAGGGGCGATGCCACTTCTCCTCGCTGACGAGGGGAGCTCTCATGGGGATTTTCTCTCTTTTATTAGCCTTTGCAGGTGTTAATGTCATAGCTTTATCCCTTCGAATAGTCGAATATCCTTCGGCGACGAGGTCTTGACGTGGGCTCCTTTTCTAGTTTTGTTGACGTATATATTTTACTTTGTGTTTAAGGAATGTAATTTTAAGGGTTTGACCCTATATTTATGAGATATGTCTGCATAAATTTGGTGTCTTCTTTACTTCATGGGATCTCTGATTGGTTATCTAAATATAGGAGTATCTTTCAAAAGTTATCTCGCTTATAAGCTCCTCGGTGTGAGAAGCGGGATCAGAACTCTATGTGCTCCCCTCGATGGGGCCACTAAATGCTCATTAACTTCGTCTTCATTAATCGGTTTCAGACCGCGTGTATTACAATCGATGCGGGCTGATAACCCTAGTTTTTAACCTCCATCAATTTATTAATAAAATCATAGGGTTTCACTCATTTATATATATATATATATATATATATATATATATATATATATATATATATATATATATATAAACTTATGCAAACTATATATTAATTTTGAATCGTCTGTCATGATAAGTATTCCAGAACAAAATGACATCTTTGAATGGCATCATTGGGCTCTATGTAGGTTCGTTATGTTTTCCCACATTATGAGAAGTTAAACATGAATAATGGTTACGGATATGAATTGCTTCTCGCGTTTAAATCATCCCAAAAACCATTGATGAATTACGTACTATGATTATTTCCAAACCTTTATAGAATGTATATAGATTTTTATTATCTATGCATATACGAGAATGAATTACATGTTGGAAAAAACCATGTTTCATGGTGTTTTCCGAATTTGTCACGACTCCAAAATTTTGGTCAAATTTCATGGGAAGAATCTAAAGTTTAGACTCCGTACTCAAGTGGTTTGAGTAGCTTGTGTGACAAGCTTCGAAACGGTATATCGCATGACCTATTCGGTGAATGGGTGGCAAAACAAATGGATGGGGAAGCCACCCAAATGTTTATCCCACATAAAAGAGTAAAAACTATTTTGAATAGTTTATATACATATTCACCACTAGAGAGTGGTAATAATGCGTAGCATAGGTGTGTGAGTAGGCAAGTGCACCACACACGTGCGCGCTCGCTCGGTCTCGGTCTCGGTCTTGGTCTCGAGCTCAGGCACGGGTCTCAGGACTCGGGTCGCGGGAGCGGGACTTGGGACTTGGGGAATGTTCCGGTTCCGGTTCCAAGAAAGTCTGAGAGTTTTGGATAATAACAAAACATTCCCAAAAATTCTAGCAAGCTTGTAAGTAATCCAATTAAATGAGAATAATTGCATCATTAATTCAGCATTTTCGAATACTGAATTAAGTGACCATTATGGTTGAGATTTCAGCGTAGCTTATAAGTAGACAGCTCTCCTCACTCTCTAAACATACTTTTACATTCTGAAAATACCTTGACTTTAGAAAGAGAGAGAACCACCCACCAACAGCTCGACCTTGACTCGTCGCCAGTTTCCGGCGAGTCATCCGAGACTTTGTACCCTGGGATCGAAGCGCCAACGCAACCAGAAACATTAAGGTGGTTGGGCGAATATCGGTTAAGGGCAGACTATCTAACAGTCGCCTCGTCTTTTATTTTTCTGTCTTTTCAATACAGTATTTTAATAACGCAATTTAAATTCTGTAATTTATATTTTTATCTTTTCAATTATGCAATTTTATTTCAGTATTTTAATTTGGTGTACTTAGCTGTAATATTTATATTCTGTCTTTACCTTTCTGTAATTTATTTAAAGTACTGTTTCTATTCTGTAATTTCAATTCTCTAATCTAATTCTGTAATTAGAATAGTTTCATTTCAGTCCCGTAATTTCAATTTCAATCAGAACAGTCCGGATGTTAAGTTTATACTTTACAGTCCGGCAGTTTCTATTTATTGCAATTCAATATATCATATTATTAATTGATAATAATCTGAATAACATTTGGTTTAATTTATATTCAGTCCATACATGTTTTAATCTGTAATCTGAGTTTCAATTCTGAATTAATAAAGATTACACTGGTTTTTGATTATTTCTTTTTAGTCATTTATTATTGTTTAATTGTTATTTCGTATACGGAAACCAACAATCTTAACCGATATTTTTGTTGTTTCTTTCGTGTATTAATTAATACAATTATTTATTTTATAATGAATAATGCTTTTTTGTTTTCAATTCTAAATCATATTAGAATTTGATTTGCAAAGAAAAATTCCAAACAATTTGATTTTGTTTTAAGGATCTTGTTGATAGCAACCGTATTTGTATTCAAGAAGAATCGTTATTAAACCTTTTGATATCAACTGTATTGGTAATCAAAAGGAAACCTTTTAATTTTCTTTTTGTCGTTAATAAAATTCTTTTACAAACCCAAATTTCAGTTTTAGTGTTTTGTTTATGGAATTTATTGTACACTTTTCTCATACGTTTTTGTGTTGTCGTTTCAGATGAAAAACACTTCACCCATAGAGCTGCATGTCGGGAGTGAGGATGACCCAATGGTTGGTGGAAATATCCATAACACCGGGGGCGATGCGATTGTGGGGGCTAACGCCGATGACGTAGCTGCAGCGGGGGGGTCGTCGCGGCTGCGGCTACGGCCAAGGCCGTGGCCAAGGCTGCAGCTAGAGCCAAGGCTGTGGCCAAGGGCAAGGCACCGATGTATTCGGCAGTGCCTACTTTGCCGACTTCTCATCTGGAGAAACCGGAAAAAATTAGGGGGGACAACTTCAAACGTTGGCAGCAAAAGATGCTGTTTTATCTCACCAACCTGAATCTGACCAGGTTTCTTAAGGAGACTGCTCCCGTCCTAAGCGAGGACGATCTGGACGAGCAGTCATTCTCTGTGGTTGAGTCATGGAGACATGCTGACTACCTATGCAAGAACTATATCTTGTATGCTCTAGATGACACGATGTTCAGTGTTTTTGAGCCCAAAGCTACTGTAAAGGAGCTGTGGGAAACTCTCGAAAACAAGTAAAAAGTGAATAATGCTGGACAAAGAGATTTGTTGTCACGGACTTTCATGAGTACCGTATGACTGAAAGTAAGGGTGTCATGGAGCAAGTTAAGGAGCTCCAACTCATTTACCATCGCCTTGAGGCTGAAGGGCTAGTGATTAATGAGCCTTTCCAGGTGGCACTCATGATTGAGAAATTGCTACCGTCTTGGAAAGACTTTCAAAACTACCTAAAACACAAGGGGAAGAAAATTAGGCTGGAGGGGCTCATTGAGAAGCTCAATATCGAGGTGAGCAACTGTCACTATATAAGGAGAGACAGTGGTGCTAACATCTCGATGGCAAATGCCAATGTGGTCAGAAGCTCCAACGTCAAGCGAAAACGTTTTGACAACGGAGGCAGTGCTGTTGTCGCAAAAAAAATTACGGGAACCTGCTTTGTATGTCACAGGACCGGCCATCGTGCCGCGGACTGTTATGACAATAAAAGCACTATTAAGCCTAAGCCCTCCCCCCCTTGAAGAACTTCAAAGACAAGGGGAAAAGGAAAGCTCCAGCTTAGGCACATCTGGCCGAGTGAGGATGAGATGATGGCCACTTCACTGATGTGATCTCTGAGGTGAATCTTGTGGGGAGCAACCCCAAAGAGTGGTGGCTGGATACCAGCACCACAAGCCACATCTTCTCTAACCGGTGGATGTTTAAGACCCATGAGGCGGTAGAGGAAGAAAGCTGATTCATGGGGAATTCTTCTACTTCCAAGGTGGAAGGAAAAGGAACGGTGGTGATGAACATGACCTCTGGAAAAGAGCTGAGGTTGACAGGGATGCTCCATGTTCCGGATATCCGTAAGAATCTGGTATCCGGATCTGTGATGGTGAAGAACGAGTTCAAGCTTGTTTTTCAAACTTATAAAATTGTAATCACCAAAAATGGTGTCTATGTAGGCCGTGGCTATATGACCAATGGCATGTTTAAGTTAAACGTAAAGACACCTGCTCCAAATAAAGGTGCTTAAGTTGAGGATAGCACAAGCAATGTAATGACTGTTGCCCAAGAGGCCAATAATAAGAATTCTAATTTTGCTTATTTCTTTGAGTCATTTCATTTGTGGCATGGTAGATTAGGTCATGTGAATTATAGTTCATTAAATAAATTAATATCACTAAAACTAATACCAAATTTTGTCTTTAATAAGCAACACAAATGCGAGATATGTGTAGAGGCAAAATTAACGAAATCTTCGTTTCAACATGTTGAACGAGAAAGTGAATCTCTCGGTCTAATACACATGGATATATGTGACTTAAAGTTTATACAAACACGAGAAGGGAAAAAGTACTTTATCACATTTATAAATGATTGTACTAGATACTGCTATGTTTACTTAATGAAAAGTAAAGACGAAGCAATCAAGAAATTCGCACTTTATAAGACCGAAGTTGAAAATAAACTCAATAGAAAAATTAAAACATTGAGAAGTGATAGAGGCGCTGAATTTGAATCACCGTTTGAGCAAATATGCGCTGAAAGCGTCATTATACATCAAACCACTGCCCATACACTTCCGAGAAAAATGGGTTTGCGGAACGTAAAAATAGAATGCTAAAGGAAATGATGAATGCTATGCTAATCAGTTCTGAGTTTCCCCAGAACATGTGGGGGGAAGCGATACTTTCCGCAAACTATATTTTAAACAAGTTACCACATAAGAAGCGAGATAAGACTCCATATGAATTATGAAAAGGTCATCAACCCAGTTATAAGAATCTGCGGGTTTGGGGTTGTCTCGCAAAGGTCCTAGTTCCCACTCCTAAGAGGATGAGAATTGGTCCTAAAACGGTGGACTGTGTGTTCATCAGATATGCACATAATAGTAGTGCATATCGGTTTTCCATACACAAGTCGGACAATCCCGATGTGCACGTAGATACGTATATGGAAAGCCGAGAGGCCTCTTTCTTTGAAGATATCTTTTCCCGTAATTATCTACATCTGTACCAACTCAAGAGTTGAACAGTGAAGGAAATGTGGGAGCAAGTGAAACGACAGAGGAAGAGGAAAAGCCTCGGTGTAGCAAAAGGGCAGGGAAGGAAACTTCTTTTGGACCTGATTTCTTAACCTTCATGGTTGAAGGCGAACCGATGACATATAAACAAGCTATGTCAACACCGGATTCCAAATATTGGGAAGAAGCTATCCAAAATGAGATTGAGTCAATCATGTAAAACCACACTTGGGAACTAGTGGATTTTCCGCCAGGATGTAAGTCCCTAGGTCACAAGTGGATCTTCAAGATGAAGTTAAGGGTTGATGGCACGATTGATAAATACAAGGCGAGACTTGTAGTAAAAGGCTTCAGGCAAACTGAATGTGTCCATTATTTTGATACGTATGCTCCTGTCTCCAGGAAAACGTCTATCTGAATCGTCGTTGCTCTCGCAGCTTTGTTTGATATGGAAATACATCAAATGGATGTCAAGACGGCGTTTCTAAATGGAGAACTAGGAGAAGAAATTTACATGGAACAACCAGAAGAGTTTGTAGTTCCTGGTAAAGAGCACCAAGTGTGCAAACTTGTAAAGTCTCTATATGGACTCAAACAAGCATCAAAGCAATGGCACGAGAAGTTTGATAGAATTATGCTATCAAACGGTTTTGGCATTAATGAGTGCGATAAATGTGTCTACACTAAAGGAAGTGGAAGAGACTGTGTCATAGCCTGTCTCTATGTGGATGATATGATTATAATTGGGAGTACTGATACAATAAGCTCCACAAAGAAAATCTTGTCACAACACTTTGATATGAAGGATCTGGGTATAGCTGATGTAATACTTGGTATGAAGATTACAAAAACATCAGAGGGGTATGCCTTGTCACAAAGTCAGTATGTTAAACAAGTACTAGACAAGTTTGACAAGGGCAGTAAAGCGATGTCTAGAACCCCAATTGAGTTCAACTATAACCTGAAAAAGAATTTCGGTAAAAGTGTGAATCAATTGGAGTTCTCTCAGGTCATAGGCAGTCTCATGTATATAATGAATTGCACTAGACCAGACATAGTAAACTCAGTGAGTAGACTGAGCAGGTACACCAGCAATCCGAATGAGGAACACTGGAAGGCCATCATGAAACTTCTCAGCCGATTACGGGTTGCACTATACCAGATATCCAGCGGTACTGGAAGGGTACTCAGATGCCAACTGGATATCAGACTCCAATAGCACAAGGTCCATGAGTGGATATGTGTTTATAATGAGAGGAGTTGTTATGTCTTGGAGATCCTCTAAACAGACATGTATCGCAAGGTCAACTATGGAATCAGAATTCATAGAGTTAGACTTAGCAACTGAGGACGCAGACTGGCTGAGAAGTCTTTTGGAAGGAATTCCAATGTGGGCAAAACTTGTTTCTGCAATAAGCATGCATTGTGATAGTCAATCAGCTATTGCGCGGTCTTAGGATCATATGTATAATGGAAAGTCTCCACATATACGTCGGAGGCATAAATCCGTAAGAGAATTGTTATCCAACAGTGTGGTATCCTTAGATTTTGTGAGATCAAAGGAAAACATAGCGGGTCCACTAAAAAAAGGCTTGACTCAAGTAGGAGTCGAGGCGTCATCGATTAGAATGGGTTTAAAGCCCATTAAATTGGAGTCAATCAGCTATTGCACGGGCTTAGGATCATATGTATAATGGAAAGTCTCGACATATACGTCGGAGACATAAATACGTAAGAGAATTGTCATCCAACAGTGTGGTATCCTTAGATTTTGTGAGATCAAAGGAAAACATGTTGGATCCATTAACAAAAGGCTTGACTCAAGTAGGAGTCGAGGCGTCATCGATTGGAATGGGTTTAAAGCCCATTAAATTGGTGGGCCCCCCCATAGGCAACCCAACCTAAACGGAATCTTTCCTGCTAGGTTCAAAGGGAAACTGAACTGTGAGGGCAACCAAACAAAGCACTCGGGAACCAGTAGTTCCCAGCCCATTTTCCGCGATGACAGTGATAGACCTGTACCATTGTAAGGGTGGTCTTAGGCTCCTAATGATCCAAGTAACTCGACGGTCGAGTAAGGTGAGTCAGGACACCTTCGACTTGGAACCACCTATAACGAGTGTGTAAGGCCGGTACCATGTGATGAGCTTGGGCTAAATCACTAGAGCACTCAGTTGAAGTTGTCATGGCAGTCCAGGCCAAATATGGACAACAACTAAAGGGTCTAGTACGTGGGTAGAAAGGGCAATCTGCGGGTGTCATACTAGGATACACAAAGCTAAAGGGTTCAAATCATCTATGCTATCTAATAGCAGTATTCCGGATGAAACTACACTACGGAAGGTTCAAGGCGCGCGCTACCTGACCTTAGGCAGTGAAATTTTACGATTCTCTTTATTTGCATTTAGGGTATGGGCTTTCGAGCCAATTGCATTCATGTGGGAAATTGCTGGAAAAAACCATGTTTCAAGGTGTTTTCCGAATTGGTCACGAGTCCAAAATTTTGGTTAAATTCCATACGAAGAATATAAATTTTAGACTCCGTACTCAAGTTGTTTGAGTAGCTTGTGTGACAAGATTCGAAATGGTATATCGCATGACCTATTCGGTGAATGGGTGTGAATGGAAATTGGCTCCGAAGTTGGACCATGGAGAGACGAAATCTGGAATTTGGGAGAGGAAGTGGGAAAACAAATGGATGGGTAAGCCACCCAAATGTTTATCCCACATCAAAGAGGAAAAATTATTTTGAATAGTTTATATACATATTCACCACTAGAGATTGGTAATAATGTGTAGCCTCGTAGATGTGTGTGTAGGCAAGTGCACAACACACACGCGTGCTTGCTCGGTCTCGGTCTTGGGTCGCGGGGCATGGGTCACGAGCAGGGGACTTGGGACTTGGGACTTGGGACTTGGGGCTTGGGGCTTGGAACTTGGAACTTGGGACTTGGGGAATGTTTCGGTTCCGGTTCCGGTTCTGGTTCCGGTTCGGTTCTGGTTCTGGTTCTGGTTCTAAGAAAGTCTGAGAGTTTTGGATAATAACAAAACATTCCCAAAAATTCCAGCAAGCTTGTAACTGATGCAATTAAATGAGAATAATTGCATCATTAATTCAGCAGTTTCGAATACTGAATTAAGTGACCATTATGGCTGAGATTTCAGCTTAGCCTATAAGTAGGCACTCTCTCACACTCTCTAAACATACTTTTACATTCTGAAAATACTGCATAATTTTTTCCATAGTATTTTAGAAAGAGAGAGAACCACCCACCAACAGCTCGACATTGACTCATCGCCAGTTTTTGGCGAGTCATCCGAGACGTTGTACCTTGGGATCGAAGCACCAACGCAACTAGAAACATTAAGGTGGTTGGGCGAATATCGGTTAAGGGCAGACTGTCTAACAGTCGCCTCGTCTTTTATTTTTCTGTCTTTTCAATACAGTATTTTAATAACGCAATTTAGATTCTGTAATTTATATTTTTGTCTTTTCAATTATGCAATTTTATTTCAGTATTTTAATTTGTTGTACTTAGCTGTAATATTTATATTCTGTCTTTACCTTTCTGTAATTTATTTAAAATATTGTTTCTATTCTGTAATTTCAATTATGTAATCTAATTCTGTATTAGAAGAGTTTCATTTCAGTCCTGTAATTTCAATTTCAATCAGAACAGTCCGGCTGTTAAGTTTATACTTTCCAGTCCGACAGTTTCTATTTATTGCAATTCAGTATATGAGATTATTAATTGATAATAATCTGAATAACGTTTGCTTTAATTTATATTCAGTCCATACATGTTGTAATCTGTAATCTCAGTTTCAATTCTGAATTAATAAAGATTACACTGGTTTTTGATTATTTCTTTTTAGTCCTTTATTATTGTTTAATTGTTATTTTATAGACGGACACCAACATTACGTACTATGATTATTGACAAATCATCCCGACCCTAATCTTTTACTTATATTAGCAGAAACAAATATTGTTAAAACTATCATGAAGTTCATACAATTGTAAAGGTCATGGGCCATGGCAAACGATATCTCTCAAAATTGGTGAACACTGAATACTATATGTAAGAAGAAATGAACTTTTGTCAACTAGCGAAATTACGATGATTATTATATGTTTATTAATTAGCTTCTATAACATAAAAACAAATTCGATAAGGAGAACCAATAATTTATAGATCTGAAGCTCCATGCTAGTCGCAACAAAAATACTTGAGTGTCCTAATTGAACAATTAATCATTACGAGGTGTTTCGCCCTGAATGATTTCTCATTATTTTAATTTAGCTGGAACTTTTTTTTAATCATTTATATACTGGAACTTAAACAATGCGTAATTATTAATTATGTGTTGGAAAACATGGTTTTTCCATGGGTGTTCCAAGTGTGGTCAATGACCGACTTTTAGTGCAAAATAATAAGTACTTAGCACTAGATTTTATAGCGTTTTCAATTTATTTGAAAAGGTTGTGTGACAAGTTTCGTAACGGTATATACCCTTGACATAAACGATGAGTCGGTATGAATGTAAATTGCCTTTAAAGTTGGTGCAAAAAATTGTTGTAAATTTGTTGGATGGAAGGTTTGAGAGTTGGGAATACATAGAGTATTTAATCCCACATTGAGAATATAAAATTATTTTTATAGTTTATATACACCAACACTACTTATGAATGATAAAGTGTGTTACCACATAGGTGTGTGTGTTAGGCGTGGGTGCGGGTACGGGTCTCGGATCTCGAGACTTGGGTCTCGAGACTCGCACGTCGGCATCGAGTTTGCGCTTTGTGCATTTTTATCGCGTCGTTGTCCTTATCCGGTTCCGGTTCTGGTTTGGTACAAGGATTGAGACAGACCAACTTGAAGTTTGTGAAATTTACAAGTTTGGTCCTTGCACTTCCCAGCAAGTTGTAGCATCCCCATTTAATAAGAATAATTGCAGATTAAGTGCTGCGGTTTCAAAATTGAATGAGCGGATATAAAGGAATGTAATTCCCGAAACTAATTGACCAATTTATGGTTGCGGTTTGCTTATAGAGTATAAAAGGCAACCTCCCCCCCCCCCCCAACACAACACACAACACAATATTCAGCACACACTCACTTGCCACTTCTATACATAGCATTTAGAGAGAGAGAATCACATCACCAATAGCCCGACATGTGGTTCAATGCCATTTTCGTCGAACCAGTTTGCGTTAAACGTTGTACCTTGAGAACGGAGTGTACTTAGCCAAAAACTGAAAAGTAGGCCGGACAAATACCGTTTAAGGGTTACTATTAAACAGTCACCTCGCTTTTATTATTTTAGTCCTTCATTTTTCCTGCATATACTTTTCAGTCCATTTTTCTATTCTTTTATTGACTTTCTTTAATTTACATTTCAGTCTTTTACTATTCTGTAATTACGTATTTTTTGTAATTTCTTTTCCAGTACAGTAGATTAGACTTAATTCTGTTCTGTAATTTATTTATTTTGTAATTTACATTTCATTTCTATATTTTCCTTTAATTACAGAAATAGTCCATCAGTTCAGTAATTATACTATTCTGGTATGTAAGTTTCAGTTAATTACAGAAAGTCCATCAGTTTAGTAATTATATTATTCTGTCTGACGGTTTCAGTTAATTACAATTCAGTTCAACAGTTTAATAATTTATATTAAATCTGTCTGGATTTTAATTTGTCGCAATTTAAATTATGCACGTGTCGGAATATTATATCGAGTCAAATTCATTCAGTGAAATAAAATTGTTTATTTCCTTTTAAGTATGTGATATATTTCCCCATAAGTTATCCTAAACTGTAGAGACTGAGGAGTCGAACAGTGAGAAAAATGTGGGGCAAGTGAACCTGTGGAGGAAAAATAAGAACAGCCTCGGCGATGTAAAAGGGCAAGGAAGAAAATTTCATTTGGTCCTGATTTCGTAACCTTCATGGTAGAAGGCGAACCGGCGACATACCAACAGGCTATGTAATCCCCGAAATTCCAATATTGTGAAGAAGTGATCAACAATGAAGTTGAATCGATTATGTACAACCACACTTGGGAACTAGTGGATCTCCCACCAGGGTGTAAGCCATTAGGTCATAAGTGGATCTTCTAGAGATAGAAAAGTTGACAGCACGATCGAAAAATACAATACGATGCTTGTAGTGAAAGGTTTTAAACAAACCAAATGTGTCGATTATTTCAACACGTATGCTCTTGTCTCCAAGAAGACATCAATCTGAATTGTCGTTGCCCACGCGGCACTGTTCAATTTGGAAATACATCGTATGGATGTGAAGACGTCGTTCTTAAATGGAGAATTGGAAGAAGAAATTTACATGGAGCAACCTATAGGGTTTGTGGTTTCAGGTAAAGAAAATAAGGTGTGTAAACTTGTGAAGTCCTTATATGGACTTAAACAAGCACATAAGCAATGGCACGAGAAATTTGATAGGACGATGCTATCAAATGATTTTCGTATCAATGAGTGTGACAAATGTATCTACGTAAAAGGTAATGAAAATAACTACATGGTAGTTTTCCTTTACATAGATGACATAATAATAATAGATAGTATTGATAATATCAATACTACTAAAAGGATGTTGTCACAACTAATCGAGATGAAAGACTTGGGTGTTGCTAATGTAATACTTGAAATAAAAATTACCAAGACATCAGACGGATGTGCGATATCTCAATCTCATTATATCAAGCAAGTACTTGACAAATTTGATAAAGATAGCAAGGCAACGTCCTCAACACTCATAGAAGTTCTCACTGACATCAAGAAAAATCATAGGGAAAGTGTGAGACAATTAGAATATTCTCGGATAATATGCAATCTCATGTATGTCATGAACTACACTAGACCGGATATAGCCAACTCTGTGAACAGACTGGGTAGGTATACCAGTAATCCTAATGAGGAGCACTAGAAGGCCATCATGAGGCTTCTCATGTATATAAGATTTACTGCCAACCATGGGTTGCACTACACGAGATATCCAGCGGTGCTAGAAGGTTATTCAGACGCTAACTGAATCTCACACTCCAATAGTACAAGATACACAAGTGGATATGTGTTTGTACTAGGAGAAGCTGCATTATCATTGAGGTCTTCTAAACAAACATGTATAGCTAGATCAACTATGGAATCAGAATTCATAGCGTTTGATCTAGCAACTGAAGAGGCAGTTTGGCTGAAAAGATTGTTAGAAGGTATTCCCATGTAGCCAAAACATGCTCTCCCATAAGCATGTACTGTGATAGTCATTTAGCTATTGGACGGGCCCAGGATCACATTTATAATCGAAAGTCCCGACACATTCATCGGAGACATAAATACATAAGAGATTTATTAGCTAACGGTGTGGTATCCTTAGACTTTGTGAGGTCTAAGGATAATATTGCAGATCCATTAAAAAAAGATCTTGACTAAGGATAAAGTCTATGCCTCATAGAAGGGAATGGGGTTGAAGCCCATCAAATTGGAAACCTCCTCATAGGCTACCCAACCCGAACTAGATTATCTAGCTTAATGTTCAATGGGACAATTGGGTTGTGAGGGTGACCGAACAAATCACCCAGGAACATAAGTTCCTAGCCCATTTCTTTGATGAAAGAGTGATAGACCTGTACCATATGAAAGGTGAGCTTAAGACTCTTAATTAATACAATTATCTCGAAGTTTGAGAGGAGTGAGTCAGGACACTCTTGACTTAACATCACATATAATGAGTGTAGTAAGACCAGTACTATGTGATGAACTTGGGCTAAATTGTTAGAGCACTTGGTTGAATTTTCCAAGGCAATCCAGGATCAAATATGGACAACAACTTAGAGGGCCCAGTAAGTGGTGTAGAGAGGGCGCTGTGTGGGTATTATTTTGGTATACACAAATGGGTTTAAAGCTTTATTGCTATCTAGAGGCAGTATATTGAAAGTTATTCTACGGTGGCAGGTTCAAGACGCGCACTACCTGACCTTATGCAGTGAACTCTTGCGGTTCTGTCGTATTGCATTTTAGGGGCATGTTTATTCCAGCCAATTGCATGCATGTGGGGGATTGACATGGTCAATGACCGACTTTTAAGACAAAATAATAAGTGCTTATTACTATATTTTATACCGTTCTTAATTTATTTGGAAGTCTTATGCGACAAGTTTCGTAACGGTATATACACTTGACATAAACGATGAATCAGTGTGAATGTTAATTGGCTTTAAACTTGGTGCAAAAATTGTTACAACTTTGTTGGATGGGAAGTTGGAGAATTGGGAATACATAAAGTATGTAATCCCACATTGAGAATATAATACTATTTTTATAGTTTATATACATCAACACTACATGTGAATGGTAAAGTGTGTTATCACATAGGTGTGTGTGTTTGACAAGAGCACCAAACACGTGCGCATGCTCGGCTCAGCTTGGCTCGGTCTCAGACTTGGAGTCGGACTCAGGCTTGGACACAAGCGCGAGCACGGTCTCGGGACTCGGGTCTTGGGACTCAGGACTCGTGACTCATACATCATGTCTCGTGTCTCGTGCCTCGCGTATCGTGCTTCATGCATCTGATGTCAGGTTTGCGCTTTGCGCATTTTTGTCACGTCCTTGTCCTTATTCATTTTTGGTTCTTCTTCTGGTTTGGTACAAGGAGTGAGACAGACCAACTTGAAGTTTGGAAAATTTACAAGCTTGGTCCTTGCACTTCCCAACAAGTTGTAACGTTCGCATTTAATGAGAATAATTGTAGATTACGTGCTGTAGTTTCATAATTGAATGGGCAGATATTGAGAGGTGTAACTCCCGAAATTTATTGACCAATTTATGGTTACGGTCTCCTTAGAGCCTATAAAAGGCAGCCTACCCCCCCCCCAACACACACAACACACAACAAAATATCCACAACACACTCACTTGTATACATAGCACTTAGAGAGAGAGAATCACACCACCAATAGCCCGGCCTGTGGTTCGGTGCCGTTTCTGTCGTGCCACTCTTTGATAAGCGTTATATTTTGGGAACGGAGTGTCTATAGCCAAAAACTGAAAAGATGGCCGAACAAATACCGTTTAAGGGTTACTGTTTAACAGTCACATTGCCTCCTTTATCTAAGTCCTTTATTTTTCCTGCATTTACTTTTCAGTCTATTTTTCTATTCTATTATTTACTTTCAGTAATTTACATTTTAGTCCTTTATTATTCTGTAATTACGTTTCAGTCCTTTTCTTTTCTGTAATTTCTTTTCCAGTAAAATAGATTAGATTTAATTCAGTTCAGTAATTTATTTTATGTAATTTACATTTCAGTTCTGTATTTTTATTTTATTACTTAAACAGTCCAGCAGTTTAGTAATTATATTATTTTGGTGTGACAGTTTCAGTTAATTACAGAACAGTCCAGCATTTTAGTAATTATACTATTTTGTCTAACTATTTCAGTTAATTACAATTCAGTCTAGTATTTTAATAATTTATATTAAATCTGTCTGGAATTTAATTTGTTGCAATTTAAATTACATACGTGTCGGAATCTTGTATCGAGTCAAATTTCTTCAGTGAAATAAAATTGTTTATTTCCTTTTAAGTACGTGTTATTTATTTTATTACTTTCCGAATCCATTGAATTTTCAGCATTATGCTAGACTTGATTTCGATTCATTCAAGTTGCAGGTATAGTGACACAAATCTAGGCCATATTAAGCATCTCTTCTATTATAGATTAAAATTTGTTTTTGTTACTAACATTTCAAACCACTCCGAATCGACCATCTAATTATCTCAAATTTCAAAAAATATAGACTCCAGCATCATTAGTAACCTCCCTATTTAGCTAAAGGAGACATAACATAAACGAATTTTATAGACCTTAAATCTTAGGCCTAGTGCGTGAACTCCACTTACATGCTGTGAGCCAATGAGAAAGCTCATTTCTAAGACTTGCCTCGGACTTCTAGGTAGCTCTTTATGACCTGCGCATAAATAGCTAAGATCAATGGGGACTTGGTGGTTTGACTACCATTTAACCTCATCCGTCTAACGGAGCAGTGGGGAGGTTAAACCTCTTAGTGTTTTGATAGTGAATGTATATATTTATTGAATGTAAGTAGGGTTAGTAATACCCGATAATTAAGTGTATGTCTGAGTTCGTATGGGTTTAGATGATCTCCTTCTTGGATTATGAGCCCTTATATAGGTGGTGGAGGCAATTTAGGGTGTATCTTTTGTGACTGATATAATATTATCAATCACATTTTCTTCACATCTTTTGTTTCCTTAATGCCATGCTGAGCTATATTCTGCTATATCTCATGTATCTTTCCACCAACTTGGCTAGCACGAATGGGCGACGCCGCTCCTCCTTGCAGGTGAAGGGAGCTCTTCTGATAGACCATGTATCTTTCATTAGCCTTCAGATGCTTTGATCTTATAGTTTTATCCATTCGGATAGTCAAATATCCCTTGGCGAGAAGGCCTTGACGTGGGCTCATCGCCTATCTTTTAGTTTTGTTGTCGGATATGTTTTCCTTTATGCTTAAGGAACGTATCTTTAAGGGTTTGATCCTATGTTTATGAGATATGTATGTATAGATTTGGTGTATTCTTTCCTTCGTGTAATATCTGATTGATTATCTTAGATATTTGAGTATGTTCCAGAGGTTATCTTGATGATAAGCTCCTCGGCAAGGGAAGCAGGTTGAGAACCATATCTTCTCCCCTCGATGGGCCATTAATTTCTCATTAACTCTGTTTTTATTGTTAGGTTTCAGACCGCGTGTGCTACAATTGTTGTGGGTCCTAACCCTGATTTTTAACCTCCAGCAACAACTACCCAACTGTGGAAGTTTGTCGATCGAACTCTCGCAATTTTGAAGCCCTTATTATTTCTCTTGGAGCTCTCGTTTTACTCTTCTCCTTGGGAGATCCTCAGCTTACTAGAGTTCTATTCGCCTTCGAGGGGCCGAGGGCCACCTCCATGGTTCGTCGTTTTTTTTTCCTTTTTAACTATAAAAAAGGGTATCTTTTTATGGATGTATTCTTTCTCCCCCATTGGTCTTGTCACGATGGTTAGAGGTACATTAGTGGGGGAAGTGGTGAGTGTTCTTTTTGTCACATGTAATGCAAGGGTTGGTTTTCCCTCTTTCTTCTATGTGACGTGCTGTAGCTTCTCAAATAATGGCGGCGCTGGTGGGACATATTGATGGTTTGAATATTTTCCACTTCCCCATTCTTGTACGAATGCTGAAGTGGGGTAGTGCACATTCATCATTAGGGCCTATAAATATGGGACTTTGTGCTGGCTTATCTTCTTTATGTTTTCTAACCTTTTGAATTTCTATCATTTTCTTCAATCGCCTTGTCGTTTTAGAGAGAGAAACTTTCCCAAAAATCCAGACAATAATGAACCCATCTTCTTCTTCTACCACCATATCTATATCCTCCAGTGATCTTGAAACTGTGATGGACAAACTATTGGAGGATGTAGGGGTTCCAACCATTGCTGTTGTTCACTGTGACTTTACCTGGATCACCTGGTCAGAGCGCTAGCTTGCCTCCTGAAGAAGAACAACCCTCGAACCCTTTTCGAGCCGAAAGAGGCCACGCGCAAGTGCATCCTCTTCTCAGGCTCCTTCCGTGTCCTCAAAGTTGCTGATGCAAGAGTTGGCACCTCGCCGTGTTCGTCGAGACTCTCGGCCATCATAAGCTTCCTTCCAAAGTTATTGTTGCGCCTCCTCCTGAGAGGGGAACTTCCATGCTCGAGGGGGTACTTCCATCCCTCCTCCTGAAAAGGAGGACACTCCTCGAGAAGAGACCTTCCGAGAAGTGCTCCCCGAGTGGTCCCTCAAATTGATCCCACATGGACCCTTCATTCGCATTACGCCGAAGAGCTGGTCAGGCGTCCTTGTACCCCAGACGTGCCCCCTGATTCCTAGGATGGTAGACTTCCCGTTGTCATGAATAGACTTCAACATCTTGTTGAGGTACACTTTTTTTTCTTGTTATCTCATCTGTCATCTGTGGGTATTCTCTTTTTCATCATGCACTTCTCTTTTCATTTCAGGATCTCTTTTCTTCCTTGGGCCCTTCCTCGAATGTCCAGAAAGGAGAATTTTTTACCTCCTCCAAGTAGATGGAGGATGTATGGAATGAGTGGCTGAAGGAGTCCCTTTCCCAATTGGCCGGTCTCCAGGTGTCTGTGAGAGTGGCGGATCTCTTTTAAAGGCGGAATCCACACGTATTCGTGAGGAGAAAGCAAGGAGGGTTAATGACTCGGCTCCGACGGCTCATATTATGGCCCTTCGACTAGTGGGGCTCCCCTTGAATGATTCTCGTTAGCTTCGATTCTCATTCCCCTACACCGGCTTCCCTCATTCCCATGATGAGACAAAGGGTGTATTGTCTGCTCTTCCTCTCCTTCCGGGTTTTGAGGTAAATATTACTTTGCATTTTCTGCCGCCTTCCTTTCTTGTATTCAATCTTTTTATTGGCTTACCCCATGCATCCATGGGTTGTTTACTCATACCGGAGGGGTGAGTTGTCGGTGAGTGCTGCTGTAAGGAGCAGAAGTTGTCCTCCATTCGTCGAGAGAAAGGGACATTGATGGAGTCCCTTCAGATGCATGAGGCCGAGATAGAGGACCTTCAAGATCGTCATGCCAGAGAGAGACAGGAGTTTCGTTGAAGAATCAAACCCTCGAGGCATCTATTGTGAAATCCCTTATCGTAATTTCTGTTCTTACTATATTTATTTAATTATTTAGTAACTTAATTCATGAATAAATAGGAATATTACTGAGCTTGTCGGTTTCAAAAGTTAAAAGAGGATATTAATGGTAATTAGTAGCTAGTGATGAGTTTTGGAATCTTGAAAGCCTTAGATTATTATGGTAGTACAGTAAACCCTCTATACAGTCATATTGTAGGGAACACGAAAAAATATTACTATATGGAGGTTATTTCTATATAAAGTTTACATATTAAAAAAATAAAAAATATATGTATTTACATAATATTATATACATATACATGGTTCATTATAAGTTAAAACAACCAAATGAATCTATCAAAAGTTTAGTTAAACAAATACATGTATTTTGAAATTTGTAAAGTCAAATACAATCTTTCATATACTTTCTTTACATGTATAAATACTAGGTATATTAAATTAAACATATCAATCAATTTGAGTTATATTTCTTCTAATTTTTAGCAACAATGGCAGCAAAGGTTGAGAAAAGAACCCAAATCACTTAAAAGATTTGCGTCGAGTTGTATCCATGTCGACGAGCTAGTATGGACGCGCAAGTTAAAAGATGTGGTAGCAACACAAAAAATTAAGTCATCATCGCAAACAACCTTACATAAGTATTTTACATCATTATAAATTTATTGTAACTAGATGTATATATTTTTGTAATGAAATGTATTTTATTCCTATAAGGAGATGGATTTATAACTAACGGGACCATAAAAAACTACGGAATATGACAATAGAGAGTTTATTCCTATTTTGAACTGGTCCGAGTTGGTACCGGGATTTTTTATTACTATAGGAAGGTTATTGCTATGTGGAGTATTTTTATGTAGAGGTTTTACTGTAGTAACGTGTAACCATTAGTATTGGAATTTAATGAATTATATAACACACAAAGAGTATATATATATAGTTAGTCAGAAGTTTTACAGTAGCAAATGCATATTATATAAAGATGTGATTAATTAATGCTTTGTGAAAATTGAATACTTTATGAATGTTTCATGCATTTGTATGCTTTTATACGATCAGGAAAGGGAAATGTTAAAACCAAAAGCAATAAATGTCAATCCCACTACAATACAGTATAAATTTTAAATAGTACTACCCATAGAATACATATATATATATATATATATATATATATATACACACACACACGACTCTTTTGTATGGTTTATTACTATCCAGTTTCTTTCTTGCTACTATATACTACAAATGATACAAAATTAGGAGTGACCAAACAGATAAAGAATAGAAAGAATTATAAAGAGAGTTATTCAAAAGACATGAAGAGGGAAAACGGCCTGTTAACATAGGATTTTTAGTGAAGAAATAGTCTTGTAGCTATTTACGGAGGTTCAGAACAGTGTGGTAGTCGCAATTGTTAGCTCTACATGGTGTACAATTATCATTGAGCGGTCTTATAGTCATTTGTTCGGTAATTAGGTGAGTGGTTTTTCTTATTATAAAACATCATTACATTTTCTAACAAATGTTGCAGGCTCAAGTATATTTTGAAAGTATCAAAATTATATATGTATATATCATTACAAGTTGCAGGTTTCAAAAGAGTAAGGTTATTATAATGTATGTTGATAAACGTAAAGAAAGTGAAATGTTTATATGCGGTGATGAACGTATAAGATTTTGAAATAAATTTATGTTATTCTGTTTGGTGATCTTTATGATACAATAATTATAAATTAAGTGATATAAATATACCTGGGAAGTTCAAGTAAACAAAATAAACAGAATCGGGAAGTCTAATTCCAACAAAATAAAGAGAAACATGAAGTTTGAGTCCAACAGAATAAAGAGATTTAGAAAGTCTGAATCCAGCTTAATTTCTCATTATAATTATCGTACTGATCACACCTTTTAATTGTTTCAAAAGAGATTTTTTTATTCATTTTTACAGTTTTATTAAATCGTATGTTTTGGGGAATTTTCTTAAAGATGAAGTATTGTTTTGAAGAAAATGAAAAATGATAAAACTTATTCTCGACCCTATTATTTATTGCAACTTTTGTCATTCACTAAGCTCGTTTAGCTTCCCGCTCGATTTTATAACTGTTTTCAAGTACTTAGAGTTAAGGACGAGTTAGTCGGGACCAGACATACCTTGTAGGATTAAAGTTGTGTACTAATTTCCGTTGCGATTGTATTTTGGATTAGTTTGTAAGAGGTTGAGTTACTATGTAAGAAACAATATTTCCAGAATATTAATAATAGAGTTTTTATGAAAATTTGAGTCTATTTAATGAGTTTTTATTAAGTGTTTAAATTGGCCTTTGTCTAGCACGTACCGTCGCATATGTTATTTGTCCGTGTGACTCCCAATTGGTTTTGGGATGTTACACCTATTCTCCTGCTGCGAGCTTTCCAATCAGAGGAGGGCCCTTCGCTGATCCCTTACTTTTCGGGGGTGGAAAGCTTTGCCGAATGTCTCCAGGGGATATGCAGCAGGCTCAGGCTTGAGATCGGTGATCTTAAAGCTGCAGTGGACTTGCTGGAGGTGGAGAAATTGCATCTGATGGTTCGCTTGGACTGGGTTCTTGCTCGCATGGGACTTTGCGTAGAACTCGAGTGGGAGCCTTTGTCAGATGGTGTTGTGATGGAAAATGCCCATGCATGCGCCCCTCATCATCGACCGCCCACTCACGCTCTTTGCAGCCTCTCATTGGCCCCTCCCCTTTTGCTTTCGGTTCCTCGCCCTATCACGGAATCCCCCCATTTGCAGGTTGAGATTGGTAATCGTGATTCACGGATCGCGGAGTTTGAGGAGAGGGAGGTAGCTCACAGGTTGTCCTTGGTCGAGAATGAGCCTCCTTAAGAGTTTATCTTGCATAATTCTAACAGGGTTACGGAGCTGAGGGGGCAGCTTGTTTTCCTTGAGATGAATTACGGCAGGTTGCGCCGCTAATTGGATGACGCCCTGAGCTCCATTGACATTTTTCGGGCTTATTTTGAGGATTACTCCGATGTGAAGTCCCTGGATCATCAGATTCATGATGTCGAGGGGTAAGATGATCTGACGAAGGTAGCAGAGCTTCGATTTCGAAAAGAAACAGTGAGGGATAGGCTTTCTCTTTCAAAGAGTAATGTAATCAGATGTTTTAGACCTGCTGAGGCTTTGTGAACGCATGTGCTCTTTTTTTCTTTATTCTTTGTCATTTTGGATGTAACCGCTTACCTTTCTGTGTATATATGAATTTTTACTTGCTGTTTCTTGATCCTTCGCTTACTTTCTTTCTTTTTGTGCATGTGTTTTATGCTCCTCGTACTATTATATCTTTATAGTTTGCATGTATCTCTTCCCCCCTCTAGCTGCGGGGGTGAGAAGACGATTTTTCCCTATGAGGGCTGCTCATAGGGTATCTGATTGGTAAACATTTTGTCTTGGCATCCACAGTTAGCTCCCATTGTGTTCTCATTTGATGCCATGTTTACACAATTTTTCATATTCGCAGCTTTAGTCTTGTCTTCGAGGAACTCGTGCAGGCAGAACTAGCCATTTTCCTATTTATCTTGATGACATGCGGGTTACGTCTATCTTTGCAGATGGAGCCCTTCTGACGACAACAGAGGGCCCCTTCCTAACTTGGATTGACACAAAATGTTAACCCATGTACAGTCATCATGTACCCGGACGGTACTCGAAGGGTTTCTTAGCGCCCTCCCCCAGAGTGCGGTCTCCATCTAGGGGAATAGCCTCCTCGGAGTGTGTGTTCTTTCCTATTTTTAATTCAGCATTGCTTGTAGCATAAAATAAAAAACAATGAATTTGTTTGTATTGATAAGTTTGAACGAGAATTCAATACAACTTTTCCTTTTAAAAGTAATACTTTCTAAGATTTTTTGCTCTCTAGGGATTGTCTTCTCCCCTTCCAGCCTTGGGCAGGATGCTCTCGAGTTTTTAAGCTTCATACCCCACCTTTTTGACAACAATGTATGGTTTCATTTTGGGTTTCATTTTTCCCTGATGTTCTTTCTTTGCGTAAGTGGTTACGCGGTGGAACACTAGCTCTCCATCCTTGAATTCTCTGGTCTTTTTTACCTTTCCGTCGAATGCTAGCTTTGTCTTTTTCTGGAATTCTACCATGGTGAGAGCCACTTGGATCCTCCATGCTGCAGCCATGGTGAGTTCCTCTTCGATCCTTCGAATCCGAAGTGACTATATTGGTTCTTAATGTTGAGATCCTTACTTCGGTAGGAATAACCGCCTCTATGTCGTATGCTAGGTTGAAGGGCGTTTTCTTTGTACTTTTTCTACGTGTCATTCGATATGACCACAGGATCGAGGGTAGCTCTCCGGGCCACCTTCATTTTCTAACTCGAAGCTTTTTCTTTAGTCCATCCAGTATGGTTCTATTGGACACTTCGGCTTGCCCGTTACTTTGGGGATGCACTAGAGTTGATAAGTACTTCATTTTTCCATAATTCTGACAAAATTTTTGAACTATTTGATCCTGAAACTGGGGGGCCATTCTCTGCGATGAAGCAGTATGGTACTCCAAATCTTGTTATGACATTTTCCCAAAAGAACTTCTTAACATCCGGCCCCGTTATGTGAGTGAGGGGGATGACCTCTATCCATTTTGTGAAATAATCGGTGGCTACCAGCAGGTATTCCACTTGGCATGCGGCCTTCAAAAGCTTTCCAACAATATCCAGTCCCCATTTGACAAAGGGCCAAGGGGATGTACTCTGCTCGTATCTTTGGTACGGTGAAATAACATTGTCACTAATCGCATTTTTTTGTGTAGACTTTAGCGTCTCTTTGCATGTATGGCCACCAATATCCTTGGGTCAGCACCTTATGAGCGAGAGAGCACCTCTCCATATGAATCCCGCACGATCCTTCATGCAGTTCCTCAAGGAGGTCCCCAATCGTTTTGGGGGGGACGCATCGTAGGTGGGGCCCTATATAAGACTTCTTGTATATATGTCCTTCCTTGGACAACCAGAATCTAGGGGCTGTCCTCCGAATGGCGATTGCCTTCACCTTGTCATCCGGGAGTATCCCATCATGGATGTACGATAGCAGCCGAGTCATCCATGACTCTTCATACCTGGCCACAGTCAAAAATTCGGCCTTTTTTCTTTCTATGCTTGGTTTAGACACTTCCTCCACCGAGATTGTTCTTCCCCCCCCCTAAGACTTCATTGAGGAAGCTAAGGTGGCGAGGGTGTCTGCATGCGTATTCTCGTTCCTTGGTATCCGCAGAAGTTTAAAATCATAGAATTTGGATACGAGTTCAATGACCCTTTGTTGGTAAAGTATCATTATTTCATCTTTCGTCTGGGATTCCCCGAGGACTTGGCTGACGATGAGTTAAAAATCAGAGTGGGCGGTCAGATGCGTGCACCCTAGGTCCTTGGCAAGGACTATACCTATAATGAGGCATCACATTCAACTTTGTTGTTTGTTCCAGGAAAGCCTAGTTGTAGTGCCTTTTTTAGAGTGATTTTGTCATTGGAGACGAGGACTACCCCTGCCCCAAATCTAGCCCTAGTCAAGGATCCGTCTGCATAGAGCTCCCACCTAGTTGTCGATTCATATACCATGGCTCCTTGCAACTTTTCGGTGAATTTTGTGACGAAGTCGACTAGAACCTACCCATTGATAGAAATCTTTGGATTGAAATGTACATCGTACCTTCCGAGCTCTACCGCCCAGTTACCCACCTTGCCCAAAATCTTAGCTCTTCGGAACATCTCCCTTCGGGATGTTGTATGCACCACGACCTGGTGTGCCAGGAAATAATTGGACACTTTCCTTGTGGCCATCATGAGGGTGAGCCCCAACTTCTCCATCGGGAGGTATCTTGTCTCTGCATCGGCTAGGGTTTTACTCACATATTAAATCAGTCTCTGGTCCTGCCCCTCGTCTTTGATGAGGACTGCGTTGGCGGTGTGGTCAGAAACGGCCAGATATAAGGGGGGTATGTCCCCTGGAGAAGGTTTTATGAGGAGTGGGGGCTTCTCGAGATAACTTTTGAGTTTGGCGAAGGCCTCTTTACAATCGAAATCCCACAAAAATTTACCCAGTCTCTTGAAAGTTTTGAAGAAATGACAGCACTTGTCCACCGATCGGCTGACGAATCTGTTTAGTGCTGCCACTATTCTGGCCAATTTCTGCACATGTTTGACTGTCTCGGGTGCATGCAAGCCTTGGAGGGCGTCGATCTGCTCTTGGTCGGCCTCTATTCCTCGATGGAGGACCAGGAAGCCCAAGAACTTCCCTGATCGTACCCCAAAGGTGCATTTGGAAGCGTTAAGCTTGAGCCCGTGCTCACAGAGTATGGCAAATACCCTCTCCAGGTCCTCCAGATGATCTATCTTTTTGGCGTTTTTGATGACCATATCGTCGATATATACCTCCATTCTTGTCCATATGTGCTTCGAGCACAGCTTGTTTATCATCTGTTGATAGATGGATCCGGCGTTTTTTAGGCCGAAGGGCATTACCTTGTAATAGTAATTGCATTTCGGGGTTATGAATGCAGTTTCTCTTTGTCTTCCTCATGCATGGGGATTGGGTGATATCCTAAGTATGCATCGAGGAAGCTCATCTTTTCGGACCCAGAGCTGGAATCCACTAGCTGGTCAATCTTTGAGAGGGGGAAGGGATCTTTTGGACAGGCCTTGTTGAGGTCAATATAGTCGATGCAGACCCATCATTTCTTGTTCTTTTTCTTCACCACCACGATGTTGGCCAGCCATTCAGGGTACATCACTTCATGAATTGCCCCTTCTGCCAGGAGCCTCTTGACTTCAGCATTGATGGTCACTGCATGCTGAGGGGCTAGTCGTCTTCCTCTCTATGTGATCGGCTTTGCATCCAGTCTAACGCTCAATCTATGACAGGCCAGCTCCGGGTCCATGTCCAGCATCTCGATGGGTGTCCATGCGAAGTTATCCAGGTTAGCCAGAAGGAGGGCCTCAATCTTCTCGGCTTCCTCTTTGAAAAGATTGCTTCCGAGGAGGAAATACCTCTTGGGGTCTCCCCCTGGTATTTGGAATTTTCTTAGATTCTCTATTACTTTGTCTTCGGGTCTCTTCGATCTCTTTGCAGAGGTCTTCTGAAGGCATCGGGCAATTCCTTCCTACTTTTGCTGCTACAATGATTACCTTTTGAGCGGAAGGAGGTCTCCCATGAATTGTTTTGATTCCCCCCTGGCATGGTATTTTTACTTTTTGGTGGTAGGTTGAGAAGACCCTTTTAAACGGAGTGCAACCATGACCTCCTGATGAGGAGTCTGAATGGCGACGGGATATTCATAACACAAAACATACCAGTCGTGGTGATTCTTCCTGTGGTGAGTGGGAGTTTGATCGATCCGAGAGGGAATGCAATGACTAAATTGAAGTCGTAGAGCGGCTTCTCGGCCGCTTCGAGATCTGTGGTGTATCCGAGACGTATGAATGAGTCTCGATATATGATGTTGACCATGCTTCCTTGGTAGATCAATGCGAGTTCGACATCCAGTGAGTCGATTGACGCTTCGATACATAGTGGAAGGTTATGCGGAGCGGGGAGGCCCATCAGATCTTCAGGGCCGAAACTTGGCAGGCTTGCGGTTTTCTCCATTGTTCCTTTGGTTGCACCGGTTTAGAGCATCATTGTTTCTTTGCTGGTCCACCCTTGCGTGTGCTTGCTTTTTTAGGTGGGTTACCATCTGTTTGACTTGGTGTCTTTCCGGCCATCTGAGGAAAGATTAGGAAGTCTATGATTCACATTCTTTGAATCGGTCGTGCTTAACTTTTTTAGCAGAGCGTTTTTAACTGTGTATCTTTTCTGCTGACAATGCCATTTGATAGACCTTAAATCTTAGGTCTAATGCGTGAACTCCATTCACAGGCTGTAAGCCAATGAGAAAGCTCCTTTCTAGGGTTTGGCCTGGACTTCTAGGTAGTTCTTTATGACCTATGCATAAATAGCTAAAATCAAGGGGGACTTGGTGGTTTGACCACCGTTTAACCTCCTCCGCCTAACGGAGCAGTGATGAGGTTAAACCTCTTAGGGTTTTGATAGTGAATGTAAATATTTATTGAATGTAAGTAGGGTTAGTAATACCCGATAATTAAGTGTATGTCTGGGTTCGTATGGATTCAGATGATCTCCTACTTGGATTATGAGCCCCTTATATAGGTGGTGGAGGCAATCTATGGTGTATTTTTTGTAATTTATATGATATTATCAATCACATCTTCTTCACATCTTTCGTTTTCCTAATGTCATGCTAAGATATATTCTCCCATATCTCATGTATCTTTCCACCGACTTGGCTAGCCCGAAGGGGCGACGCCGCTTCTTCTCGCATTCGAGGGGAGCTCTTACGAGAGACCATGTCTCTTTCGTTATCCTTTGGAGGCATTGATCTTGTAGTTTTATCCATTCGGATAATCAAATATCCCTTGGCGATGAGGCCCTGACGTGGGCTTCTCGCCTATCTTTTAGTCTTGTTGTCGGATATGCTTTCTTTTATGCTTAAGGAACGTATCTTTAAAGGTTTGATCCTATCTTTATGAGATATGTGTATATAGATTTGGTGTTTTCTTTACTTCGTGGAATATCTGATTGATTATCTTAGATATATGAGTATCTTTCAGATGTTATCTCGCTAGTAAGCTCCTCGGAGAGGGAAGCGGGTTCAGAACCATATCTGCTCCCCTCGATGGGACCATTAAATGCTCATTAACTCAGTCTTTATTGCTAGGTTTTAGACCGCGTGTGATACAATCTCTGCAGGGTCCTAACCCTAATTTTTAACCTCTATCAGAATTAGTAAGTTATCTTCAAGCAAATAAGCAACATTTTTTAAGTATTAGTGAAAAAACCTAGGTTCATCCGGTTTAGATTCATGACTTTTCTTTGGTTAATGACAGAGGAAAATAGACAAGTCAAGCTGGTCAATCAAATGCGGACCAATTATCTAAAGAAAACTGTTCTTTAAATGTTGCGCGCAACCATAGTTGTCAACTTGGAAACATAAACGGGGAGTGGTACGGAAACGAGAAACTCACTTGAAAATTTTATGTGAAACGGGAAACGCCGGTATACTTGACGATTAAGAATAAAATATATATGACACTCTTATAGAACTTATATAAATTTATGGACTCTACAATAATAAAGTGAAGGAATACTCAATTTCTTATTATTTATGAGATATAATGGTTAAAATTTAAATAGCTTAACAAATAATTTATTGTAATATCATATAGTTTTTTTTAGTAACTTGATGTCATCACGTTGTAATGCATTTTTTTCTATTTTATTACAAGAAAATAGTATCCTAAAAGCTTCTTCAATGTTTAGTAAAGTTTATTTTTCATATTATAAGAGTTATGAAAAAAATACTATTTAAGAGTTTATATTGCTTCACATAAGTTTTCCGAAACCTTTTTGATATGTTTCCTCAAAACTTTAAAAAGTGTATAGTTTTCGTCTCGGAAACGCCTTTTCTCAAAAAACGCAATCTCTACGTAAATAGAATTTTTCGGTAACTACGGTAAATATGGTTGCAACCATAGTTACCGAGAAACTCGTTTTTCCTCCCAAAAATCACGTTTCTCTTTTCTTGCTTCTTATTTCCCGCTTTCTATAATTTCATGTGTAAGTTTTAAAAAAAATCAAAAAAAATTTCATTTTTTTTCCGTTTTTTGTTTCGTTTAACATATTTTTTTTTCATATCCTGGCAATTATGGTTGCAACCAAACAAGCCTTAAGAAAACTAGGAGTTATTCTTGACTTTGTTTCGGCAATAACGGAGGAAAACAGACTCGTCAAGCGAGTCAATCAAATGCAGGCCAATTATCAAAAGAAAAACGATCTTCAAATGTCGCAACCAAACAAGCCTTAAAAACTATTATTGACAAAACAAAGTCTCTTCAAAAACTAGGTTCATCCGGTTTAGATTTTTGACTTTTCTTCGGCTAATAACTAGAGAAAACGAACAAATCAAGCTGGTTAATCAAATGCATGCCAATTATCAAAAAGAAAATCGATCTTCAAATGTTGCAACCCAAAAAGTCTTAAAACTATGAGTGACCAAACTGTAGTTTGCCAGAATGGGAAATGAAACGGGAAACGCATACGCGAAACGGTTTAAAAATAAATAAAAACATCTAAAAAACTGCCCGTGAAATAGTAAGAAGCGGAAAATGAGAAACAGAATTTTCGAAAGCGGAGACAAGTTTCCCGGTAAATATGGACCAAAAAGAACCTATATAAAAACTATAGGTACGATTGTGTAACTTACCCAAACGAGTTTGGTTTCCGTTTCCCACTTCTATTTCTGGTTTCGTTTCCCGTATCCATTTCCCATCCTGACCGCTATGGTTGGAATGAAACGAGCCTTAAAAAGCTATGAGTGACCAAAAATAACCTCTATAAAAACTACAGGTACCATTTTATTTATGTTTCCCGTTTTCGTTTCTCGTTTCGTTTCATGTTACCGTTTCTAGTAGTATTTCATGTATCCGTTTCCCATCCTAACAACTATGGTTGCAACCAATAAAGCCTTAAAAAAACTACAAATTACCAAAATAAAATCTCTATGAAAACTACATGTTCCCGTTTATGTTTCTCGTTTCGTTTCTAATCATATGAAATATGAGTGACCAAATAGTACCTCTATAAAAACTATAGGTATCATTATGTAAATTACCTAAACATAACATGCTGAAAGCTGTACTGCCAGGTCAGCCACATCTTCTCGTGGTCTGAAATGATTCCCTTTAAATTTTAATATAAATATAAATATAAATAATAAAGGAAACGAAATCAAATCAAATCAAATCAAATTTCATTACTACTAAAATTTAGCCTTCATTTCAGCTGCATTTCCCTTCTATAAATATATATATATATATAACACTAAATAAATATCATCGCTATTGATTTTATATACACACATATAATATATATATATATATAGATTTAGAGAGAGAGAGAGAGGTTTCGATCTGCTTTTGATTTCTCTCTCTTCTTCAGGTTACTTCGATTTCTATTAGCTTTTTATTATTATTATTATTATTATTATTATTATATATTTTTTTATTTTTTTACTTTATCGATATGCGATAAAAAGGACTGTGTTTAAGAAAAAAATGAGTTATGAAAAAATAAAATAAATAGAAAAAGGCTGTGTTTGTTTGCGGATCTGATGAGTAGAAAAAATAGAAATAAATTGTTCTAATATTTTTTGTTTATTTTATTGATATTTGATAGATTTGAGCGTGATTTTGTTCGATCTGTTATTTTGATATATTTAAGTATTAGATCTGCTGACGTGGACACCTGATCTGGTGTTTTTGTGGGTTTTTTATGTTTTTATTTTTTTCAAATTTTTTATGTTGATATTTTTTTATAAATCTGGAAATATAGATTTGTGATGCTATTGTTATTAATATGTGATTTGTGTTTATTAACCTTATCTGAGCTAGCTAACGAAATATGATGTGGCTTATAAGCAAGCTTAAAAAGCAACAAAATCCAACACTAATAGTTGTAGATAATGAAAACATGCATACGCATAAAAAAGCAAATTGTTTTTAGCTTAAAGAGCAATGAGATGATTTAAGTCTACCGTTGTTATTATTTAAGAGGGATAAATTGTTTTAGTTACTACCGTGTTATTATTTAAGAGGGACAGTTAAAAGAGTAAAATTACATATTGTTTGTGAAGAGATAAGACACTTGGTATTTTATTTTTTATGTGATAATTATTACAATTCACTTATTTATCTGCCAGGGAGCGCCTAATAGTATATTAATATATAGTTAAGATCCTTGCTTTGGGGAGATTTAGGAGTTGGTTATATAATAATTGATGCAAAAATATTCAGTTTTTTAACATCTGCATTATTAATTACTGCTGCAGTAAGTGTTACTCATTTTAATCACTTTTTTTAAGTATATTATTACAATCGAGTATAAGTGGCTATTCCATTTAACTGCAAAGTAAGCTCATAGTTTATTAATATATTTAGGGTCCTTTCTTTGAAGCTTAGGAGTTGGTTAGATTTTTCCTGGTTGGTAATTTAGGTAATTGTTGATAAACAAAATTATATTTCAAAGTAACTGTTTTTGATTTTGTGTGTTTATATTTAAATTAAGTCTGTATATTGTTGGTCACTTTTTTACGGTCCTTGCTTGGACATTTAGCTAATGGGTTTTGCGGGTAATGATTATATGATAATTGGTTCAAAAATTCTTCATTTTTTTTAGTATTTACATTACCAATTGCCACTGAAGTTAGTGTTTCCCACTTTATTTGAAGTCGTTTATAAGTCTAAATGCAGTGTCCTACTGATTTGGCTTTTATATACTATTCTGTTTTTTTCTCACTCGAACCTGGATATGCAGTTGTAAAAGATGGCTGATGCCGAAGATATCCAGCCCCTTGTCTGTGACAATGGTACCGGAATGGTGAAGGTAAATCCGCTCTCACGTTACCTTTTTCACCTATTTAAAACCCAATATAAAAATGATTTTATGCAATGTTGTTTGCAGGCTGGGTTCGCAGGTGACGATGCTCCTAGGGCAGTTTTCCCGAGTATTGTTGGTAGGCCGAGGCACACAGGCGTTATGGTCGGTATGGGACAAAAAGACGCCTACGTTGGCGATGAGGCACAGTCGAAGAGAGGTATTCTCACCTTGAAGTACCCTATCGAGCACGGAATTGTTAGTAACTGGGACGATATGGAAAAGATATGGCATCATACTTTTTATAACGAGCTTCGTGTGGCGCCCGAGGAGCATCCGGTGCTTTTGACAGAGGCCCCGCTTAACCCGAAAGCCAATAGGGAGAAGATGACTCAGATCATGTTCGAGACTTTCAATGTTCCCGCCATGTATGTTGCTATTCAGGCGGTTCTCTCTCTCTATGCCAGTGGTCGTACTACTGGTACGTTATCTATCTCTAGACTTCTGTTTTGATATTTGAATGAGTCGTATCATTTTCAATGATTGCTTAATGCGAACCTTCGACATTTCCATATCAGGTAGTGCCCGATATTTATTGGGAATACACGCATACTCTTTGTACATGTTAGAACTTGTCAACATTTAAGATCCCACAATATTACCGTTTTTTTTTTGAAAAATTAAAACAGTGTTCAACTTGACATAATCACCTAACATTTTATCTGTGAGTTATTTTGTTGAACTAGGCTTATGCTTGATGTGAACTAAAATGACAACTATTCAGTTATTTCAAAGAATTTGTGTAGGAGTAAGATGTCATGTAAAAGAATTGCTTTCTTTAGACCTTAATTCTTCAGAGTACTTAACATGGTTTTAATGTGAATCCGTTTTCTTGATGTCTGTATATAAAGTCTAGTAGTCGATGTAAATTACATTAATTTTGGTTTAGTATCTAAAAAGTGACAAATAGCGTTTGATGTTATAACTGCCTTCTCCAGACCTTAATTCGCTGTAGATTCTTTCAAAACTATTGGCAGTGTGTATAGTTCACTATACGACATAGTTGTATCTGTATAAGCATGTACGTCTTTGTTTGTACTTCTCATCTCACCAATTTCTCTATTGTTCACTTCCCAGGTATTGTGCTGGACTCTGGTGATGGTGTGTCTCACACAGTGCCAATCTACGAGGGTTACGCTCTACCTCATGCTATACTCCGTCTCGACCTTGCTGGGCGTGACCTCACAGATTCTCTCATGAAGATCCTCACAGAGAGAGGTTACATGTTCACCACCACAGCAGAACGGGAAATTGTCCGTGACATCAAGGAAAAGCTTGCATACGTTGCACTTGACTACGAGCAGGAGCTCGAAACTTCCAAGAGCAGCTCGTCTGTAGAGAAGAACTATGAGCTCCCTGATGGACAGGTAAATAATCTTTATACTTTGCATTTAACTGTAATCCTTTTTGATATAAAATGGTCCAAGTGGGGATAAGTTACTTTTATGCACCAAACTTAACTACCAGCATAGTACACCCAACTTTTGAGTTTCCCGTTAAACATCAGTCCATACAAAATCAAAGAATCAGTACATCAACTTTATTTGAAAAGCAATAGTTAAGTACTAATTGTTCCACTACGATGGTGTGCTAAGACCAGGTCACCATAAAATCAGAGAAGTAGCAAACTGGTATTGATATTTGAACTTTTAAATACATGAATTTGGAAAGTTGGTGCACTAATTGTTTGATTTTATGTAGTTTGATCTCTAAATGGGAAATTTAATTAGCCAGCGTAGTAATTGTTTGACGTGTACTAATTGCTGAAACATCATATGTTTGGTGTACGAATTTGATAATTTTTGCTGTCTTAAGTATAAATATTCCTTGTTTAGTTGGTTGTGGACGTGTTTGCAAGTTGCCACTAACAGACTTAATTGTTTTCCCCTCCCTGTTTATCAACCCTGCATCTTGTCTAGTAAAAATCAGATTTAATTGTTTCTATTTCTTGTTTAGTTTCTCTCTCTTTTCTCTCACACATAGTGGTTATTGTTTATTAACAGGTCATTACCATTGGTGCGGAGAGGTTCCGTTGTCCTGAAGTCCTCTTCCAGCCTTCTTTGATTGGAATGGAAGCTCCTGGTATACATGAGACCACCTACAACTCTATCATGAAGTGTGATGTCGATATTAGGAAGGATCTGTATGGTAACATTGTGCTCAGTGGTGGGTCTACTATGTTCCCTGGTATTGCTGATCGTATGAGCAAGGAGATCACAGCTCTTGCTCCTAGTAGCATGAAGATTAAGGTGGTAGCACCACCTGAGAGAAAATACAGTGTCTGGATCGGAGGGTCTATCCTCGCCTCTCTCAGCACTTTCCAACAGGTCAGCTTTTTGTCATTTAGTTCTTCCAACATTGGACTTGTTTGGTTGCAGCTTTTGATCATATATAACCTTGATTTTTGTAGCGTAGCTAGGTTTCTCCATCTTTACAGTTTGTACCTTTTCAGCAAAAAACCAAAAAACTGAGATTATAAGCTGCAACCCCGTAAGGTCGTGTTAACATTTTGTTTAAGGGTCATTAAAGCGTAGCATGAAAGCACGTTATTTTTTCTGTATAATGACGTGTTCTATTTTTTGCATGAATCAGATGTGGATTTCCAAGGGTGAATACGACGAGTCTGGCCCATCTATTGTCCACAGGAAGTGCTTCTGATTTCAGCAACGTTGCTCTGTGGTCGAGTTTATGTTTTTGCTATTTTACTTGGGTTTTTGTGTTATTTGTCTCAAGAAGTTGGTCCAGTACACTGAAGACGTGAGGAAGGGAGGGACAAACAGAGAGCGTTATGTGAAGGCATTCTGATGTGGCACTTGTTATGTAACATTCCCTTGGCCTTGCTGCTTCTGTGGTTGAACTATCCTTTTAGTAGAGGTCGATTGTAGGTTGAGAGTGATGGTTTATGGGTTTTTTTTCCTTCCCCCTTATTTCTTATCTTTTATATCTGAGGTTCTCTTTTTCATGAAACAAGTATGTCGATATCTATTGTATGAAAATTTTTATCTAGTGTCAGTTTGCCGTTTTGAACTCGTATGGGAATATATGACTATTGGATACTGGCTTGAAGGATTTGAAGTATTTGTCTTTCAGCGGCATTGTTATCTATTTATGCTTTTGTGGTGTGCTTTTGTTCAAGTTTGTTCGCTTCAGTGGTTGAATTTGCTTGTGAAATCAAGTATTATCTGACATTTGTAGTGATTTATCTAGTTCTAACTGATATTACCTTTGTTTTGATACCCTAAGGCATATGTCATTAAATTCAAGATTTTGGATTCATTTAAGTTAGTTCCCAAAGTTTGTTAAATGCTCTTTGGTTTCTAGCTAACTCATCAAAATGGTATAGTTTTTAATGACCGTGTAGGTTGAAATTTTGAATATATTTGGTTGTTTTCACGTACACAAGTACTCAGAAAATAGATTGGTTGTGTTTAATGTTTCTTTATGTCGCCATCTGGATTTTGGATGAGGGCTCCAATAAAAAAAAATTATTGGAGCCTCCCATAAAAAATTGTGGACCGTTGGATCTAGATCCAATGGTTCATATCTAATTCCAACAACACTAAAAACTCAACACATATTAAGAAGCCCAAAACAAACTAGCATAAATTTGTGTTTGTGGACCATTGGATCCAGACTTTTTTATGGGAGCCTCCAATAAAAAATTTATTGGATACCCCCTTTTCCCTGGATTTTGGTTTTACAACTCTCGAGTCCGTCCTTGAGTAAGAAAAAATCTTGAGCACTGCATCTACCTATTACGACGGTAGAATCTCTCTATACTGATATTCTATGTAGGAATAAACTCACTAGAAATAAAAATGTTCGGTCTCAACTCGGATCATTTTAAAATAAGAATAATCTTCATGTTATAATATTTCATGATTTTTTATGGTCCCATCTTAACAAATTTTCCTCCATACAAAAATAAATTACATAAACTTGTAAAATTATATATATGTCGTTACATTAAACTTAAAACGATTTAAAATATTTATACAATGTAGTCTGTGATATTATCTTGATTTTTTTGCCTGTCACCATATCCTTTCGTCCACGTGAACACTTTCATTTTACACAACTCGACTCGAATTTTTTCAGTAATTTGAGTATGTTCAACTTTAGATGTCATTGTATAAACTTGATTTAGTTAGAAAAATTGAATGAAAATTTATGCTATATTATACCTAATATACATGTAAAAAAAAGTTTTAAATAAATTTTTAGATGACTTCCCACATTTGTAAATACATATACATAATTTTCTAAATACATAGCTACTTAGTTAAATTTTCTTAAATTCATGAATATGCTAGTTTCGTGACTTTTCAGCTCTTTTGGATTTATGTGTTTGATTTTTTACATAGATATATGTATTTATCTTTTGAATATTTATACCAATTAGTTAAATTAGTTACACATATTTATCTTTATTATGCGAAACATTTATTTAACTATTTTTTTATATATCAATTTTTATTTAGAAATAACCTTCTTATAACATTTTCTTCCAGACCGAGGTTATTCATATAGAGAGTTTATACCCTGTTACTAACATTCACACGAATTCATATCATATAGTCTGGACGTACCTCTCCTTCAGTGTATGGTATATGATAATGGAAATGATATATACACGCCAACTCAGATATGAAGTTGGATATTTTTATACAAAAACGTTCCAAATCAGGATTTGATTAATGCAAATATTCACGGTTTTACGACGAAAACACAAGTATATATTTTTTTTTCGAGATGTATAATTGCATGTATTGAATTTTTAAATTTTACCTTAATTTCCAAAACATGCAATTGTACATCTCAGAAAAAAAACAAGACGTATATTTATGTTACCGTCGTGAAACCGTAAAAATTTGCATTAATTAAATCTTGATTTACAGCATTTTTGTATAAAATTATCCAATTTGATGTTTAAGTTTTATTTGATCAGTTCCAACATTACAGTTCTTCATAAATTTGTGCAACTTACAAGTGTTACTTTTTTTTTCTAACAAGTAAATTACTTTTTTTAGTGTATATTTTCAAAATTAATTTTTAAAAATTCATACTTCCAAAAAGTAATTTGATTTTGATGCATCTTTCTCTCATTCACTTAAAAAAAATGAATGAGTTTTTGCTTGTTATTTTGAAGTGAATGAATTTTTGTTTGCTCCATAATATTGAAGTGAATGATCTTTTGTTCGTTGCATTCAGTTCATGGACGTTTTTTTTGGTATTTTGAAGTGAATGATCTTTTGTTTGATCTATTCACTTCTGGGTTTTTTAATGTTTATTTGAAGTTGAGATTTTGTTTGATCTATTCATTCACTTTAAAATCTTGAAGTGAATAAATGTTTTTTTTTTTTGAATTTTTTTCATTTTAAAACTATTTATTTTATTTATTTTATTTTATATATTTTAAATATTTTTTATTTTTTAATTTATATATATTTTATTTTGGTTTTCTTATATTTCTTTGTATATTCACAAAGTGAAGGCGATGCTAGTGACGTAAATGAAATAAAAGTTACACCAAACGAGAATTGGTTTTGTGGATTAGCACTAAAAAAAATTATCTTTTTTTTTATAATAAAATGGAATTGCCCCTTTTTTAATCAACTTGCAAGTGTTACTATCTAGCTTTCCTATCAAGGAAGTCTTTATTTGTTACTCTCCTTTACAAGTATGTTTGCGCTAAGAGTAGCCTTTTTAACCGATATGTATCGGATCGTTTTTCGAGTCGAACCAATAAAGTTGGTATCAAAAGTTTGGTATACCGATATTACGATACGGTATAACCGAACCGATCTTTGAAAGTCGGTTCGGTTTTGGTATTCATTTGTTGAGTTCGGTATGGTACCGATTCAAAACGAAATATTAAAATATACTATATAGACAAATAAACTAAAAGACTTATATACACTTAATTATTAACATTGTTATAATATACCTATATTATTTTTTCTAGTGAATACTTATAATATTTTATTTTATTTATAACGTTTACTAGAAAATTCTAGTAGTGTTTACTCTTTTATGCAGGGAAAGAATAAATATAAAAATAATATAAATACATATATATTTTTAATGTACTACTTTTAAAACTTTATATTATGTTTTCCCCCCAATACGCACCATTTTTCTATCATCACTTGTAAACTCTAAAGTTTGGCATAAAAACGAAACCGAACCGAACCAAACCGAACCAACCGAATAGTTTGGTATACCGAAAGTTCGGTATACCGAATTTTTTGGTTCGGTAATGGTATAAAAATTATCAAACCAAACTATTTTGGTATGATATCGGTATGTAATCAAAAAGCTCCATACCGAACCGATGACATCCCTAGTTTGCAGTGAAGTCATGTGTTAGAAATATACTAAAAGAAATGCTTGTTTTTGCATTTATATTCGACAATGTTTTGAATTGATTTATTTAATGAAAATAATATGAGCAATTGTTATTTATCATTATTGTTTAAATGACTAAATAAGTGTCTATTATTCTATTTAGTAGATGGTCTAATGTGTAGAGTACAATTTACATACGGAAGATTAGTCTGTCGGTTCTAATAAAATACAAGTTATATGTTTACAACTTTAGACGGAAATGGATACTTTTTGCCAGAATAAGTTTTTCATAACTATATTTCGAGATTGCCTAGGGAGAGAGCTCACACTCTTTCAAGAAGCAATGTGCTAGTTCAGGAATAAGGTAGACGAGTTGATGCGAATCTATTCCATCACGGTCGTCATCTGTTCTTTTCTGTTATTCGGTATGATTTAAACCTATACGATAAAACAATATACGTTTATAGTAAAACTAAGAATCTGGATAGGTTGTTTTTTCGCTGTCCAAACTGTTTTTCTATCGTCATAGTATTGCTTTTGAAAAATGTTCAGTGGTTTGTATTGAGTAGCGTGTAAGCATTTGATATATATCTTGTTCTAGATGCCTCCAAAAAGTCTATCATTAACTTTTTCTTTCTTTCTTTCTTTCTCATTATATTATGATTATTTGGACGGTAGACCATCCTAAGCAATCCATTTTAATGATTGGGGTTTTTTGTGATATTTTTCTTCTGCCATGCCTTGTAATCTGTATATCCCAGCAGGTTGTGATCACTTTGTCATATCCGTTACACCATAGTAAGTACTTTAAAATGAAAATCTAAAATATATAACCACTTAATGTAAATTGTGATATCATTACAACAATAATTATAGATAGTTAATTGGATAACAATTTTAAGAGTCAAGGTCAACTCATTCTACTATTTACACTCTTTATTAAAAACTATATCTAATTCTTCTCTTTCATATGTTCGTTTGCATTTTGTTCATACTTTTTGTTTTAATTAATGAGAAAGGGAGTGTTAAAATAATAAATAAATACATCAATACTTCCTCCATTTCGGAAAGATATTCCAATTTCGGTTTTCGCCAATATTAATTAGCCAAAGTTAGTTAGATTGATTGAATTTTTTTTTTAATTTTACTAATATATATACCATATAAAATTATATTGGAAATATAATATCTATTTGTTAATGCTCGTTTAATGAGTATATAGAAAAACTAAAGAAATGGTACCAAAAGATACATATAAAATGAATTATATTTTGAGACAAACCAAAAATAATAGCAGACTGTTTCTCGAGGCAGATTAGAGAAAAACTATAATATGATTTTTATGTTCAAATTAGATTTATGTTCAATTTTCGTAACGGATATAGTGTAACTATAAGTTGTAGAATTTTGGTAAAACTATAAGTTGCAGAATTTTGGTAACTATAAATTTGAAATGACAATTATGAATAGACAGGGGCCGATTGTGGTGGGGGCGGTGAGGCCGCCGTCATCCCAAAATTTTTAAAAACGATCTTTTTTTTTCAGAATTTCGGTAACTATAAATTTGAAATGACAATTATGAATAGGAGGGGTGGGGGGTGGGGGGTTGTGTGTGTTTTGTTTTAGGGTTGAGGCCGTCGCCACCTCAGAAATTTTAAAAACGATCTTTTTTATAAGAAAATTTCCAGAAAATTAGGTTATATATATTAATAGCCCACATAAAATATATAATTATGCTTAGCTCATATGATAATATTATCTAGAATTTAATAAGAGATCATTGGTTTGATTCATTACAATTTTTTTTTCATGTTCATTTAGTTACATGAGTAACAATTCATTATTTATTATTTTCAATAACATTCCTATATTTTTATCTTTTTTCTTAAAATCTACAAATACTGCTGGAATACTTCATTTTGATGTTAGCAAAAATAAATAAATTATAATTTTAAATTTATTGTGTTTTTTATAATTACCAACTTGTTTTTTTTAACTTTCAGAATAGACTTTTAAACTCAGTTTTTGATTATTTTAAACGTTTTTTTTTCTTAAAATTGTAGTGGTAATATTTTTTTTTACGGCCTCGAAGAATATCATTCTAATTAGTGAATAGATTATATAATTAATTGGAATATATGATTTATTTCTCAAATGTGTCATTTAGTGAGGAAAGGGTTCATAGAGAAAGGTGTCATTTGCTAGTGACGTCAACAATTTATTTGGTTATTGAACAATGTAGATTTAAGTGCATGTATTAACACGTCATACACCAGTGGCATAGTTATTATTATTAAAATTAGTATCTGAATCAACCAACATTCAAGCTGATCTGGTTCTTGTTTCACAGACTTAACTACTTAGGTTTAGCAACTATTCTATTTCCAATTCTTTATTTGTAATCTTATATTCAGTTTTATTGTGTCACTAAACCAATGTTATATTATTATTTGCTCCATTTATTAAGTGTTAACTATCAAAATTCGTGTATTGTAAGATCCCTAATATTTGAACATAAATTGATGCTATTAAACATGCGACGGTAAATAATACAACACAACTTGCTAGGTATAAAATAATTATCTATTTTTATTATAATATCTTAAATAAATTCAAGAAAGGATACAAAAGATTTGGGACGGTAAATAATACAACACAACTTGCTAGGTTTATTTTTTTTTAAACTCTATATCCAATTGGTGCTATTAAACCTGGTCAGCAGGCAAGTTCTCTAATTAAGTAAGTGTTCCATAGATTAATGATATTGAGGCTTAAATCTGACAATAGTTGCTTGTTCTGATATCATAACATCCATCTACCTTAAAGCTCAGTTCCATCTTTTTCCTTTTTTGAGAGAGTTATATGAGCAGCTTTGGATGGGGTACTTTTTGTGACCATCCATTTCATACTCAGATTTCCCAGCCCCTGTCCAATTAAATTGATTTAAAACATCTAAACACTAAATTGGAGTCACATGCTGCTCTATAAACATGAGCTTGTTTGTTTGCATCTTTTGTAATTTGCGATAAAACTAGCTATCAATGTGATTTCATAAAAATGTTCTGAATTGTTCTATTTGGTGTGTTACTAGCAAATGAAGTTGATACTTTAAAAGATGCTAAAGGAAGCCTTTTACGATACTATGGGGTATGAGTTTTAAAATTGTCTTAACCAATGGTTGATAGGAGCACTTGCAACGTATTCCCCCATTTTCCCTAGTTTTAGGGTTTTGAACCAATTTTTTTTTTTTTTATCATGTATCTCAATGATTCCTTAAATTTAGAGTTCTTAAAATGGAATCAGAGGAATCAACATCATACCCTTACAATAAAAGTATTATTATTTGATAACATGGGACCCATGTGAAAGATGAAAAATATTTGAATGTATAATAAATTAATACTTCATTCGTTTCTATTTAATTGTACACTACGAAACTACGTGTAATATTGTCGGAATGAATTTTTTTTTTAAAGTTGATCGTATAGTTCAAATGTTAAATTTTATTATTAAATTTTAAAAAAAATTCATTTCGACAATTTTAATATAAGTTATAAACCGGTCAAAATTGCACGTAGTTTCATAGTGAAGAATTAAATGGAAACGGAAGGAGTAATAGATAATAGAATATAATTATAATAGAGAAAACGATAGGGAAGCTAACAAATTATACAAAGTTAAATGATTAATTAAAATCAGTAAAAAGTTGAATTTAACTTTAGATTTACGGAAAATTTTAGATTAGTTGATGCGGTTGCTAAGGTTCTTTTCTAATGCAAGGTTAATCTCATTAGGATTGTTAATTTGTTAGTCCTCAGATGATAGAGTATTGTCACTGTCATTACCTCCATAAATTTCTACTTTAGCTGAAAACTGAAGAAATTACACATAAATCACAGAATTAAGATACAAAACCTTGCAATGGGTCAAAGTTTTCCACTATAACCTTAACAGATTCTCATTAATATACCCCTTTTTGTAGTTTTCCCACCTCAACTCCTTTGACAAGCATCAAAAGAAGCATTGTACTTGCAAAATACATGATAAACAAGATTATGAATAAGTTTTTAAGAGAAAAATACCTTAATATTAATAGCACATCAATTAAAGCCTTTATTACACTCCTACATCAGATGACGATACCATTGAAAAAGCAGCCAATTCTAGTTTCCACAACAAAAAAAGAGAAAAGAAAAGGGAGTTGATAATATGCATCTGCAGCTTCACCAATAACAATCAGAAAGAGAACTTTTGATTTATGGTGATTTATCAAAATTCTAGGTGGCGGTGGCTTCTGCGTCTTCTCTCTCTTCCACGGTAAAAGGGATGGGCTTGATGGGTGCAGGAAGACGGCCTATGCTATCGACCTTATCTTGCTGCTTAGGTGGCGGCCTTGCTGCCGTAGGCAACAACCTCCCCTTCTTTTCGAACCACTCGGGTTTTAGCAGAGCCTTAAACCCTAGCTTGTTGTAGTAAACTCTCCTAACTGATCCACCAGCAGCTTCAACTGCTGCTTTTGCCCTTACAGTCACTCTCGAAACCTAATAGAAGCTCATGCTGGTCAGCTATTTTACATCTATTGGAGGAAATATACTTAATAGTTTAAATTAAATAGCATTGATTTGTTTAGTCTACTCGTTCAAACGAATAGTGTCAATGTACATAAAAAAGTTCTAATTATCTTGTTCCTATACTGTTTGTATCAACTTTGATTGAACACCAACTTTACCAAGTATAGATGCTAAATTTCAATTGACTATTTCGACAGAGAAAAAAGAGGTTTCTATAATAAGTTGAAGGGTAAATTCCATTCCGCCCCTAATGTTTTACCATCATTCTAATTCACCACCTATTTTATACTCACTTGTTAACCTTTCATTAAGCTAATCATTTATCCTTACTAAGAAAAATACCCAAAATGATTTAAGTTACTGAGTTCATTTCAGATTGTTACTGCAATAATTATAACTGATAAGAAGACGTGTAAAGTGGAAGTACACGTTTACATACGAAAATTGGATATTTTTGTAACCAGTTCTGGTAATTTTTAATTTTTTCCCAAAATTGTTCAAAATGAGCCGATTCTTTGGAATTCTAAGAAACTCTAATTGCAGGCTTGCAGCAAAAGCATAAAGTAATAATCACAATGTACCTTCGACGAACATATTTAATAATTTTCCGATTTTATTAAAACAAAAATAAGAAAGAAAAGTTAGAAATAAATGGTGGAACCTAATTCGAGGAACTTTTTAACTGTTGCCTACAACATTTGTTCCCGAAAATTTTGTGTCTAAAGGAGTCATTCGCTGAGCACATGGCCCCCTTTACGCATCTAGGTATCGTTTATAATTAACTATCGGGGTACCCCAGCTCTTATACTAATCGATAAATAAAAAATCTTATAATGATTAGACAACAAGAACTTCTATTCCGTTTGCTTTTAAATTTTTGGAGCTAATAAGAATATCATGGTGTCTTAAAGATTTGGACGTAATTTTTGGCAAGAGTGTTTTGGTCAGGTAGCGATATTTGGTATACTTCTCATACAGTGATACAGCCTACATGTGACTTGTTGCTTGATAAAGAGTCTATTATAATATAGATCAGGGTAACAAACTTTAGCAAAAGTAGTATAACTCTCGCACTATTTATCGGAGGGGAAAGAAAAGCAATAAAAGTGTGAAAAAGTAATACCTCAAGATGAATAGGCCATATAATCTGTTCAGAACCCCGACCCATCAATCTAACTCCATCTCCAATTTGCTTCCCTATTGCACCAGCTTCCTATAATCATCCTAACTGGTCAATGCTAACTATCAAACATATAGCTTATTAGAGTAAAGTAACTAGATCGGATAGAACACTCATGTATGTACCTTCAGAGTTTTCATTGTGATCAACTCCGATGAATCTATTTTCCCTGCATTGATTAATTTTGCAATCTTTCCCAACCCCACAGGCTGTCATGAAAAAAAATACTGAGTTAGTCCCAGAAGTAAACTTAGAAACCTCAATAACCTCGTTCAAGTAGGGGCACGCAACAGAGAAGCCTTTCTGTTATTTGGAAGTGGAATTATCAATGCCAGTTTCTCCAAATCTTTGTTTTCAACTGGAAAGATGCAAACGTTTTCTTTTTCCCGTAAAGACAAATGTGATAAACAAATACATATTTTTTTCCAGATCCTTAACCCCCATAAGAAGAAAAGACAAATCATAAAGTCAAATGACAAGTCATGAGGAAATTGAGAATGTTGATTATAATATGCAAAGAAACAAGACACAAATAATGTTGATTCAATTCCGAAAAGCTAAAACCCCTATAACAGGAACAAATATCCTTGGCCACATTAAATTAGTTTCGATAATGACCTGGATTTCTGAAAGCTTTTATAAAAATTGTCTGCTTGCACAAGCAACATATACATGAATGTTACAAAATAAAAGTACGTATCAACAGGCTATACCAAATAAATGACCTGAACATTTTCAAACAATGCACTTTACAAACAACAAGTGAGTTGCACAACCGGATCTACTAGTGAAACAGTAGATCCTGGGAATATAGCAGTAACATGAGCGTGCACTTATTTCTGGGAATATAGCAGTAACTAAACTCAATGTGCTCAAACCTTGTTGCTCCTCTCAACTTAAGCAGATTACCTATAGTGCTTAACTTGGAACAGTTCTCATTTCACTATTTCAAAATAGAATCTAAATAACAAAATATTCTACAGTTGTTTATTTTTTTCTGCAGAAAAAAAGTGGGATTAGCAACAGGAACCATAATCTCCGTAGTTGATTCGCCTTGGCGACTATTATTAAACTAGCTAAAAGCGAAAGAATCTCAAAGTAAACCTTTCGAAGCTAGTTTTTCTTCTTATAAACAACTTGCAAAGGACAGAATTATCATTTCACCTAGTTCTCACCATCTATTAGCCTTAAATATACTTGCACTAATACTTATTTGGTTTACCTGATAATCCCTCAAACAAGAAGTTCACAGAGGCTACCTAATATTATTATTTTACATATCGAAATAATGAAGCTGATAAGGACACACTACATGCACAGAATATGCATCTTTCATGCCTTTGAGTAGTCTCTTTGCAAACATGTTCATATCACCGTCCTTAAATGATTAAGGAATTAATTCATCCCATTTTCCAAGATCAACTAACCAATAGAAGAGACACCTAACCAAACTTTATTACTGAAAAAGGATCAAATCATCGAATTAGAAAATGAAGTTAATTGAGGATTGGTTCATTCTCATTCTTCCAAGATCGACTAATCAATAGAAGATACAAGTAACCAGACATTATTAGTCAAAATGATCAAATATTTGATATTAGTAATATAAAGCTAATCTAGGCTTGTTCTTGACGCTTGACACAACCTAATAGCAACTAACTCCTTAAATATTGCTATGCCCGGATCAAGTGAACTCAACAGGACCAGTTATACGCCAATCTCACTCCACTTCATCATGCAATACATCAAAAAGCTCACAAACCCAAATATTTACACGTAGAGGATCATCACATACCAATAAAAATGTAACGAAAATCAAAGTAATCTCTAAACTCAGACAACAAAAACATATACATGACCTAACGAAGAACACACACACACACACACACACATATACATGTATATATATATATATAAACTTGTGTCTCTGTATGTGTATTTATGTGTGGGAAATATGTGCTCTTAGATTTTTAAGCTCCGGCTATATTTCTCATCCATTGGGTTTGGTACTATGAATTTTTTTCGTTTTCTAGATAAAAATCATAGAAGTTATTCAAAATGAATTATTTTAACAATTTTCTTAGTTTCAAACAATATTTGGATTACAATCAGCCTAATAAGCATGATGGCTAATTAACATTTAAGGCCAAATAAATCGTAAAAGGAAAGTAAGGAGCGCTACAAGTAGTTTAAGACAAAAGACAGTAAAGACTTGCTCAGAAAAGAATTGAGAGGCGCTTCTAAGACAGTGTCAATATAAAGAAAGGTTTATCTATTATTTAAAAAAATTGTATTAGTCCATTGGGAGCACAACTAAAAGGTATGGTATCTTAAGTCAAGCAGAGCTCCGCCTACTTCACATTATGCATATTGATACAATTTCAGGAGCAAGTTTCTATAAATGAACATTGAAATAGGCCATCACTAACTATTATTTTATCGAATTTAGTAGTCAAGTTCTTTACTTAGCTTGAAGCAAATAAACTGGTTATTTTGAAGACAAAAGTATGCGTTCATACATTTTAGATCCTTCAGGTCCAAGAACCAAAAAATATCACTTTTCAGTGGAAACAGAATACACTATATGGGGGAAAACTGAGCTTGTATGTTTCAATAATAGCAGCCCTTTCTCGAAAAACAAGATTCTAGAATTCTGCAGTGATCAATTGAAATCAGATTACTTAAGCCCCATGTAACTAAATTGCCACTAAAATGAAAGCCCAGTTATCATCTAACATTTGCTCAAATGCCAAATAGGTACAAATAGTCTCAAAAGAAATGTAACAACTAGCATAAATAATTCTAAGAATTAAACGCCTGTTATTGACGAAATCTAAAACATCTTCAAAATCAAGCCTTCTAATCAAAATTTCCTTTTGACTTTGCAAACCCCAACTTAAAACGTTTGAAGCAGTGCGTAATCACCCAAATACTTGTGTTCCTTATTTAGCTTGTAAGCAAATAAACTGATTAATCGAGGACAAGAAACATGGGTTCATACATCTTAAAGTTTCAATATAGGTCTAAAATCCAAAAAAAGTTCCCTTATCAGCTGGAAATAGAATACACTGCAGGATAAAAAATGAGCAAGGCTTCAAGCAAACAAGCCCTTTCTCAAAAATCAATATTCTATCATCCTGCAGTTATCAATTGAAATCGAATAAGGTTCTTTGACATAAGTCCTCCTGTTACTAAATTGCCACTTAAATGAAAGCCCAATTATTATTTAACATTCTTGCTGAAATCTTTAATTTCAACAAATAGTCTAAAATAAGATGCATCTTGTAACAACTAGCATAAACAATTCTTGGCAGTAAACAATTGTGATTGAAAATATCTATAACATCTTCGACCTTCTAGTCAATTTTCTATTTTGACTTTGCAAAGGTAAAACCCTAACGTAAATTGTTTGAAGCAGCACAGAATCACCCAAAAAATTTATAACAATAAGTACCATCAGACTCAGATTTCTTGAACTTGCATCAAACCATAAACACACACACACACACACACACATATACATATATAAATTGTCCTGAAAATCACAGACTCCAGTTCGATTCCATTTCTCTCTAAAATCACAACAAAATAAACAAACACACTTATGCATATAAAACCTGTAGATGGAGGCCAAAAGGTTCCTTATAACCAAACTTAAAACATGGCGATGATTAAAACAACTATATACTCGCATAAAAGCATAAACATTGTAGCATAAAAATATAAAAGGCTGCCTTGAAAAAATATTTAAAATATAGAACAAAATTGCATGTATCCCAAAATTTCCTATTTTATCTTTGTACTTGAAATATCAAATTTACAAATTCAAACATTTGAATCACAATATTTTTACATCCTAAAATTGCATGTTCCCAAAATCCCTATTTAACTGCCTAAACATATTAATACATATATACATTATAAACGGGAAATCACAAATACTCAAGTTCGATGCCATTTCTCTCTAATATAAAGACGACTCTACAGAAGCATTTAAGCATATAAATGCCTGTAGATGGAGGCTAATAACCAAACTCAAAATATGGCAATGATCAAAACAACTATATACTCGATAAAACAATTAACATTGTAAGATAAAAACATAAAAATATGAAAAGGGGGGTGACCTGAAAATCGAGGGAAAAGGGGTTCTTAAACCCGCGTTTGGGCATACGTCTCCTAAGGGGAGTCTGACCCCCTTCGAACCCGAACTTGTGTGTGCCTCTGGCCTTCTGACCCTTATGACCCCTCCCAGCTGTCTTCCCTTTCCCAGACCCTATCCCTCTCCCCTTCCTTGTCTTCTTCTTCGTCGCCCCTTTGTTATCCCTAACTCACAAATCACGCACGCAAACAAAAAAACACTAATCAGACCCAAAAAAAAATAACACTCGAAAGTGTAAATATTGCATTTATATTATCAAAATCATCAAAAAGTTAGTGGGTTTATTTGGTTTTAGCTTTTAAGCTAAAAGGCTGGATCTTTTGAAATGGTAGGAAAGCTAACTCTTTGGTATTTAACAAACTATTCTGGCTTGTTACAATCTCTTTTTTTCTCAGGAAAAACAAAAACGAATTGAAAGCTAACTCAAGACTTTGAAGATGCGGCACACTATGACCCTAGCTTGGAAATTTCAATATCGATCGAAATAAATAGTGACCACTATTATCTAGAGAAAATAAATAGTAACACACTATTTGTTTATCTCCTTTGTTATCCCTGGATCAAAATTCTCAAACACAAAAAAAAAAACACTAATCAAACCCAAAAACAGGAAAGGAGCTAGCTAGATAGATAGATAGATAAATACTCGAAATGGAATGCAATAACGAACCTCACTCGACAGTTTAAATATTGCATTTAAATTATGAAAATGATAAATATCTATTAAAATCCATATATATAGATAGATAGATACTCGAAATGGAATGCAATAACGATAACAACTCTTCTGTTTATAAAGGTACTTGAAATATCAAATTTACTAATTCAAACATTTTAATCACATTTATATTACAATCCTAAAAATTGCAAGTATCCCAAAATCCATACTAAACTGCATAAACATAGTAATATGGGCGGAGTCACATGGAGGGAATTTTTATAATTACTATATATTTTGTATATTTGACACACATTTGTTTCTAGCTCAGTTGATAGAACTGCTACTAATAGTACCCGAGTGTGAGAGTTCGAGTCTCAGCCCACTCACCTCCAAAAAATTTAACCTTTTCATTCTTTAATATAATAAAACATGATAATTTACACCCATAAAAACTTGTTATTTTACTACTTTGAGATTGCTTGGGTAGTTAAGTTGGGTTTTCTACATCTTTTTTCCTTTTATAGAATTAAATTAGCCGCGTTGTTGATAAATTGGTTTTCATTTGATTTCCTTTGTTAGCAAATCATATATTTAAGTTGTTACTAAGTTTTTGAACTAATACAAAATTATGGTGCCGCCACTGAATAGTAACGTAAATAAATACACAAGACTTAAAAAGATCATAAAAGCAAGTTTTGGATAAATAAGAGTAAGGGTGTGTTTTGGATTAATGAAATAGAGAGAGAGAGAGAGAGAGAGAGATAGATAAAAAGAGGAAAGGGAAAGAAAAAGAGACCTAAGATCGTTAAGACTCAAAAGAACACCATTGTTACTGCTAAAGCTATTGCTACAATAAGAAACAGTTGTTGAACATTGATGAAGTGGCATCAACAAGTGGAGAGGTGAACTAGTATTTGTATTTGTATTTGTATTTGTTTTGGGAATGAGTTTGGTGGATATTAGGGGTATCATTCTTCTTCTTATTATCATCATCATCATTTTCTCCATTTAATCTCTCTCTCTCTCTCTCTCTCTATATATATATATATCTCTCTTTAGTATATCTTTGTGTGGATTTATATGGATATTAAGGGTCTTATTTTTGTGTGTGTGTCTGTTGATTTTGTGAGTTAGGGCTTAACGATGTGCAAAAGGGTTCGTTCGTTCATCCAAAAAAATGTATAATGCGTCCAACCCTTGCCAGTTTTTTTCTTTTAATCATCTGATATAACCAACTTTATAATTTGATACTCGCACATCCCATCCGTGTCTCGACCCGCATCCAATTCGAGAATAGTCCCGACCCGAAAATGTCAAGTTTTGTCCCGGATCACTTCGGAATCGGTATCGGCTGACAATTTTGATTTGGTCGGGTGTCCCGACCCGACTCGATTTTTTAATTAATTTATATTTTATATTAAAATATAAATTAATTTATATGATGCTAGTGATGAGAATCGAACATTATACCTCTAACATACAATGTAAGGACTCTACAATATGAGCTACAATACTTTTTGTCGTATATATTAGTTATAATTATATAAGTATAATATAGATCTGTAGTTTTTAATATATGAAACTATTAAAATAAAAAAATATGCTTAAATTAAAAAATTATATTGTTATTTTCAAGAAAGATAAATGATTATTATTTTCCGATTATACAAATTATAATGATAATGTATCTCATTTAGTACGATAATTGTTGCTTGTGTGAATAAAACTAAATACTAAAAGAATCTGATAAAAAATGTATCAATTTTTTTATTTACTCTATTATTTGTATTTTCACACTATTTTTTCTACTATATGTTAATTTCTTTTTTCATTTATTAGGAATATTATTTTTAAACTAGGATTATGTTTCGTGTTAATAACATGCTTAGACTTCTCAAATAAAAATTGTTAATAAAAAATGACGTCATCGTAAAATAAAAAAATATGTTGGGAGATTCGGAATAAACCTATCCCGACCTTACGGGATCCCGGAAAAATCGGGTCCCGACTTTTGTCGGGTCGGGATCAAGATTTTTTTTTTCACTTTCAAAAGTAATCGGGTCGGGATACGGGTTGCGCGTTTACGAGTCGGGTCCCGACCCTAACCCACCCCTACTCGGATCTATCCGTTTTTACTGATTAACTAACCAACCTAACACACTTTATAATTTAGTATCCAATCTATCAGTTTTTAATAATTTGATACACAACCTAATACACTTTATAATTGGGTACTCAACCTATACAGTTTCACTTCAATTAAGTAACTCGGTCCACCTCCGATCATTTCAACATTATTAACTCAAGCATACTACGTACTGGTTTCACTCTAAATTGTTTGATACAATAGTTGGAACTTTCACATAAGTTATTCAATAGCAAATGATATTTTAAACCAGTGACCTAAGGCGGGTTGAGTCAACGTATAGGTGGGGGTATTAAATTAGAAATAATGTTAGCTTGTGTACCAAATTTGTAAGAGCTGATAGGTTGAATACTATTCTAACGTTTCTCCGAGGTTAATCATAGTGAAGGTATGGTAGTTTGGAATAACATCACACGTGTCAAATTGTTAAAACTAAATTCAGCATCTTTAGTTTATTTGAGAGAGGGGGAGACAGATAGTCTGTAAAACTCTTCCATGTGGAGCCATTGGATCAACAGTGGGGCCCACACACTGTAAGATCCAATGGTGTCACAGGGAGTGTTTTCCAGACTATACCAAAGGTATAGTCTGGCACCCCTTATCCGTTTATTTGTAGCTTGTCAGTTAAGGGGGTTATAGGATTTTTATAACCTGAATCGTTGTAGTTTTATTATTTCTGTCCTGAATTTTTATTTACTTGTTTAGTATCATGAATTCAAGGTTTTTTTTTTATTTTGAACCATTTCGTCCAATTATGTGACACGTAGCATATGAATAATTGAGAATAATTCATAATTCAGGATACTAAATAAGAAAAATTTGAGAATTCAGGGTATCAAAATGAACGAAAAAATTCAAAATGGAAAAAAAATTGAATTCAAGGTATTAAATAAGAAAAATAAAAATTTAGGGTACTAGTCGAGAAAACAACAATAAAAACCATATAAACCGGTAAATTACGGTACTAACCTTATTTTTTGGAATTGTGAATGGAATAAAGACTATACTTTGGTTCTTATTAATAAATTTTATTATATAATGAAGAAATTATTACAATGTGAATAAAGAAAAAACACTACAAGAAATATGAAAATGATAACCAAATAACAAAAATCAAATAAATGTAAATTTATTCTCCACATTAAAGGTCGTTAATGAATTTTTTTTAGCATTTTCGCATAAAAGATTACAAGTTTTCTTATGAAGTTTGTGTACAAGTAAAAAAAATAAGAAAAAGGCCACTATAAATAAGAAAACTTGAGTTGGTGTGAAACATGCATTGCATATTTTTTGAATGAAGCATTTTTTTAGCTGCTTTTTTTAATCAATGTTTCTTACAAAAAAAGCTCATGCCACAGAGACTATTAGTAGTTGAAATTTATGAGAATTAAAATGTTTTAGATTTCAAATTAAAGTTAGGAGACTAATCTTCCGGTCATATGATCAACTACTTTAGCGGAGTCTCACAGTGACGACGTCGCAACCCATAATGGACGGGGAAGGGGGAAGGGGGAAGGAGAGATGATGGAGCAAGGAAGAGTTGGGAGAGTAAAGAGCCTGGATATCACTTGAGGATATATAGAAGAGACTCCACCCCGATTATAACACCGGTCCATCTTTCGCTTCCAACACTCGAGTTAAGTACTATGCTTGTTGATGGGTATGATTGACCCCATAAATGGTAGTTTTTGAGCAATACTTCAACCCGTTCGACGAGTATAGGCTTGTTGAGGGGTACGATTGACCCCCTAAATGGAGGTTTTTGAGCAATACTTCAACCCGTTTGACGAGTATAGGAGTTGATGTACTACGTACTTATGCATTTTCATGTTTATTTGTTGTTTTTTCCAAATAATTAGGTGTTTTTTTTGTATTTGAGAGTTAAATGTAAACCATATTCTATAAACCTTTAGATTAATTTAAAGGAACATGGATTGTTAACTTCATGATTTTCACAACAATACGAATAAAGATGATTGAATACGTACCTTGAGCCATTATAATTTATTGTTTAAACTTTTATGAGATACGGTCTTCTCTCTCTTAGACCTTCCTTAATAATAAGTACTATTATATATATTTCTCTGTATATTATTTGATGGATGGGAATATAGTACTATTGCTACTATTTTATAGGTAGAGAGAGGGAACGTATAACAGTCTCCCCCACTGATCACGTTCCATCAATGTGATAAGTGGTAGTATTAGTTTAACATTAACTTTAATTCTTATTTAATACTAACTGCTTTAATTTATCTTTAATTAATTATTTAACCAATAAGATTAATAAACTTGATAATTATCCAAACCACTATTTATTTAACATATATGACACTAGGCCATATATATATTCTAACATTCTCCCACTTGGCCTTGTGGTAGGTTAATTTAGCGTTTATGGTTTGATAAAATACTTTACATATTGGTCACGTCATTAAAATCACTATTAAGTATAAACTAATATGAGTCCTAGCGATTTTGCATTATATAACAACACAATCTCTTCCAAGTACCACAATATTGGTCGTGTACTTAACAAGATCTATAAAAAAAAAAAATCAAATCATGTTTAATATTATGTATATACAAAAGCAATAAAACATTATATTTATTATTTTCAGAAACAATACATAAATAAACTCAAAGTGTCAAATTTAAATATTTTAAACTAAACATTAATTTTTTTTTCCAGTGATGCCCATCCTCTCGACATGCTCGATAAAAGTCTTAGGTGGCAATCCTTTAGTCATCGGATCCGCGATCATGAGTTTAGTACTAATATGTATAATTGACACCTTTTGTTTCTGAACATCTTCTTTAACGGAAATATATTTTAAATTCATATGTTTTGCACCCTTAGATAACTTATCGTTCTTTGAAAAGAAGACTGCTGCCGAATTATCACAATAAATTTTCAGCGGCTTGGCAATACTGTCGACTACACCAAGTCCCAAAATAAAGTTTCGCAGCCAATTTCCTTGAATTACGACTTCATAACAAGCCACAAATTCAGCTTCCATAGTGGATGTAGCAATGGTAGATTGCTTCGCACTCTTCCATGAAATTGCTCTTTCAGCTAATAGGAACAAATAACCCGACGTTGATTTTCTTCAATCAACACAACCGACAAAGTTTGAATCTGAATAACCAATCACTTCAAGATCCTTAGATCTTCGATAAGTGAGCATATGGTCCTTTGTGCCCTGCAAATATCTCAATACTTTCTTTGCAGCTTTCCAATGATCCATTCCCAGATTACTTTGATACCGGCCAAACATTCCAACAACAAAACTGATGTCTGGCCTAGTACAAGTTTGAGCATACATTAAACACCATACAACTGATGCATAAGGAATTCCTTCCATTTGTTTGTGTTCCATTTCATTTTTAGGAGATTGCATAAAACTAAACTTATCCCCTTTCTGAATTGTAGCAACACTTGATGAGCACTTTTCCATTCTGAATCTCTCCAAAACTCGATTAATATATGTCTTTTGAGACAGACCTAACATTCTTTGTGATCTATCCCGTGATATCTCTATCCTGATCACATAGGTTGCCTCACCCATATCTTTCATTTCAAATTTTTTGGAGAGAAATTTCTTGGTGTCATATAACAAGCCAAGATCGTTAGTAGCAAGTAAGATATCATCAACATATAGAATTAAAAACATAACTTTACTCCCACTGATCTTTACATAAATACACTGATCAACAGTGTTTTCTTTAAATCCAAAAGAAATAATGGTATCATTAAACTTAAAATACCATTGGCGGAAAGCTTGTTTAAGTCCGTATATCGACTTCTTAAGTTTACACACCATGTTTTCCTTTCCTTTAATGGAAAATCCTTCTGTTTGAGTCATATAGACTTCTTCTTCTAAATTCCCATTTAGTAAGGCGGTTTTCACATCCATTTGGTGTAACTCCAAATCGTAATGAGCAACCAATGCCATAATAATTCTTAACGAATCTTTTCTAGAGACGGGTGAAAAAGTCTTTGTGTAGTCAATTCCACTTTTTTGAGTAAAACCTTTAGCAACAATTCTGGCTTTATGTCGTTCGATATTGCCAAGAGAGTCGCGTTTAGTCTTAAAGACCCATTTACACCCGACCCTTTTACATCATTTAGGAAATTCGACGAGATCCCAAACTTCATTTTGTTCCATTGATTTTAACTCATCTTCCATGGCATTTAACCATTTCGCAGAATTAACACTTTCGATGGCTTGTGATAATGAAACTGGATCTTCATCGATTCCCAGATCAAAATCTGCTTCATTTACATAGACCACATAATCATCAGAAATAGAAGATTTTCTTGGCCTTTGAGACCTTCTTAATTCTACTTCTTGTGGTTTATCAACTATATGTTCATTGACATTATGTTCATTCAGGATAGTTGGATCATTAATTTGTTCTTGTCCATTGTTTAACTGTCCAACAATAGAAGGAAAAATATCCTTACAAGAAGTTAAAGGTAAATGTATTTCCACCCTAACTTCTTGAAGCTCTATTTTTCGTGGTTCCAAACTCCCACTAACTTCACCATTCTCAAAAAACCTAGCATTTCCAGTTTCAACAATTCTTGTGCTATGGCTAGGACAGTAAAATCTATACCCTTTAGACTTTTCTGGATAACCAATGAAAAAACCACTGATCTTTCTTGAATCCAATTTCTTTTCTTGTGGATTATAAATCCTTGCTTCTGTCGGGCAACCCCAAACATGCAGGTGCCGTAAACTAGGTTTCCTACCAGTCCATAACTCAAAAGGAGTTTTAGGAACTGCTTTACTAGGAACCCTATTTAATAAGTACATAGCAGTTTTTAAGGCATGCATCCACAATGAAATGGGTAAAGATGAGTTAGATAGCATACTTCTAACCATTTCCAATAAAGTACGGTTACGCCTTTCAGCTACACCATTTTGTTGTGATGTACCTGACATTGTGTATTGCGCACAAATGCCACGCTTTTCAAGAAATTTAGCAAATGGACCTGGACATTGCCCACTTTCATTGTATTTTCCATAATATTCACCACCTCTATCAGATCTTAAAATTTTCACTTTTAAGTCTAATTGCCTTTCAATCTCATTAATAAATATTTCTAGGGCATCTACTGATTGAGATTTTTCATGCAATAAGTAAATATATCCATAACGTGAAAAATCATCGATAAAGGTAATAAAATACTTTTCTCCACCAAAAGATGGAACATCAAAAGGCCCACAAATATCAGTGTGTATTATTTCAAGAAGTTGTGTGCTTCTTGTGGCTCCTTTTTTTGTGTGTTTTGTTTGTTTCCCTTTTATACATTCAACACAAATATGAAGATCGGTAAAATCCAAATTCGGTAAAATTTCATTCTTTACCAATCTTGACAGTCTTTCTTTGGAAATATGACCCAAACGTTTATGCCACAAATAAGCAGAACTTTCATCTACTACACCACGTTTAATTCCAATATTATCATGCAAGGTTAAAAGAGTTTCCGTAAAAATATTATCAAGTTTTAGTTTATATAAACCATCAAAAAGAATACCAGAACCAAAAAAATGATTATTTTTAAACAAACTAAAAATTTTATTCTCAAATTTAAAAGAATAATCCAACAGAATCCAAACAAGACAGTGAAATCAAATTGCGAGAACAAGAAGGTACGTAAAAAGTTTGAAACAAATCCAAATGACTTTCAGTAGCTAAAATTAAACGATAAGTTCCAATAGCTTCAACTGGAGCCTTCACACGATTTCCCATGTAAATAAAGCTCTCATTTGGACTTGTGGTTCGGGTCGTAAGAAATCCCTGCATAGTATTGGAAACATGGACAGTAGAACCAGAGTCAATCCACCAAGTATTAAAATGAACTTCAGTTAAATTTGCTTCAAAACATACTAAAGCTTTAAAATTACCTTTGTTTTCAAATCATGCCTTACGTTTCTGGAAAACATTCTTGAAATGTCCGGGTTTTCCACAAAAGTGGCACTTTACATCCTTTTGCTCTTTCTTGCGGATTTGGAAAGAGGAACTATTCACTTTATGTAGTCCATTCTTCCCATTTTTTGCCTTTTTACCAAACTTCTTTCTTGCTGCTTGGTTACTTACGAGATTAACTGAATGTTTTGCTTTATTATTAAGCCTCATTTCCTCAGAAACTAACATACTTTCGAGTTCATGCATATTCCATTTGTCTTTTATTGTGTTATAATTCATCTGGAATGTGCTATATTCAGGAGGTAGTGAGTTAATAATAAACTGCACTAGAAAGCTTTCATCCAAGTTCAGCCCTAAGCCTTTAATTTTTGCTCCAACATCTTGCATCTCAGTGACATGATCATACATGCTACGAGAACCATCATATTTCATGTTGGTTAAGGTAGTCATTAATGTCCCAGCAATAGATTTATTTGCAGTTTGAGAACGCTCTTCAACATTTTTCATAAATTCCTTAGCAGTATCAGCTTTTGGAAGTGTTGACTTAATGTTATTTGCAACACTCATCCGCATAAACATTAGGCTAAGTCTGTTTGACCTTTCCCAAGTTTTATGAAAAGTCCTTTCATCATCGGTGCTAGTATCAGTAATAGCATATGATTTCTCTGATTGAAGTGATAAATCAAGATCCAAAACACCTAACTGGAATTGAATTTGTTCACACCAATCAGAGAAATTAAGCCCATTGAACACGGGTACCGACGAAGCATGCGAATGTAGAGCAACGGGAACAGGTACTGTAAAATTTCATACAATACTCGTTTATTAGTACTTTAATTTATAAATTTAAAATGCATAAAACAGATTCAAATAGATAAACATAAACTATATATCATTGTCCTCCTTTGGGTGATACAAAGACATATAACGCTAATTTTAATGATACTAAAATAAATAACTTGGAACTCAAATATGTTTTCGTTTCATATATTTTGAAATCTTTGGATACAAAATACATTTATAAGAACATATAAAGAACCAAAAATAAATAAATTATGTTTATCAGTTTAAGATCATTTAATCTACCTTTGGGTGATTAAGCGTTCTATGTGTTAATGAACAAAACTACTCAGTTCATAGCTATTAATACATTGTCATTCAGTTTAATAAAAATAAATATCAATTTCCATAAATGAGTAGCTCAACAAACATTTATTTTGCTATGTTTTACACATAAAAATTTCTCCAGTCACTTTGGTGAACATGAATTCGAAGTTAAATATGTGTAAAAGATTACATCAAGCATCCGTACACAAGCAGACTACACATACAAAACCATAAACTATTCAATTATTCATAATGTAACCTAAACAAATTGTAGTACTGAGTTCTATTAAAGTTACCATCATTAAACTTGTACATTACAAGTCACTGGTGCATAATATTAACTTATTAAGTTGATGAGTATAACAAGGTTGGATGATTTCACTGAATAAAGCAAACATAAACAAATATATGTAATGGATGTTAAAAACCTAATGACAATAGAACTGTGATTTACAAATGTGAAAATAACTGTTTCGGCCTTAGTGATGTAATGGTATTATAACTCTATTATTCCATCCTTTCTAGTTCTTCAAACCATAACAAGCCATATATACATAAATTGGGTTGACTTATTATAATAGAATGATACCTATTGATATTCATGACAGTTAAGTTTGAAGTCCCTTTTACATTTATTTTATTTTAAAACTATATTAAATTTCTGGAAATATATATAACTGTAGTACTTCACAGACCATCTATTGTCTTTAAAGGTCTTAATTAATCAACAAAGTTAAACTATAATATTTGTATGTACATGTAGTACGAGTTCTAATATCATTATTATATATTTTATAGAAAATTATAGTAGGTGTGTGTTTAAACAATTGAGGCACATATGACATATTATAAAATACTCCTAAACAAATTAAAGCGAGTACATATGAGGAGTAAGTTCCAGTAAACATACTATTTCATCTTTATACAGTGTTTCATAATTTCGTTAGGTAAACCATTGTCATTAAAATTAGAACCTATCACTTTGTAATGCTATAAAACTATTAATTACAATTATAAGTTCGTAACTAATTGCAGTAAACTATTTTACAAATAACAGGGATAATATTGATATTATCTACTACACATGATACATATAAGTTATACACAAATTGCAGCGGAAATAAATTGAATAAAATCATTGTAATTAAATTCTAGGGTTCATAATTTATTAATAGGAAAATCATGAGTTTTTAAACCACGCTCTGATACCACATGTAAACCATATTCTATAAACCTTTAGATTAATTTAAAGGAACATGGACCGTTAACTTCATGATTTTCACAACAATACGAATAAAGATGATTGAATACGTAGCTTGAGCCATTATAGTTTGTTGTTTAAGCTTTTATGAGATACGATATTCTCTCTCTTAGACCTTCCTTAATAATAAGTACTATTATATATATTCCTATGTATATTATTTGATGAATGGGAATATAGTACTTTTGCTACTATTTTATAGGTAGAGAGAGGAAACGTATAACAGTCTCCCCCACTTCTCACGTTCCATCAACATCAACGTGATAAGTGGTAGTATTAGTTTAACATTAACTTTAATTCTTATCTAATACTAACTGCTTTAATTTATCTTTAATTAATTATTTAACCAATAAGATTAATAAACTTGATAATTATCCAAACCACTATTTATTTAACATACATGACACTAGGCCATATATATATTCTAACATTAAATAGAGTGATTTCATAATAAACAGATGGAAACACAAGACTTTGACGAAATTAATACTCAAAGATGAACCAAATTGAAAACTTGAGTACTTGGAAGGATCAAACAAAAGACAAACGAGATAGATTATAAACTTTGAAACAAAGACAAATGATGACCAATGACCAAAAAAAAGAAATTCAAGTTTGGAGGTGCAGAATATAATGGCTGAGGATAAGAGGTTATAGATAACCAGTTATGATAACGAGTTATACATAACCGGTTGGGATTATTGGTTATACAATATATTATTCAAAATTTAAAACATGATTAACCTTATTGATATCATATCTTAGCATCTAAGTGTTCTAACTTGATCTCCAATTAATATTAAGTTTCATATTCAAAATTGTGTATATATATAGTGTGTGTTTTATTTAAAGGTGTGGCCACGACCTCGCTTTTGCTCCAAATTCGATATAGTGACTTGTTTTAATTCAGTATTATTACTAGTTAGTGCTTTCTTGCGGTTTCTTTGAGTTTGATTAGTTGAATTGTTACAAACATAAAAAATATATCTTTTACACAAATAGTCACATTTAGGATCAGCGACTATAGTATCTTTGTTGATGTATTTAAACTATTACAACAATTACTAAAAGTTTTCATATCTTGTAGGGAAGAATTGATTCGCTCGAGGTAAAAACTCCTGCCATCTATGCCATCTATGTAAGTTAAAAGCATTCAAACGACCAAATCTACGGGTAAAAAGAATCGTTCATGTGGATTTTGACCACATACTTTCAGGTTATTTACTGCAACTGCTCTTGTGCACCTGTGAGACCTTTATACGCAGTTAAATTATGTTCAGAAAGACAGTTATGTACACCAACGAGTTTTTTTTCCTATTCATGACAATTTCAATATGAATACTGTCTACGTTTCTTCTTTTCTTGTGCATTATAAATTTTAATAAGGGTGTAAATGGTTCGGATTTGAATGGATTATCGTCAATCATAAACCAAACGATTAAGAACGGAATATGAAAGTTTGAATACAAACCAAACCATTTATTTTTTCAATCCAAACCTAACAGATCAGATCCGTTGGGTTGGTTGTATGGATTCAATGGTTCGGTGCGAATTCGGACCGGGTTCGATTTTTAATAATGCTTGTCATTCGTTCTTTAATCTAAATTAATACATATTTTAATGATGTTGTTTGACATATTAGCTCACGTATATATGTATATAGATATATGGAGAGAATATAGAGAGAGACAACAACATGGTCTTTATTAATCAGAATGTATATGAATGAATGTCAAATACAAGGCCCCTAACCCTCTTTATATAGATAGATGGGTAGGGTTACAAGTCCACTTGGGCCCATAAAGTACAAGTCCAAGAGTCTAATAATATCCTACAACACTCCCCCTTTGGACGTCTTGAATTCTTCGTCTTCATGCAATCGATCTGAGTCGAGTTCATTCGTAGTGCTAAACACATAAAAACCTTAGGGCCGGAAAACCCAATGTGGGATAAAACCGGTACATAGGAGAAACTGTGTAGCCGAATGATATAGGCCGAAATATCATGTAAGTAACTAACCACAAAACAGTGTGCCTCATCAAAACCTTGCCAGAGCAAACCCAAGGGGAAAATCTCTGATCGAAGGAAAAAGAGTGCAACAATGGTAGTAGTAGGGATCAACCACAAAACAGGTGCCTCATCAAAACCTTGCTAGAGTAAACCCATTGGGAAAAAATCTCTAGTCGAAGGACAAAAGAGTACACAGTGGTAAGAGGTATACAACATGATACTCCCCCTAATTTCGGCAATCTTAAGTGAGATATGATGGGAACGTGTCTCGCTAAAAACCTTGCCAAGGAAAACCCAGTGGGAAAAAACCTTGGTCTAAGGACAAAAAAAGTACACGAGCATGCGACTGGATGTTTCCCCTCACTTGCACACGACAGGGTGCGAGGATTTCGACTAAGTAATAATTAGTGCAATAAGAATTCACCTGGATTCTCCCCTTCACTTGCACACAACTGGGTGCAAATATTTCATATTCCAAGAAAGAGTACGAGCATTCGACTGGATGCCTCATTTACTTGCACACGACTGTATGCAAGAAAATATAACGTGGAATAAAACTAGCATTCGACAGGATGCTCTTAAACTTCATATGTGAAGATTTATTTCGACGATAAATGCTAAATAACATAATGTAGTCATGTCTCTCTTGATCGATAACAACAAGTTGTCTTCTATGACAAGTGTTTTATCTAGATCGTGAGATAGAGCATATTTAATTCAAATATGGCTACTACTAGCTCAAAGCCATATAAACTCTCTAGTCGTCTCATAGAGCACGAGATCAGAGTGATTCGTTTGGGGTCATTCTAAGACCTCCAAGATATCGCCTTATTCCTAATGGCAAAGATATACCATGTTAGGAATATCCCTTATGCGGGTCTGATAAGTAACCAGTATCGGTATAACCGAAAAAGGGTTGCGTTAATTCGAGTAACGAAGGGGGTAGGTACACTCGATGATGCAAAATGGGATAAGACAAGCTCTCATCCACAGTTACCTTAAGGTAATGGGAAAATGTCTTTTATGCCATTTCGAAGGCAGAGTGTTAGCGCGATGCTGTGTCGAGCTATGCCATTCACAGCAGACGAGATGTTCGTCTTAGAACATTAGACCAAGTACAATGATGCGCTTATTGTACTTAGATATGAACATCATGGTTCGATATCTCTTTGTCGTCTCATCAGGGACGGACCGGGTCTATATCAATGTCAAGTGATCGAACGATCATGGGAGAATCTGACGACTTAGCGTCATAATGACTAAAACGTCATAACACCTTCTGGGTGTAGTCTGAATCATGGACTTAGATTCAATCTTTACGGGACTCGATTATCAGGCCGAGTCACTACCATGTCTTCCCATGATCCTTCATCTCGAAGGCAAATCCAAAAAAATGGATCGCGTAATAAAACACGCAAGGGCATAATACTTATTCAAGTATCCCAAGCTAATCAAGTACTCACTTAGGCGGGTATACCACATCCGCTCGAATTATATTAATCCATATAGTGAACGTCTCATTTAATTGAGATCGTGTTCCGTGGTCAGGAACTACTTGATTCAAGCATTATGAAGTCACACAGGGACCTTCATCTATATCGCTTTGTCTAAATCCCCATAGAGATAAAACCGTGACCATATTCATGGTTGGATACTCAGTTTTTCGGGAACTACTAAACTGGTAAAGTAGGGGACTATTATAATATCCATTACGAGGAAATCAACCATCTCGTAATCAATTCCAAGGTGTGAGAGAAGCCTTACGCTACTAGATGAGCATTCTACAATCTCATTATTCTCATCAATTTTCCTTACGAATAACCAAATAAACGAACTCGTTTAACATTGGTGGTGTTGGAGCTACAGGTCCGAACACACTTTCCCTAAGGAGTCTACTTGGATTGCAAGTTTCCATTAGTCAAGTGTATTATACGTTGACTTCAGGCAACGGTACATGGTTATCTCTCATAATTTGTTTATATTATCATTCGTCACTGAATATATGAACAAGTAATCAATGACAGTCTCGTTTTGCTTCTTTATCGTCTAAGATATCATGATTGACAGATATTTCGAGATTCTTAGGATGAGGAGGAAATCACACATGTCCTTGCTCCTTTATAATCTCGTGCGACAAACGAGTTTCAGTTCACCACCTCTGGGGCTGAACGAATTTGGAACCAGTCAACTTCCTCGTATCTTGGGAAGGACGACAGACTGACGGCCGACGGCAGCGTCCTTTGCTTGGCGGGTTCGGCCAAAGCAACGTGTTACGACAGGAACACGACGTCTGACAGGGACGTCTATCCTTGCAAGCATTTTGCAACAGGTATAAATGATCTCGTGACATCTCATAAAGTCATTAAATGCGTCTGTCATTTAGTTAGACTTGAGGGAGTCTATGCACTTACTTATCACTAAGTGCAGTTTTTGGGATCAAGCTAAGACTGAGTGGGTTATGCCATGTTACTTCACGTCGTTCCTTATCAATGATAACATGCAAATCTCCCCTAATGACGGGGAGAACAGTCTTAGCGATGTGACTTTCGCATATCATGTGGAAAAGAGATAGCTTGCCAAGGTTACTCAAAACACGCGTTCATATGAGGCGTCTGGCTCATAACTAGTAACCCAATTGATACGCATTTAGTGTTTTGAGTGACTATGGGCCTCAGATGGACCAATGCAGCAAAATAGCATGACCCCACACGGAAATATAAATCTTGGTGCGCAAGATCAAGAAGTGCGTGCAACCATTTGCAGTCGCATCTTCAAACTTTCCGTGAGTCCATTTGGGTCTGAACATAAACGACATGATGTTCAATTTCAATTTCCAAACTCAAGTAATTCAAATCAAAATTTCGATTCTTACTCTTCGAAATTATCAAGTCGACTAGACTTTTCAGGATAATCCAGATCATGAGCCATCAACTTAATGATAGGGCTAAAAGTTTGGGAAATGCTGCATTTCTGTGGACAACAATAATCATGTGACCTATTGTCGATGCATCAACCATAACCATTTATATTTATGGTCCGTCTTATGGTTGGATAAGTCCAAAATAACTCCTTCAATTCTTTACAAGAATTCTACGAGTTCATTTCGTGATCTTTACACATACTAGTCTTTCAAGGTGAACATTAGTGGCATGAATTTCGGATTAATCACGAAATATATCCTCAAAGAGAATCTAAATGCGATGTGATTATAAATCAAGCATCGTCTTTTGACCCGAGAATATCTCATCCGGTCAATGCCACAATATCAAAATGCTTTGATCAATCGACGACAGGCGAATGATAGTATAGACAATCATGTCTTAGCATCTAAATCATTTATCATTCGACGACAGGCGAAATGATAAGGTAACTTTAAATGCTTTTAAAAAATATGGTAGCAACCACTTGAAAGACATTTCAACTCCTCTAAAATACGTTTTTGGTCATATTGAATGGAGGCTATGTAAAGAAATTTTAATTCTTTTATGAGCTATTACCAGATAATACTGGTTTCCTCGAATATTTAATAACTCAACAAGGTACGACAGGACCTACATGAGTATAAGAACTCATATTTGACAGATCAATTTGGTTTTACCAAATATTTTGATTTGGAATGACAGGTCCAGAATCGTTGTCACTGAGTACTCTTTTAGGCAAGTAGTTGGTGAAATTATGTGGTACACGGTTACCCACTATTTCAAAAAAAAATTTAACTACCTACAAGTATTGCCTAAAATTTCATAATTTAAAGTTTGGTCACATTTGTCAAAGGAATTTGCTCAAAACACTTTAAATTATTTCGAGAAATTTCGTAAACAGGCAAAGCATAATCCAAAAGTATGTCCAAATGGAAAAATCATAATCCAAATGGAAAAACATAATCCAGATGAGCGAAAAAATGGCTCAATGATTTATAAAAATCAATAAAAAAAGGTACCAAACTTATTTGAGCCACAAAACCGGGGCTCTCAAGAGTTTCCTTTCAGTTATCTTTAACCATATTAGCATCGGTTTTTTTCACCTTTATAATAGTTTTGAACTATTTAAGGAGTAACCGTGCATGACCTTTGTCTTTATAGCATAGAGTTGCCTCATTGAGCATTATCTTTTGCTTTGTGACAACGGGCCATATTGTTCCTTTCAATTACTGTCTTGGAGCCAAAGGTTTTCGATTTTGACGTTTGTCTAAAATCTCGCTTGCCTAAGCGATTCATCGGGATCGCGACAGTTCGAGACAAATAACACTTGTCTTATTTCTCAATTCGTGGAAAAAAAATGTACACGAAAAGCATTAATATCAGGCAAACAATTCGCCATTGACCCAATAGGATTAAAACTACTCACCGGGATAATTTTCCTATCCAATAACAGATGGGCGATAAAGGAACATGGTGATATAAATTCACGATACTGCTTATGGAATACAATTTCCAAGCTAGTATTTTTGGTGAAGGATTGCTCTAATATGTCAATTTCAGATATTTATTCACCATAGACGTCATCACGTCTCAAATATGGCGGCGGAATAAAATCAACGCATTAGCATTCATCCTGATGGTAACAACAAACTCGTGTTTTACTCATCAAGGATGGCATCCAAAATAAATAAATTTGGGCATCACATTTTCACACATGAGGGTGACTAACATGTGGTGACGGAATTAAAATCAACGTTTAAATAGTCATTTCGCAAGTATGTTTTACGATTTTTCTCATCATAGATGGCATCCAACATGTGTTGGGAGTTCTGGATTATTTATCATATAAAACGACTGGTTTATATGTTTATGGTTTGCACAAGCACAAACGTTTTTTCGAAACGACAGGTTCGAAAACATTAGTTTTGCTTCTCATGTGAATCGGTTCTCATTAATCGAACGACGGGTCGATACTGAAACACCAATTCGGCGAAACATACATCACTATATAAACACACTCGGGGAAATTATTATTTAGTCAACCCCTTTCGGTAGCTCTACTTGACAAATGACCAGGAAAGACGGTGATGGTGGAGGGCACGAATGCCACTTAAAACCCAACCTCATTAGGATATCGACTTTCGCCTATATCTTTCCTAGACATCATATCCAAATAGGTGAGCCTATTTGGGGAAGGTTCATAATTTTTCCAACTTAAATGTGAAAATATATGATTTCGCAAATTTACATATTTTACACAAGGCAGTAAATAAATATTACATGGCAGTGATCAATTATATAGATTGTACATGTTTCATGATTAACTAACATGGCAGTACATATTTCCTAATAAGGAATCCAAATTAATGTAATCAATCTATTTTAGTATTTACCAAATTTACACCAGCAATATCTAACACAATATATTATTATTATACTACTATATGTGTAGGTTTTTTATTCATGGTAACTAAATCATGCATGTTAGTAATATATTTTATTTACCAATTTTACACTAGCAAGATATAGATTAATATTATACAAATCTATTGCTTTTATGTGTAAGTTTTATACATGGTAACTAAATCATGCAATAGGATGAATTAAATTTATATGGAAACACATCAATTTATTCAATTAACATGCAATTTTTTTATTCACTTGCCTTTTTAATAAATATATATGCATGTGGGTGGATATTTAGATCGAATATTGACTTTTATAACACATATATACTGTTTTTATACATGTAATATACTACATGGACTATCCGTGTAATTTCAGCAAACTATATATCTATTTACAGCATTATTACAGCTTCAGTCCATAATTTCAGACAAGTTTCAGTTTAGTCCTTTAGTAATTAACATGCACAGTCAATAGTTTCAGCGAATTACAAAACAGTCCTACGGTTTTCAGTTTGTTACAGATTTAATCCCACAGATTAATACATGTTTTACAATTACATGATTTCCGATTTACAACCCCATTATATGTATTTTACTGATTTTGTTTGTATAAAAATACAATTTTACAGTACACTATACATATTACATATAAGTTGGTTTTTATAGACAGATTGATCATGTTAGACAATAAAAAAAATCTATCACGCATATTTTTTTTTCCAACAAATATATGCAGTTTGAGTTATTGTGTATAGTCTTATCAACAAATATGATTTTATAATCAACAATATGTGTGTTACGATCATATATAGTTATCCATACAAGTAACAAACTCTAATACACATGGATTATATACTACGGGATATATATTTGTCATGTTTTAGTTATCCATAAAATAATACGTACGATCACATATATGAAATAAATTAAGTTTTGAATTCGGTATCTTACGCACGGTATGTTGGTGAAGGTCGATATAGCAAAACCCTAAAAAACCGGATAAATCTCAAGGTTTATAAATACCTAATATCCATGCATTTACCAAAAATCTCCAATATCCGCAAGCGTATATCCTATTCTCCGCGAGCAAAGTGCCGATAACGTGTTGTGTGACATATTAGCTCACGTATATATGTATATAGATATATGGAGAGAATATAGAGAGGGACAACAACATGGTCTTTATTAATCAGAATGTATACGAATAAATGTCAAATACAAGACCCATAACCCTCTTTATATAGATAGAGTGGTAGGGTTGCAAGCCCAATTGAGCCCATAAAGTAAAAGTCCAAGAGTTCAATAATATACTACAACAAATGATAATTTTTTACAAACAAAAATAATATGAAAAATAATTTTTAACAATATATAACAAAAACTAACAATATATAACCAAAACTAACAATATATAACAATTTGAAACCTAAACCAAACCATTAAAGACAGATTTGAAATTTTTGAATCCAAAACCAAACCATTAGAATTCAAAAACTAAATCAAATCTAAGAAAACCAACGGTTCGGATCGGATTCACGGATTTCAGTTACAGCCCTAAATTTTAAGAAGGTAATCGATTTATGCATTCCGTTTCAAAATTGGTTATGAGTGTAATTTGCAAAACTTAGATAAGTTGTGTGGGGCTAAGTTAAAATTCATAAAGTTATTAAGGGGTTTTGTGCAATAATTAGTAAAATAAAAAGTAAAATAAATAAATAATGACAGCAATAGTAATACTATAATAATAATATTCCCTCCCACGCCCGCATTAACAAGTGTCAGGAACAATAATAAAAACCCTACACACACATATATATATATATATATATATATATGAGAAGCATATGTCGACACGTAAAAAAAAATACACTATATTTATATTTTAATCCGAACCATCTATTTAAGGTTTTTTCAATGGTCAAGATTACCTAAAATAAAGAAACCATCACAATCCTTAAAAACATATGTAATGAATGGTTAGGATTAAAATGTAAACATAGTGTGTTTTTTTATGTGTCGATATATCATTCCCTATATATATATATATTATTTAATACAATAGAACTCAACAAAGATGGAGCCTGTCTAATTTTACCAATTTTTTCAAAAAATGATCCTATTATAATTTACTAATTAATCAAATAAATTAATGCAATTTAAATAAATAAAAATTTACATACACATCAAATCATCTCCCAAACAAAATCATGTCATACATGTATTTTTTATATTATTATACATTATATTTTTACATATTCATCAAATTATTTTTGTAAACTTTTTAAAAATATTAAATTTATCTCTAATTAAAAATGTTAAATTTATATTTATGCAATTAACTGTGACACAGTCCGTGCGGGCTGCTTACTGCTATATCTATCTATACTATTATAATAAGCCAACCCAAGATTTTTTGAGTCTGCCAAATTTTACCACTTTTTTTCAAAAATACCCTTAACACTTTTTTATTAATTACCACAATACCATATTCTCATAAAAAATAGAGAAAAAGTAATAACTAATAACACTTTTTATCCCTATTTAATCTCTCAAAATTATTTTGAATCTTCTCATCTCATACTCTTATATTTTTTTTATTTTCCAAATATTTTTATCATAACTACACTTATTTTTTAAATTTTATCGCATTATGCGTCACGGACAAAGTGGACCACCATTACTGCTATATATATATATATATATATATATATATATATAAACCCTACTTCTAATCTCTGTTTCTTCTCATTTAGTAAAACCAACTTATACATAAAAACAGAGAAAAATCCTCTACAAATACGTGTATATATATATATTTAAAGAAGAAGTAAATATAATAATAATTAAAATGGGAGGATGCGCGGGGAAGCCAAAGACAGATACAGCAAAGACGACGTTGCCAAAAAATGACAGCCTGAAAGAAGACTATGTTATCGACGAAAACAAGCCACACTCTCTCAGTAACTTGTTCTCCCAGGTTTGCAAAAATAAATTCTACTATTTTACTTCTTTTTACCCCTAAATTTGTACTTTGTTTAATTATTTTAATCTTATAGTTAACGCTATGATGAACCCCCCCGCTACTTTACTTTTTACAACCCCCTTAAAACCCAACACAACACATATTACCCCAACCCCAAAAAATAACTACCCTTCAAATTAATTCAAAATTATAATTAATTTTTTGGCACACCTTTAGTTATAGTGGACCCGGTTCAGTTTTCGATTTTGTACTTTGATATGCGAGGAATTAGTAATTAGTACTATTTTCTTAAGGGTTTTTTTTACCTGCTTTTATACACTTCTACTAATCTCTCTTTACCTCTTAATCTTTTGTTAGACAGGACAATGTTCCTTCACATAAAATATATTAAAATCCATAATTTTTTTTTATCATTTTAATTAATATTTTAAGCTTAGGTTAGTCTCAACTAGGGTTCTATATATTTATTAGTGTAAAAGAAGATTCCACTATCAACGACAACAAGCGACAGTCTCTCAGTAACATGTTCTCGGAGGTTTGCAAAATAAATTATACTAAACCTCTTTTTACCACTTATTTTGTACTTGTCATAAGTAATACTAGCTGTCAAGCCCACACGTGTGAACCAAACAATGAATAATTATTGAATAAATAATAGATTATCTGTTCTGTTGCATCGGAGAAGGGAAATATGGGCAAAAACAAAAACGGGAGAGATTGGTTTTTGAAATGGGTAGTTTAGTTTAATATGTGGCGGTTATCATTTTCTTGAAAATGGGTAGTTCAACAAGACACATTGTTAATGCGGAGGGTTATTTTGTAATTTCTTTTAATGCAAAGTTTATTTTGTAATTTCTGTTAGTCGAAGGATCTTTTTGTAAATAAGTTTGCCGGCCTTATAGCGCCTCTTCACATATATAATAGAATAGAATAGATTTACCCTTTTGTGTCTAATAAACAATTTTCAGTTATTGATTTTGTTCTTTGATCTACGAGAAATTAGTAGTTAGTACTCCAACCTAAGGTTTATTTTCCCGCTTTTATACACTTCTAGTAATCTCTATTTACCACTTAATCTGGACTGGTTACATAGTGTTCTAGGAAGACTTAAAAATAGGGTGTGTGATACATAAAACTCAAAGATTAGGAGGGAACACTTGTGGGGGCTAGTACCAATGTAAAATCTTACAATCTGGCACACACTTTTTTTGTAGTCTTTCCGAAACACTGAATACTTTCACGGTTACATTCAACCATTGTACAATAAAGATTGAGCAGTTTTTAATTTTCTGCTTACACTTGCTAAGGTTATTTTTTCAAGCTTTTGTTCACTTTATAGACTAAAACACGATAGAGTACCTGCAAAATCAGAAATACCATCAGAATAGTATTGGGAAGAAAAGTATGTTTAATACATCAGACTATCTGTTCTCATTGATTGTGTACCACACTATCAAGATTACAATTTAGGTAGCTACCGTTTGTCAATTGGATTTAATGGAAGTTAGTTTCAAGTTTCAGTTTGGTCCTACATATGTATATGCTTTAACACATACATATACAAACATTAAATAAAGAAAGTGTAATATTATAGTAGATGATATAGATTTAGACAGTGTTGAACAATTAAATTTATATATAAAGGATTATATAAGGGATTATGTAATTGAAAAGAAATACTTACAAACTACTTTTTGTACAAAAAAAAAGTGAATTTCTAACAAAATAGCAACTTTCTTGGCTACTTTTCTTTTCTTTTAAAAATACGTGTATTTTATCTTAAAACAACATAATCAATAAGAAAACTGTTTCATAAAGAAATGGTTCTTTTGATTTCTTATGTTATGTATGCTTAAGCATGATACTTCTTATGTATAAATAGTTTGGTAACTCTAATTAGTACCTCAACAGATAATTTCTTCTATTCTACTAAGTGGTCTAAATCTCTGTTTACACCTATGTAGCACGGATACTCCAATTTTTTAAAAAATTGCCGTATCGGATATGATACTCCCCCGATACTCCGATACCGTATCCATACTCCAATACTTCAATGATACTTCACATATGCTTCACCGATAGGTTTTCAAGATACGGTGGTGTTGGAAATTTATACATATTTTTAATTTTAAGGCAAATTTTTATAAGCTCATTAAAATAATGGGTCATACATTGATAAAGCAATAACTTTGGTCGGTGGCGTTATGCTTTTCAACGATTATATAATAAGTAAAAGATAGTAACTGTTGGACACTGTTGTTCTTTCTTATTGATCGGTATGATTCTTGTTCGGATTATAATTTCTTATTACACTTGTGCTCGGTATTACAACTTAATCTTGGTCTTTATCTTGATCTTGGTCTTTATCTTGATCTTTGGTGCTCGGTATTCAATTGAGCTCGGATTGCTTTTTAGTGAGATAAGCTCTGACAGATTTCTCTCTTTTATCTTCTTCTCTCTATATTATTCAGAAAGATTTCAGGTCCCTTTTCCAGTGAAGGTACTGGGCTATTTATATGCATTTATGCGTCATAGGCTTTTCCATCTCATGAGTTCTCTCATGGGCTTTTCCTATGTGGGCCATCATTAATTGGCCTGAGGTATTTATTGTATAATTACCTGTCCTTAGTGTGGAACAACATTGGGTATAATACTTAAGCATTGGATACCCTCTAATAATGTTTGGGTCAACTCATACCCGAATAGATATATTCGGGTCTAATTTTTGTGTTCTATCATACATGCTATATTAGTATAAAGTATATCTTTGTTATTTATAAGAAAGTACAAATATACATAAGTACTTACATATTATAATTGCCGTAAAAATATTTGATAATATTTGTAGAATTGTAGAATTGTATTTCCAGATAATATTTGATAAGTAAAAATTAATTTGTAGCAGTATATTTTGTAGATATACATATATATATATAGTTATAATTGCCGTATCTTAGCCGTCGTATCCTAAATTTTCAAAAATCCGTATCCACGTATCCGTATCGGATACGATACCTGTTTCCGTGCAACATAGGGTTACACCTATTTTGTACTGAATATAGTTTCCCTTTTGTACAATAGGGAATAACATGTTCTTGATTTTGTACTCCAATCTACGAGAAATTAGTAAATAGAACACCAATCTGTGTTTAACACCCTGCTTTTGTATACTCTGTTTACTACTTAAATTTACTTCGTACAATTATCATTTTGTACCATAAGGAATTTTTAGTTATTGATTTTCTGTTCAGACATGGTCAAAGTTTGTTCAAGCTTTTGTATATTTCACAGGCAAGAACCATAGAGTAGAGTCTAAAATAGAAAGAAAAAGGGAACATGATACTTGATGGACTACCTACAAAATACCACGAAATACTATGATTAGATAATATTGTTGTATCTAATTAATACCTCGGCAAATAATTTTAATTTAGTTCGTGTACAAAGTGATCAAAAACAGTAAATCAACCTAAAATGTAGTATTAGGGGACTAGTTGCCTAATTTGTTGCTTAGTGTACGAAAGTGAAAATGGTAACAAGTTTGTGTAAAAAACTGCAATTATCCTTATTCAATCCCTATTTTCTAATTAATTAGCATCTTACAGATGTGTCTTGTCTTTTAGGTATGTATATAAGATTTAACTGACTTTTGAGTAACTTGGTTATTTCGGGGTGAAGCTGTTAAGCAAAAAGGATGGCTTATTTGATGCTTGAAAAAATGAGTTTATCCATTTTATTTGTATCTTTTTTGTCCATAATTCTAAAAACTACATTTCTAATACTTGGGTGCACTTGTTTCTTGTGAGATGACTATTTGCTGGGTTTGAGCTATGCTGATTTTAGCATTGTTGAGATAATCATGTTGGTCTGTTGACTGTGTTAATTTAAAATGAATCTTGAAAACATTTTTGCCACTTCCTGGAATAGTTTGATTATGTGTAAGGGGCTATGAAGCACGTGTATGTCGAAAATGGCGCCGTACCCGTAGAGGGTGGTACATAGCCAGTACTCTAGGTACACACCGGACTTTACATACTCCCTCCGTCCCTAAATAAGTGTCCACTATTCCATATTTGGCCGTCCCAAAATAAGTGTCCACTTTCCTAATTTATCAATGAAAAAATGATAAAAGTACTATAATATCCTCAAATATTGCAATGAATACATTCTAAAAATTGACAATAATAATTATTTAATTTAAATTAGGACTATATTTGTAACTTTTCAATGCAATTAATAACATCTCTTAATTTTTACCGAAATACAAGGACACTTAAAAAGGGACGGAGGGAGTATTTAACAATAATTTAAATTAATTAGGATATATTATTAGGTAAAGATTCGGTAGGCTCATATACAATAATAACGATTAGATATAATTTATTAGACATTTTGTGAGTGTTTTGAGTTCTTTTCTCTATTATTCTCAATGTATTTCATTCAGAGGTTGTATAAAAATAGCAAACTACCCGCTGTACCCTAGTTCTTAAAATTTAAAATTAAGCGTATTTCCGCACCGTAGTATACCTGTACCCTGTACTCGTACTGGTGCTTCCTAGTTATGGGGTAAGAAAGAAAATGGTTGTTTGGGTAACTTAAACACTTGAAGTTCTTCCGAGTGATGTGTACTTAATTAGATTTCAGCAAATGCTTTCTGTAAGGAAACTGGAGATCACTGGTCTAATTATTTATTATGCAAGTTTAAATGGATCTTGGAAATATTTTCTTTGCAGTGAGAAATCTCTCACATAAATAGCTGCAGCACTTTTTTTTTTTATTTTTGCAAAAATGTTTCTGAACTATTGTTTACCAGACTAAATTTAATTTTGTCAGTATTCATATATGATAGCAATTAAACGAGGTAAAATATGTACGCATGCTGAGTTAAAATATTACTCCATACATCTTTAGGACTTTACTCTGATGTTTTGTAACTTTAGATACTTTAACCTTTAATATCTGGAACTCATTGTGTTTTGGTAAAGTTAGATCCTTTTGCTTACTTTATTTTTATTGAAGAGCCTGTTTTTGCTTTCATTTTTACATTTGATTCTTATGCGCCTCACATAAAGATTACTTTTTTTTGCTGTAATACAGTCTGTCATGTTTTTCATTTTAATAATTTGCCCAAAAGTTAATTTATGATTCCTCTGGGTGGGTTCTTTAATCTAATTAACCTGGAGAGTGAGTGAGTGCAAGAATCTTTCATTAATACCATTGGATACTTGTTCTTATTTATTTTTAAAGACAAAGTAGCAGCTCTAACCTAGGGTCCCACCCACTGGGTTGTTCTTAGCTGTCCTCATTTCTAATTTAAGCTTCATATAGATGCTTCTTTACCTGCTTGAAAGGTATTTCACCATTTTTTGGTTGCCTTAAATACTGTCTCGTTCGTCTACATGTCCCCATGTGAGGCTGAGAATAAGAGTTTTCTAAATGATAGAGATAGTAGAGAAAAAAGAAACTTTGGAATTTCTTTGTTGTCAACCATGTAGAAATTGTTTGCTGGCGTTTCATTGTAATCCATCAACTAAGAACACTGTAATAGAGTTTGACTTGAGATTAAGGCCTAATTAAATGCGAGACGAAACTAGATGTTGTCCTTAACTGTTATCCATGATATTGGAGATTGCTGATTGCGCTATTGTTCGTTGATTTTTTGTGCACATCGTTAGTGTGACAATTCCAATTCTTTAAATTTGATTTGACTTTTGGGATAGAAAGTAAGTACATGTTGGGAGGCCTCTTGCCATGGAACTCGACAATTAGACCAAATTAGTTATAAAGGAATCTGTTTCCATTGGGTCCAACAGGATGTGTAAGTCTTGTTATTGCTGGATGTCATTCTTATTCTATATCGCGAATGTAGCACCCCAGTTTAAGACTTAAAGCTGAGCAAAAAAGAAAAGCCTCGACTGTAGACCAATTGTAATTATAAATCTCTTTTGTGGTAAAAGTAAAACCAGAGCTCTGTCATGATTTGCTAGTGGCATGGTCCTCGGATACTACTTTCCTAGATCCCAATTGTGATGCTTAGGAATATTCCCATTGATATATAAATTTAACTGTCATTTTTGTCTGGAACGTCAATTTTACTGAGACACATAGGCTAACCGAATCATTCATTGTTTAGTTTCCGAAAAGTGCTGATGTTGGTTTGAACTTTGAACATATATTTCTAAGACCGTAGTTACATGTGCATGTCTTTGCCAGTTTATAGATTGTGCAAGCAGTAAAGGTTGTCAGTTGGAGCATAATTTATATATTTTACATGCATGCACAACTTGTCAAAGTTGAATAGGTTAGTCCATAGAATTTTTGTTTTGGAGTGTGAGATTAATTTTTTTATTCTATTACTTTTGCTACTACAGAATCAAGGAAGAGACCCTACCGAAGTTGTCGAGACACCAATAAAAACAAGAGCTTTAGAGGAGATAACAGAAGGTGAAAAAATAAAGGACATATCTGAACAAAAGGCACAAGAACCTGAGAAAATCGAAAATACACCAGTAACAATCCCGGCCATCATAGAGCAAGCAGAACCTGAGAAAATCCAAAATACACCAGTACCAATCCAGGCTATCATAGAGCAAGCAGAACCTGAAAAAATCGAAATTACACCAGTAACAATTCAGTCTGTCGTAGAGCATTCAGAACCCGAAAAAATCGAAATTACACCAGTAACAGTCCAGGCCGTCATAGAGCAAGCAGAAGCGGAAAAAATCGAAATTACACCAGTAAAAATCGAGTCTGTCATAGAGCAAGCAGAACCTGAGAAAATCCAAAATACACCAGTACCAATCCAGGCCATCATAGAGCAAGCAGAACCTGAAAAAATCAAAATTACACCAGTAAAAATCCAGTCTGTTATAGAGCAAGCAGAACCTGAAAAAACCGAAATTACACCAGTAACAATCCAGTCTGTCATAGAACATGCAGAACCGGAAAAAATTGAAATTACACCAGTAGCAATCCAGGCCGTCATAGAGCAAGCAGAACCTGAGGAAACTAAAACAGAACAAACCGGGGGGGAGAAAGTAATTGAAGAGACCCCTGTTCTTGTCGAGACAGAAACAGAAAATGCTGAAATAGTTGATGCTAAACCAGAGACACAAAAACCCGAAGAAATTATGAAACCAGCACCTGAGGAAGAGACCCCTGTTCTTGTTGAGACAGAAACAGTAAATGCTGAAATAGTTGATCCCAAAACAGAGACAAAAAAACCTGAGGAAATTATGAAACGAGCACCTGAGGAAGAGACGGTTGTTGTGGAACCTGGAAAATCTGAAACAGAAATGACGCTGGTATTGGAAACAAGTGATAAAACGCATGCAGCAGAAGAGGATAAACCCAAGGAAGAGAAAGTTGAGGAAGAGAAATTGGCTGACACCGAGACCCAAGTAGAAGCAACCTCTGAGGAAAAGAAAGTTGGAAGAAATAACCATTGAAAAAACCGAAAGCCCAGAAAAACACATGGAGAAGAAGACCGAAGAGGATAAGTGAGATATGGTTTTTTCTTTTAGCAATATATATTATGGTTTTTCAAGGAAGGCAAGGGGATTAGCCTGGCGATACCTCTTGGGATTTTGAACAGACTAGTAGTAATTTTGTTGATCGAATTTCAGTGTTCTATTATCTTTTGTTTTGAGCTATATGAAAGTTGTTGGTCTTATAGTTTGATGTAGGCTGTATTTGTTTATGTTATTTGCAATGGTGGTTTTACTGTTTTGGTGTGATAATACTCGATTGTAGTTTGTGGCAAGGGGATTAGACTCGCGATACACCTCTTGGGATTTTGAACAGACTAGTGGTAATTTTGTTAATCGAATTTCAGTGTTCTGTTATTTTTTGTTTTGAGCTATATGAAAGTTGTTGGTCTCATAGTTTGATTTATTTTATTTGCAATGGTGATTTTACTGATTTGGTGTGATAATACTTATTTGATTGTTGTTTGTGGTAAGTGGATTAGCCTGGCAATACCTCTTGGCATTTTGAACAGACTAGTGGTAATTTTGTGGTAATTTTGTCAAAGGGACAATTACCAAAAACATACTTACATCCAATTACATTAACAAAAACATATCATATCAACTATTGATTATTTAAAACATACTCCGTAACTTCAATAAGAAAAACTAAAACCTCCATACTCTCTTTCCCCTCTCTCTTCGCTATATTCTCAGTTCTCTCGCCCCTTATCTCTATCTGCTCTCTCTCTTTCTGATCTCACCCTGTTCCCTCTTTCCGTGCTATCTCTCCCCACCCTCTCACCCCGCTCTATCTTCGTTCATAACCACCTCAACTATCTATCTCTAGAACGTATCCTTGTTTGTAGAGATCATATCCTCAATTTGAAGTTAATTAATCTCTAAAGTTCATTCCTTTATTTCTAGTTCATACCCTCTAAGTTTCTAGTTCATACCCTAATTTTAGAGTTAATATCAGAGTTTATACCCTTATTTTTACGGTTCATATTAACATTTGCAAACTTCATACAATTAATTGTCGAGTGATTTGGAGGCCGGTATCTTTTAAAACTACTATATTAAACATTAGCATCAGGTTGAAACTATTAATTGCAAATCAGTACCCCGTGCTAATTACCAAAATAGACCCGTGTTATATTGGGACACACATCCTCCACGTCACCTAGTCCTACACTTTTCTCGTCTTTTTCATTATCTCTCCAAAAACAGCGAAAACCGCCATTAATGTACTGTAAATATTCTCAAAAATATAATTCACAAAAATAGCCGATAAAAACTGCGATAAACTTGTTATCATGTATGTCGCACAATCTAATTGACATAATCGAATCGAAAACTGCAGTAAAAACAAGCTTTTACAATGAAAGAGGTAAATTCGCACCATTTAAAAATAAATAAATTATGATGTTATTCATATCAACATTCAATTAGTTATATCAACATTCACTATTAAATTGTCAAAAATATAATTATTTTACCAAAACTGTAATAGACTGAAACTCTAGCAAATTCTTATAAAAATAGAAAAATTATATTCTCATGTTATTTATACCAACATTGACTAAAATTAGATTGTCAGTTAATTTTGTGTATTAGATTGTCAATTTCACTTGGTAGTTTTTCCAAATTTATGATTGCCAATTAATTTGGTTTGTAAATTTGTTTGTCAGCAGTTTATATATTAGATTGTTTATTAGATTGTGTATATTATAGTGTTTATTAGGTTGTGTATATTAGAGAGTGTATTAGATTGTATATATTAGAGTGTGCATACTATTATTTGTTTATTAGTTTGTCAATTCTCTGTTAGTAGTTTACCAAAATTATGGACGTTATACACCATTAGATTGTCAAATTCAGAAATAATATTTATATAAAACAAAGATTATCTTGTGAATTTTTAATCACAAAAATGTAAACAGAGATCAACAATAACAAGTTGTTAAATAAAAAATAAAACAAAAAAATTGTGGTGTTACATGGTTTTTTAATAATCAGTTATGATATTAAATTATCAATTTTTTAATAATAGATTGTACATGTTGGAATTGTTATCAATTAGATTGTCAGTTATCATTTTGTTAATTATATATAATTGTTTAAGTTAAAAACCCCATTAAATTGTCAGTTTTCAAATAGTTATGAATTATATGCTATTAGATACCCAATTAGATTGTTAATTAGATTGTCATTTACTGTGTAGGCTTTTAATTAGTAGATTGCTAGCAGTCTGTAAACTGAATATCATATGTCATTAGACTGCCAATGGTAAATACTTTTATTAGATTGTCAACTACTTTTAAACATTAGCAAATCTAATTAGTTTGTCATTTACTATGTAGATTGTCAAATAGATTGCTAGTAGTTTGTAAAATGAATTTCATATGTAATTAGATTGCCAATGTTTAATATTTGCTAAGTTTATTACAGTAACAACTTCTCGTCTACATATATAAATATATGTCATTAGATTGTCAATAATTAATACTTGTTGCGTTTATTATAGAATCGATTTGTAATGCCCTCACAAAAACCTCAAACACCCTCCAAGAGAAACAGACATTCAATACAAATCAAATCTAAACGCATTGATCGAGGTCGTCAAGAAAATATACCTAACAAAGCTGCAGCTCTCTACAATAAAAAGACACTATCCATTCTGAACCCTTTTTAATGCCATGCAGAAAGAAAAAATCCACATAGAAAAGGCTGAAAAGAGTGATCAAAAGCTCTACGAACTCGTTAAGAAGTGGCAGCCTGATAAGAAAGCCTTAAAAATAGGTGAAAGGTAAATCGAAGTGACGTATTCGGATATTGAAAATGTATTTGGGATAAAGGTTGGAAAAGAAAAAGTTATAGTTGGACCAGAAAACAAAGACAGTGAAGGATACACAGACTTTGTTTAGAAATTCTTCAAGAATGACAAAATTCTTGTCAAACAAAATATTGAATTATCTTTAATAACAACTGCTGAAGAGACAAAACCAGGTGAAAAAGTAAAACCAGCCGCCGATCCTGAAGATTTCTTGCGGATTATTACGCTGTTCATGTTGAACATGCTATTCGTACCAACAAGATGTTCCAGTACAAAGTGGGGATACCTAAAGCTGGTTGGTGAAGAGGTTAAGAAAATAAAAAATTATGACTGGGTAGGTCATTTTCATGAAACACTGATCGATTGCTTAACAACACACACCCAGAAGAAAATTGGCGGCTGCATTATGGTACTTCCGGTAAATTTCATTAGAATGTCATCACATTAGATTGTTATTAGATTGTCAGATAGTGTTTATTGACTACTTTTTATTTTGTCTCGGTACAATACATTCTGCTTGAGAGATTTCCTGTACAGAGACCCGACAAGAATGAATTTGCAGATATTTCATGGGCTACAAAATGGAGATTGCGAGAGTTTAACAGGAAATGGGGAAACAACACATTGGAGGAATACTTACAATCCTATGTAAGTAGTCTTTAATTAGATTGTCAGTTACTTAATTAGATTGTTAGTTTCTTGAGTAGATTTTCAGTTACTTAATTACATTGTCATTAAATAGTCAGTTCCTTAATTAGATTGTCAGTTCCTTTATATGGTTTAACGGTGGAAGTGGACAAAACTACTAAAAATTTAATTTGATTGTCAGTTTCATGTAATATAGATTAATGATATATATATGCTTTTAGATTGTCAGCTGCTTGTAATAGAGATTGCCATTTCTGTAATTGTTCCTTTCAAACAATTATGTAGTTTAAAACAACAATAAAATGTTAACTATAAATTTTACCAAGTTGTATGATATTAAATTGTCATTAGATTGTCAGTTGATTAATTAGATTATCCGTTCCTTAATTAGATTGTCAGCTTCTTAATTAGATTATTAGTTTCTTGAGTACTTCTCAGTTCATTAATTACGTTGTCTTTAGATTGCCAGTTCCTTAAATACATTACTAGTTCCTTTATATGGTTTAACAGTGGAAGTGGCTAAAACTACTTAAACATTAACGATGTAGATTAACGATAGATATATGCTATTAGATTGTCAGTTGCTTGTAATAAAGATTGCTATTTATGTAATTGTTCCTTTCAAACAATTATGGAGGTTAAAACACCAATAAAATGTTAACTATAAAAATTTCCCCAAGTTGTATGATATTACATTGTCATTAGATTGTCAGTTCCTTAATTACATTGTTAGTTCATTGAGTAGATTTTCAGTTCCTTAATTACATTGTTAGTTTCTTAATTAGATTGTGAGTTCATTAATTAGATTGTCATATAATTGCAAAAAATTGACCTTTCTTTGAACCTGGCTGATCTGGAACAACAATGTCCATCTATTTATACTTCTCTACAAGCTGTTAAGCATATGAGGTTAGGTCCAAAACCCAAAAGAACAAAACATCAAGAACAAGAAGACGACGAAAAGCTTGAAAAGAAAATAGATGATGACATTACAGACACTGAGGAGGCGATGAAAAATGGTACCGAAATCCCAGAAATCCCAACTACTTCTCCACCAGCTGGGAAGACAAGGAGGCTGACCGGTTCAACAAGGACAAAAAGGAGAGCGAACAGACCAAAAGAAACAAAGACCAACCAAGAAGATACAGTGGATAACCTTATAGAGGTGGAAGTGAATTTGTAAGATACACTCCAAAAAACGATAAATACGTTAAATGAACAATGCGAGAAAATTAGAGAGATGCAATCTAATGGAGAAGAAGACTGGTTACGTACACTAGCTACGTATCCCGACACAGATACACAAAATGCTTCGAAAGAAAGAGAGGAAGCGAAAACTTGTACTGACTCCAATAGGCCAAAAAAATCTAACTCTGAGACTAAAAGGTTGAAAAAAATCCTAGAAGAAGTTAGAGAAGAAATAAGGATGAGAAAAGAAGAAATAAGGCATAAAGAAAAAGCTGCTAGTGAAGAGCGGGAAATAGAAATAGCAAGGCTTGAGAGGAGAAAAGAAGAAACGGTGCAAGAGTACAACGACGAGATACAAAGACTGAAATAAAGCCTAGAAGAGGCTATGCAAGAAATAGCAGTTCTGTAAAAAACGGTAGAGCAGAACAAAGATGGTACAAGTGGGGGAAAAAAAGGGAAAAAACTCAACTCGTGCTAGAGATAGAAAACAAAAAAACAACAACGATAGTATTGAAATGTTGAACCTTTGGGAGGTCTTTCGAGATAAGGATAAGAAGCTAGAAATTAAAAAAAAAAGTAAACATAGGTTTGTTGGTGGATAAAAAGAAAGTACAAAATGAAATTGAGAGATTTCAAGGAGAACTCAAAGAAGTAAAACAAGAGGAGATGAAAGATAGAGAAGATAGGGACGGACGGATGTTATCGGAGGTATTGATGAATGATGAAAATGAGATTCAAAAGCTGAAAGCTGAGGTTGAAGAGAAAACCAATGATATGATAAATGCCAAAAAGGAAGCAACTGAAAAGATAATGAAGAAAAACAAGATGATGAAACTTTTCAGAAATGATAAACTAGGAGGTGAAAAAATCATTGAAGATATGGTCCAAGAAAATGAAAATTACAAAAAAATGATTGGAAGGTAACATATTATCTATATAACTGTTTTAAGCTATTAGATTGTCATTAGATTGTTTGTTGGATATATTTAGATTTATATGGTTTAACAGTGAAAGTGGCCAAAACTACTTAAAAATTTATGAGATTGTCAGTTTCATGTAATATAAATTAACAATAAATATATGCTATTAGATTGTCAGCTGCTTGTAATAGAAATTGTCATTTATGTAATTGTTCCTTTCAAACAATCATGGAGGTTGAAACACCAATAAAATGTTAACTATAAATTTTACCAAGTTGTATGATATTAAATTATCATTAGATCACCAGATTATTAATTAGATTATCAGTTCCTTAATTATATTGTCAGTTCCTTAATTAGATTGTAAGTTTCATGTCATACAGATTAATGATAGACATATGCTATTAGATTGTAAGTTGCATGTAATAAAGATTACAATCTCTCTAATTATGAAGGTTAAAAAACTATTACAATTTTATCTACTTATTTGATTTGAATGTATATGATATTAGATTGTCAGTTTCTTATTATTGGCCGGGTTTGACCTTCATTTTCGTTCTTTAATGCAGAGATCGAAGAGCAGAACAATAAATTAAAGACATTCTTGGTTTATTTGAAAGAGTGTATTAGAGATCAACAAGAAAAACACAGCGATGAGCTGTTTGAAACATTGCCTGAAGGTCTAGCACATGAACAAACACAACAGTACAAATATCAATAGCAGATGGAGCAGCACGCGGAGAGGACGTGTGAAGAATTAAGGTCGATCATAGACAGAGTGAAAAACCGAAGCAATAGAAAATTAAGAGAATCATACACGCCAACTCAGCTAGGAATGCCCATAGCTGGTGACGAGCCTCAGAAAGATAGCTGCAAGAGGAAACAGATTGATAAAACACCATAGGCTGAGATTAAATTCAAAACACCAAGGCTCAGGAATGCAGTAATAAGGTTTGATGAACCTAAAAGTGTGGATGTCGAAGAAGAACAGGAACACCAAGAAGAAGAACAAATACAAGCGAAAAAAAAGGATCGATAACCCGAGCAACGGGGAAACAACCTACACAGAATAACCAACCTACAGAGAAGAAGAAGGTTACACAAAAAAATAAGGCTACTCCGAAGAAGAAGGTTACACCAAAGGCCGTAATAGAAGAAACAAATGCTGAGAAATTAATGAGGGAACAGGAAGATTTTTTACAAAAAATGGTACAAGACGGCAAAATAGTGCCTAACGAAGGTGGATTCCCATCAGTAATAAACAACATGGTAATGTCGGATTCCGTCTCACCGAAAGGAAAAGAGAAAATACACAAGCTCATCACCAAAAAGAATTCAACTGAGGTGACGTCAAGAATGACTCAAGAATGCTTTGATCACATGACGGCCATACATCTTGAACATGGACCATGATAAAAAACATTGTATTAAATTATAAACATGATAATGGTTGTGAAAAGCATCACTGTTAAAATGCTAAAAATGTTATTTTAATTAATTAAAATGTATGTGAAGGGTAGCACTGTTATATAAGCCATGTAAAGCTATGTCAAACTACCATTTTGTCCTGAACGACATCTGCAAGATCATAGATGGAGAAAAGGTTTGCAACATCATAAGTGGTAAAAAAATACAATGCTGGTATATAGGTTGATAAATGATATTTTTCCTAACATTACAGTTTCTTGCAGGTTATAAACGAATACTCATGTGTGTTGGAGAAGGCATATAAGACAAAAGAGAACCACGAGTTCAAGATTTTTGATGCTTGTTGTTGGGTAAGCACTATCAACTTTAACACTTGATATATAGTTATTTATGAATTGTCTTGTTGATTAGATTGTCAGCTCTAAATTTACTTTTCAAGTCATATGATGTTAGATGTCAGATATCAATTGTTAGATTGTCAATTAGATTGCCAGTTAAATTTTCAGTTAAAAGTGTGAATCTGACATGTGTTTTTTTTTTTACCCACAGTCATTTATAGTGAATCCTATCTACAAAGATTCTCTGCAAAAGAATGTAGACAAGCCACTGGCAAATCATTATGTAAACCCATACAAGATGCTAATGTTCCTAATAAACTCAAATATGGGCCGGGACTTAAAAGTAGAACCGAATCACTGGACTCTGCTAGTGCTGCATGTAGAGGAGCAAGAGTGGCGATACTTCAACAGCAAGCTTCTAAGCAGAAGAGAAGACAGACATGATCCCTACCAGGGTGACGTAGAAACAGTGGTAAACTATTCGTAGCGACTTTTCCCCACATTTTGTACACTTTTAAATATATATGATGTGCTTTTTTAATTGTAGGCACATTATGTGGAGTCGAAAATACTAGAAACAAATTATCAGCCTTTATTTGAGCTTGAACCAAAACTGAAATTAAAATTCACACGCATGACTGATGTGCCAAATCAGGGGGCAACGTAAGTACACAAATTTTACTTGGTTAGCAATTAGATTGTCTGTTATATTGTAATCTGTTAATGACAATATTTGTTGTGTTTTTTGACTAGTAGTTCGTTATTTGCAGGGTTGATTGTGGCATATACGTCAGGTTCTTCATTAGCACTATCATCAGAAAAGTAATGCTCTCAAAGCACGTCCTCTGTGCTTTCATTATAGATTTCAAGCTAGATATGACACAAATGGTGTTTGAAAACATCGTTAGACACCAACAGGAAACGAAAGGCATGGAGACCACGAAACGAAGAAAGAGAATATTGATAAAAGATACACCACAAACAATTGATGAGAATGAGGCCAATCACATATTGATAGAAGATACACCACAAAAAGTTGCTGAAAACAAGGCCACGCCAATAGTAGAGACACGGAAGATTGCTGAACAAAATGCAAACTGAAAATTAGACCACCCCCGAGTGCTACTTGAAAATTCGTATTTTTTTTTTATATATTAGATTGTTAGATGGTATCAATTGTGGAATATTTTGTATTAGATTGTTAGATATTATTATCTAAATTTGAGTTGCATACAATTAGATTGTTTACTTGGAAAGCTAATGTATTAGATGGTATCACATTTATTTTATTAGTTCAAATTTATGTTTATTTACTTGAATGTCTGCATTTTATATTTGTTTAACTATGGTGAAAAATTATGTCTTTGTTTTATTTGTAGTCTATTAGATTGTCAAAATCGCTCCATTGAATTGTTTGTGAAATGGATGTTATTATAAATTAGTGTACAAGAAAACAGGACAGTCTGTTTTTATAATTTTATATTACATTCTATTAGATTGTCTAAAAGAATAATTAGATTGTGAGTTGAATTTTCAGTTAAAAGAGAGAAAGTGACATGTGTGTTCATTTTTTACTCAGTCATTTATAGTGACATGTGTGTGTACAAAGATTCTATGCAAAAGAAGATAGACAGGTCACTGGCGAATCATTGTGTAAACCCATACAAAATATTTCTATTAGATTATCGATTCGCAATTTGTTCTAGTTAAATAATTCATTAGATTATCAATTAAATTATAAATTTTACTCTATCAGATTGTTATTTGTAATTTTTGTGGTAATCTAATACACAGTCTAAGCTAAATTTGATTGTTTGGTAACTGAATACAAGGATACGACAGTAATGTTTTTTTAATGTTCGGAGCATGTGTTTGGTAACCGAATATAATTTATTTGACAATCCAAACACATGCAAAAACATATAATTTATTTGACAATCTAATCAATTTTTCTGACAATCTAATAGAATGTAACATAAAATTGTAAAAACACATAAATTAAGTATTAAAAACACAGAAATGTAACATATAATTATAATAACAACTAAACACAAATGAGGTACATATATTGACAATCTAATTATATAAATCATATAAAAAAAATAGTGTCAAACACAATTTAATGTCAAAATACATATTTAAAAAACCAGACAATCTAGTATGGACTATTGGCTCTGCATTTACGCCTGTTATGACCAGACTGTTTACATTTACTACAACGTATAGTCAATTTTTCCATGCCGATGATTATTTTTGGACACTTAAGCCTAATATGACCCACCTTCTTATAATTACCGCACCGAATAATCGGCTTATTCAAACTCACACTCTCTGCAATTGTCATATGACGTTTATTCTCGGGTGACCTCCCCTTCTTAGTCTCGACATCTGGTGGAAGAATTCTTGAACTAACAGCAATTTCAGAATCACGCCACATAGAAGTAGGCACTTGGTTTATCGACATCTCGTATGATTTTTGAAATATCTCTGCCCAGAACCATTTCTTCACATATTCTTTAATTAACAATTTTTCTCTCACAATACAAGTAATGGCATGAGAACAGGGGAACCTCTCAAACTTCCATTTATGACACGAACACTTCTTCTTTAACAAATCGATGCTGTGTGAAGGGTTCGATAAAACCTCAAACTTAACAGTGCTCGATATCAACACTTGCCAACCCTAGCTGTTATTAAGACCAGTTTCCTACTTCTCAGCTGTTGAACGATGTTCTTCTAATCAATTGTTTTAATGATAACAAAATATGTAAAACATGATAAAAGCTCATTTTGAATACTAATCATTTTATCTAGCTTGTTAAGGTTCAAAATGATAGAGTACTTAAATACAAAGCCAAAGGTTCAAGCGGAACCATAACCGGAGTAAAAACGAAGAAGTTACGAGTAATCGAAGTATAGCGAGAAAACCGAAAAATTGCCAGAAAACGACCGATCCTCTTGGACAAAACGATCGATCATTTTGGTCCAAAATTAACCAGAGAGGTCATAAAAGAACGACCGGTCGAAATACAGAAAACGACCGATCGTTTTCTGCAGAATTCAAAAATAGCCTTTTGATTTATTTTGGATAAATGGGAAATTGGTAAAAACCAATGGTTAAAGAGATAAACCATCATGCAACGGTAACAAGACCAATTAGCCTTCAAATACCCCCAAAATATTCGAGGAAATCACCCCAATTTTCACACACAATAAGCTATTCATTCAAGATCAATAATCAAGCTTATAGTTCATTTTTCTCACTTATATTCATAAATATTCTTGTGTGTAATCATATAAACACCAAGATACTATGTGTTAGTGAGTGATATATTTCGATTCAAATTGTAGAGTGAATTATAAACTCAATTATGAGCGAGTGATCGGGTAGAGGCTTTATAAGCGAGTATTGCTTAAAAGCTCTAGGTCTTTTCATTCGGGATACTCATAGAGTAAGGGGGAGCTTAATCCGCGGATTAGCTCGTTAGGTTGTAATCTTGGGAAGAAGATTCTAGTGAAATACTCGGTAGCATGAATACCGAGGAGAGGACTAGGCGGGTTTGCCGAACCTCTATACATCTTGTGTTATTTCTTTTCCCTTAACTCTTATTTTCCGCACTTATATTATTGTTTGTTTGATTGCTTGCGTAGCTTGAACTAGCTTTATAGTGTTGTCACATTTTGTTTGCTAATAAATTCTACTATTTGCGTTGATATTTCCTCAAATATTTTATTCTGCGAAAATCATACGTAAACCTTATTCACACACCCCCCCCCCCCTCTAAGGTTTACCCACTTACGGGCCAAAAATTGGTATAAGAGGATGACTCCAAAAAGAAGAAAGGCATCGCTTTCAAAAGTACAACGAATGACGATAGCGATAATGATTCCTCTAGTGAGGATGATGAAATAGCACTATTCGCCAAACGCTACAACAAGTTTCTAAGTTGGAAAAAGAAGGGCGGACAATGATTTCGGAAAAAGGAATATAAGGGAGAGCCATCCGACAAATCGAACAAGAAGGACGAAATTATTTGCTATAAGTGTCACAAACCCGGCCATATGCAAAATGAATGTCCCTTGAAGAAAAAGGACAATTTCGAAAAGAAAAAGGAATACAAGAAGGCATTCATGGCCGCATAGGGGAGCGATGATGATAGCTCCGATAGCGACAATGAAGAAGTCGCAAACCTATGTCTCATGGCTAGAGACGACAAAACCGAGGATGTAAGCTTCCACTCCTCTAACTCTTCTCTTTCTAGTAATGATTGCTTTGACATAAATGATGTGTTAGCTTCTTTAGAAAAAGCTAGAGGTAAAAACAAATCTTTTAGAAGAATGTTATAAGTTTGCTAAAGGAAGTAAAACGTTAAGTACTATATTAGCTTCTCAACAAGGCGCTTATGATAAAACCGGTGTAGGGTACAACCCACTTCTAATGGTAAAACATAAAATTCACCAAACCAATGACTAAAAATGAAAATAGACAACCATGTTACTCTCGTAAAAATAACTTGCATAAAAATGACTTAGTGTATAATCGTTTTGTTAAACCAAGTGTGCATGTTAAATGTCTTACTTGCAACCGTTGTGATCACTTTGAAGATTATGTCTATTGCCCTTATAGATATAAATTAAATAGAAATGACTTGGTGTGGATTTCAAAGGGTCGAGACACTAACCCTCAAGGACCCAAAAGTGGATTAGGGTACTAATGATCGTTTTGTTTTGTAGGTATGCTTGAGGTAAAAAATTAACGAGGACAAGTGGTTCTTGGATAGTGGATGCTCAAGGCATATGACGGGAGACAAAACGAAATTTACTACTCTTGCACCTAAAGACGGAGGCTTTGTGACCTTCAGGGATAATAGCAAGGGTAAAATCATCGGTATTGGTAGTATTTCTAAACTATCAAATGTTATTATTGATAATGTATTGCTTGTTGATGGTCTTAAACATAACTTGCTTAGTATAAGTCAACTTTGCGACTTGGGTCACAAAGTTATTTTTGAAAAATCGCATTGCATCATTCATTGTATTTCGGAAAATAAAATTATTCTCATGGGTCAAAGACAAAATAATGTCTATATGATTGATTTGAATAGTTCGGTGGATAATGAGGTCAAGTGTCTTGTTACTATCAACGACAATGGTTGGTTGTGGCATAGAAGACTTGGTCATGCTAGTCTTGATTTACTTGCTAAACTAGAAAAGATTTGGTAATAGGTTTACCAAAAGTTCCCTATAAAAAGGACAAACTTTGTCACGCTTGCCAATTAGGCAAACAAACGAAGATTTCTTTTAAGTCTAAAAATATTATTTCTACTACTCGTTGTTTGGAGCTCATTCATATGGACTTAGTTGGTCCCTCCCGGACACTTAGTCTTGGAGGGAGTGCATATGCATTCGTCATGGTCGACGACTTTAGTCGTTTTATTTGGGTTTTGTTTTTAACTCATAAGAATGAAGCATTTAGAGAATTCTCTATTATTTTCAAAAAGCTCCAAACACAAAAGGGTTATATGATTAAAAGTATCCGAACCGATCATGGTAAGAAATTTGAAAATACACCATTTCAAACTTATTGTGATGAAAATGGTATTGATCATAATTTTTTGGCCCCTCGTACTCCTCAACAAAATGGGGTAGTAGAGAGGAAAAATAGAACCCTAGAGGAAATGGCACGGACCATGCTTTGTGAAAATAATTTGCCAAAGTATTTTTGGGCCGAAGCCGTAAATTCCGCTTGTTACATTTTAAATAGAGCCTTAATTAGGCCCATATCCGACACCTTACGAATTATGGAATGAGCAAAAGCCCAATATTTCTCATTTACGTGCATTTGGTTGCAAATGCTATGTTCATAATAATGGTAAGGATAATTTAGGAAAATTCGATGCTAAGTCTGATGAAGGAATTTTCATCGGATATGCTCTATTGAGTAAAGCGTATATAGTTTTTAATAAAAGGACTGGTGGAAGAATCGGTACATGTCTCTTTTGATGAGAATTTACCGGCGATTGATAAGCCATCAATTGTTCATAATATTGATGATGATATTTTTCATAATGCATCTTCTTCTAATCATGTTACATCTAGCTTAGAGATTAGGCCTAGTATAGAGGTGGAACCCGTTGTTGAAGAAGTCACTATAGAGAGACTTCAAACGGACCTAGAATCTAGTGTACATATTCATGACGATTTGCCTCAAGAATGGAGGTTTGCCAATCACCATCCGCAAGAATTAATCTTGGGTAACCCGGGAAAAAGAGTGCATACACGTTCTTCTTTGAGAAATTTAGTTAATCATCTTGCATTCTTGTCTCAATTAGAGCTTAAGAACATTCATGAAGCGGAACTCGATGAGAGTTGGGTATTACCTATGCATGACGAATTAAATCAATTCGAGCGTAGTAACGTATGGACTTTAGTTCCTAGACCGCGTGAGAAAACCATCATAGGTACAAAATGGATATTTCATAATAAGATGGATGAATCCGGTGTAGTTATTAGGAACAAAGCTAGACTAGTCGCTCAAGGGTATAACCAAGAAGAAGGCATCGATTTCGATGAAAATTACGCACCCGTAGCTAGACAAGAAGCCATTCGTATGTTAATTGCTTATGCTTCTTTTAAATGCTTTAAATTATTTCAAATGGATGTTAAAAGCACGTTTCTAAATGGTTTTATAAACGAGGAAGTTTATGTAAAGCAACCACCCGGTTTTGAAAATCACGCTTTTCCCGATCATGTTTACAAACTCCAAAAAACACTTTATGGTATAAAACAAGCACCCCTGGCTTGGTATGAAAGACTTAGCAAATTTTTGGTCGAAAATGGTTTTTGTCGTGGTACCTTGGACACCACGATTTTTATCAAAAAGGATGGAAAAGACATGCTTTTAATCCAAGTTTATGTTGATGATATCATTTTCGGTGCTACTAATGCTCGCATGTGCGAGGAGTTTTCTAAATGTATGCAAGGCGAATTCGAGATGAGCATGATGGGTGAACTTACCTACTTTCTTGGATTGCAAATCAAACAAACTAAGGACGGAATTTTTGTAAATCAACCCAAATACACAAGGGACTTGCTCAAACGGTTCAACATGAGCGATGCAAAGTCGCTAGGAACTCCAATGAGTCCGGCTACAAAACTTGACAAGGATGAATTGGGTAAAAGCGTGGACCAAAAGCTATATAGAGGTATGATTGGATCTCTCTTATATTTAACCGCAAGTAGATCCCATATCATGTTTAGTGTTTGCTTGTGTGCTAGGTATGAATCTTGTCCTAAGGAATCACATGTGATAGCCGTTAAGCGCATATTTAGATGTCTTGTAGGTACATGTAATTTAGGATTGTTTTATTCACAGGATACTACTTTTGATTTGCTTGGCTATTCCGACGCCGACTTTGCCGATTGTCGTTTAGATAGAAAAAGTACTAGTGACACTTGCCATTTTTTAGGAAATGCTTTAGTCTCTTGGCATAGCAAGAAACAAAATTCGGTTGCACTTTCTACGGCGGAGGCGGAATACGTTGCCGCGGGTAGTTGTTGTGGGCAAATTCTTTGGATGCGTCAACAATTGAATGATTTTGAATTATCCTTTGATAGTGTTCCGATTTTGTGTGATAATACTAGTGCAATAAATCTTTCGAAAAATCCGATCCAACACTCTCGCACTAAACATATAAATTTGCGACATCACTTTCTAAGGGATCATGTTCAAAAAGGGGATATTATACTTGAATATATAAGTACCGATAGGCAATTAGCCGATATTTTTACAAAACCCCTTAACGAGGAATAATTTAGTTTTATTCGACGAGAGTTAGGTATGTTTGATGTGTGACTTGTGCTCACATATATATATATATATTGACTTTATATGACTATCTGGTAAAAATTCTCTTTATAGTTTTTTGCCAAATCGGTGTCGAAAAGTGGAAATTTTGTTGTTCCGTATCAGTTTACAGTCGACCGGTCGACTGTAGTAAAACGACCGGTCGTTTTTCTGAAAAACGACCGATCGAACTTCTTAAACGACCGATCGTTTTTTAACGTGGTCTCGGGTAATTTTTTACCCAAAACGACCGGTCAAAATCCTTATAACGACCGACCGTTTTTCTGTTTTACTGTATTTAAAATACTTCAACCCTAAAATCCTTCATTCAACAATATTTTCAATCCTCTCTCTCTCTCCCAAATTTCTCCCACTCCTTTTAAAATCTTCCAAAATTCCCCAACAACTATCTCAATCTCTATAATATTTCCCCTAATTCCCTTATTATCTATATAATCATCAAATGGGTCGTTCTAAGAAAGATCAACCCACACTTGTCGATGAGAGTGAGGACGAGTATGTGCCTCAATCCTCTCGCCGTCCGCGTGTGTCCCCGCTCCTCGAGTCGCCATCTCAAACACTGTTTCTCCAACCGACGCCGCTCCTCGTTCGGGCTCCGGTGCCCCTTCGGCCTCGGTTCCTCCCTCCGGCTCAATCCCTCCTTATTATCCCTCGTCCATCACTAAAAGAGGTATTTTGTCAAATTTCACTATCGACATGCCTCTCTTTCTTGAGCGTTTCTCCTTCCTTATGAATCGTCTTCAATTTCAAAAATTAGACACCATTCTTACTTTGAAAGAGCCATTTTTTCACGAAAATATTTACGAATTTTATGCAAATTTGGTAGTTGATAAGGGTAGAGGTAATGCGCTTCGTCTACACTCCTCTATGTATGACCAACTTTTTATTTACGGTATAGACCGTTTACAAAATCTCTTGAACCTCGATGACGACGGTGTGTATGAGCAAAGTGACGAACTTTGTCAAATGCTCGAGATTCATAGCTTTAATGATCTCAAAGATGAGGTTTTTCATCCACATCATAATAATCGCTCAAACAAGGCTCACGGCCTACTTTTTCACAATAAAATGGCCTATCATATTCTCTCACACATCGTGTTCCCTCATTCCTCAAATTTTACCGATGTCACAAATGAGTACATTTTTCTCTTATGTTGCATCCATCGTCAAGTCAAACTCGACTTGGCCAAGCTTATCTTTTTTAAAATGGATTCTCTCAAAAACAAATCCAAAAATGGGCTACCTTACGGTGCTCTAATTTCCACCATCCTAAAGGTTCACATTGCTCCGGTGGAACTCCTTTTAAAAACAAAGATAAACACATTTGGGACGTTGCCTATCTTGCCCAAATGTATATCAAATTTGATACTACCAAAAGAACCATAACTTGGTCGGGTAGGAAAGTGTCCGGTCCTGACTACGCCCCTCTTCCCCTTGAGGAGGAAGAGTATGTCGGTCCTAAGGCCGCACCGAGAGTTACCCCTCGTGAGGACTTACCTATTTCCTCCGATTCCATTCCACCAACCGAAATCCCTACCTCTTCTCATCCCTCTCGAGGTAGAGGCAAAGCAAAAGTAGGCTCTTCCACCCCGCTCTCGCGCTCTGACCAATTCTACAATGACCTCTACATCGACAACTATCGGAATACGCAAGTGACCCCAAGCATGTATCTCTTCTTAAATCCGGATTAAGAAAAATTTTATGAACTTGATCGCCTAAGCGCCGAGCAAAGGGCGAAGTTCTCCGCTTACTTTCCCGAGCTTGCCGGTCCAAATGCCAATGATGATGACGAAGAGGACGATGACGAGGACGACGATGCGACTTCCCACCACGATTAGGCGGTTATTATTTTTTTTGATGATGACAAAGGGGGAGAAATACCCCTTCGTTTTGTTTTGCAATTGTATTTTTTTATGCTTCTATTTTCGAACAAAGTTTTATGATGTAATAAGTAGCAAACTTTTTCGCTAGCATTTATGTTATGGAGTGTTTTTTTGTTATGGTGCTTTTTAATTCTATTACTTTGTGAGATTGACGAAATGCATCATATTTATTGATTTTTATTATTTAAGATGAATGCGTTATTATCATATAATATGTTGTTGTAATTTGTGCGCAATAATATCTTGTCAATTGGGTTGTTGTTTATTGCTTTTTCATTTGTGGTGATTGAACGTTTTTAGACAAAACTATGGCCGATTTTTCGCTTGCATTTGTCCTCTCATTATTTTTTTAAAAAAACTTTTAGCATTGAAAAACTTCGTCTATCGGAAGTTGTGACATTTACTCGTTTTTCACCAAAACCTTTTATCCTAGTAAACGTCACGTACACATCTCGGTTATAATTTTGTGTTAGCAAAAGAGCTTATAATATGTTTATAATCAATATTTTGTCATCATCAAAAAGGGAGAGATTGTTGAACGATGTTCTTCTAATCAATTGTTTTAATGATAACAAAATATGTAAAACATGATAAAACCTCGTTTTGCGTACTAATCATTTTATCTAGCTTGTTAAGGTTCAAAATGATAGAGTACTTAAATACGAAGCCAAAGGTTCAAGCGGTACTATAATCGGAGTAAAAATGAAGAAGTTACGAGTATTCGAAGTATAGCGAGAAAACCGAAAAATTGGCAGAAAACGACCGATCGTCTTGGACAAAATGATTGATCGTTTTGGTCCAAAATTAACCAGAGAGGTCTTAAAAGAACGACTGGTCGAAATGCAGAAAACGACCGATCGTTTTCTGCAGAATTCAAAAATAGCGTTTTGATTTATTTTGGATAAATAGGAAATTGGTAAAAACCAATGGTTAAAGAGATAAACCATCATGCAACGGTAACAAGACCAATTAGCCTTCAAATACCCCCAAAATCTTTGAGGAAATCACCCCAATTTTCACACACAATAAGCTATTCATTCAAGATCAATAATCAAGCTTATAGTTCATTTTTCTCACTTATATTCATAAATATTCTTGTGTGTAATCATATTGTAATCATATAAACACCAAGATACTATGTGTTAGTGAGTGATACATTTCGATTCAAATTGTAGAGTGAATTATAAACTCAATTGTGAGCGAGTGATCGGGTAGAGGCTTTATAAGCGAGTATTGCTTAAAAGCTCTAGGTCTTTTCATTCGGGATACTCATAGAGTAAGGGGGAGCTTAATCCACGGATTAGCTCGTTAGGTTGTAATCTTGGGAAGAAGATTCTAGTGAAATACTCGGTAGCGTGAATACCGAGGAGAGGACTAGGCGGGTTTTCCGAACCTCTATACATCTTGTGTTATTTCTTTTCCCTTAACTCTTATTTTCCGCACTTATATTATTGTTTGTTTGATTGCTTGCGTAGCTTGAACTAGCTTTATAGTTTTGTCACATTTTGTTTGGTTATAAATTCCACTATTTACGTTGATATTTGCTCAAATCTTTTATTCAGTGAAAATCGTACGTAAAGCTTATTCACTTCCCCCCCCCCCCCTCTTAAGGTTTAGCCACTTACGGGCCAACATCAGCATAAACAACACATAAAGGTCCAATTCACTTACCTACATGAATAAATTACAAAAAAAAAATCTCTATCAAATGCAAAGCAGACAATCTAATAAAAATAAAATTCAACTCACAATTTAATTGACAATGTGTAATTGTATATGTAGTTGAGAAGTTGTTTATCTGTAATAAACTTAGCAAGTATTAGCTTAATGACATGAAATTCAATTATAGCCTATTGACAATCTTCATAAGTGATGATACATGGTCTAATTAGCAGTGCATAAAACAAGACAGTGTGTTAGAAAATCTAATAGAAAATACATATAAGAAATCTATGAAACACATACCTAACTTATTCTTCCTCTCATCAAATCATTTCATAAGTTTGATTCTCAAAGTATCAATCATCTCAGTAATAGACATGTCTCTGATATCTAATATCCAACTGTTAAAAGTTTCAACTGAATTTGATGCAGTCTCTCCTTATTGGCAGGTTTTGCAATACGTTTTAGTCCATCTCTCTAAATCAATACTATTAATAAAGTCTTCCAACTTTTTACCACCCAACACAAATAGCTTAGAGAGGTTCTATTCAAACAGCGGTATTGTTGGACCAGTCGCACATGATTGAAGCAAATCAAGAAGATCTCACTTGCATACGTCTGTGCCACTAAAACTGGTCTTCAAATTTGCTTTTAGATGTTGCAAACAAAAGCAATGAATAGAATCTAGAAATACACGAGCCATCCCCTCTAATAAACCAGCGTGCCTGTCCGAGAGGAAAGTTCGTGGTCGATCGTTTTCAACTGTCAACTTTAATTGCATCAAAAACCATCCCCAACTAACAATATTCTCTATATCAACAACTGCAAATGCAAGAGGATAGAGGCCTCTGTTTTTGTTCTTTCCAACTGCAAAAAGCAGTGTACCCTTGACTTTACCCTTAAGAAAAGTACCGTCTATAAAAATCAAAGGACGAACATGTTTGAATCCATTGATGCATGCACAAAATGCAAAAAAAAAAGTCTTTTAAATCTCTTCTCATCATCAAGTTCCAAAACAACACGTGTCCCTGGGTTTTCAACCTTCAACATCTAAATTACCCTCAAGATGGTTATAAGAATCACAAACATCTCCAAAGTTAATAATCCTTGCATTCTATACAATATCATATGCTTTATAATAACTGACACTAAGCCAATACTCACGTCTCAGTTTTGCAATCACAGAAGATGCTTTTAATTTTGAATATTCTCTAACCACATCTTTAACGCAATCCGCCACTAGCAAGCTGTTAAGCTGCTTATTGGGATCAATAGGCCCCATCTTCTAACAGGCATGGACCGGGTTAAACTTCCTAATACAAAATTGGCGATCTTGTTTCCTATAACTGGCTTTTACATACCAGCAACATCATGTATCCCCCCTTATCTAGCAAAATGCGTTCACTTTATTAACACGATTCTTCTCTAACATTGGCTCGCACCCATCATAAACATAATATTTACGCAAAGATGTCCTAAACTCATCTACTCCTCCGATAAACACCCGACTCACGTTAGTTAGCAAGTTAGACCACTCTGCTATTTTGTAAACCTTCTTAACAACCAGACTTGACTCGTCTTCCCAATTATCAGATTCATCATCAAAAGTTACACCAGAACTGGAACAACTTACTTGACAACTCAAAGCAGTATTTGCATCATCACCGACAATTAAATCAACCAACTTTAGATTTAGGACAGTTAACAAATCCCGCATATCATTAAGCTCCTGGTTATTTCTCAGATAATTTTTCTCACCTAACTTAACCAAATAACTAAGAGAAACAACTGTAGGATTAAAACGAAACCTATCACACATGACATGAACAAGATCAATAAAAGAAGTCTTCTTGTGTAAAGTAAAAGGAACCCTCTCGTTTTTAAACTTGCAATACAAGACCAAAAAATATGTATCCATAACCTGCTTCACATAGACAATCTAATTAGCAAACTAGAAAATGTTGATAATATAAATAGTAACTGACAATCTAATGACAAATCTGAAACAATTAATAACCTGCTTCATATAGCCAATCTAATAAGAAATTCATCACAAAAGCCATTGATAATATAATTAAAATATTTCTTTATATAGACAATCTAATAAGCAAAGTAGAAGATGTTGATAATATAAATAGTAACTAACAATCTAATTACAATTAATAACATGCTTCATATAGACAATCTAATAAGAAATTTATGAAAATGTGATACAATAGATGCTGAAAACACAACTAAATGCCCTAATTGACAGTGTAATTAACGATCTAATTATTCAAAACTACTAATAATTGTTAGATTGCGTATTAGAGTGTGTACTAGATTGTCAATTAAAACAGTGCTTCATATATACAATCTAATAAGAATACTGAAAAAACCTAAATGATAATCTAATAACAATCTGAAAACAATTAATCACCGGTTTCATGTAGACAATATAATAAGAAATTCATCACAAATACAAAACAACTAAATCTAGAAAACACAATTAATATCACTGCTTAAAATAGAGAATTTAGTAAGACATTTATGACAATCTGATACAATTAATACTAAAAAGGACAATTAATAACCTATTACATATAATAATCCCATAAGCAAATTAAAAAGAATTGATGATATAATAGAAACTGATAAAATTATCAGAAATTTATGACAATCTGATAAGTTTGATGCTAAAAACACTTTTAATAACCTAATTGACCATATAAATAACGGTCTAATTAACCATAACTAATGAGTACTGACAATATAATTTGCAATAAAAATAAAATAATTTTAATAATAATAAACATGTGTTTTAAAATAAAAAGCACACATAGTTATAATTAACAAATTAAAAATCAAATTGAAAGACACTTACGTTATAATTAAAAAAATAGTATAATAACCTAATTGACAATCTAAATAACAGTCTAATTAAACATAAATAATGATTACCGACAATCTAATTTGCAATAAAAATACATAAACTTAATAATAAATAACTGTTTTAAAATAAAACAATAATTTAATGTACGATTAAAAGAATAGCTCTAATTAGATTGTAGAGTGAGATGAAGAAGGAGATACGATTTCAATGGATTTATTTTGGAGGCTGCGGCAGTGGTGGGGAATGGCCGACGACAGAAGACGGGCTTTCTAGAGAGAGAGAGAAACTGTTATGTGCTAAAACAGAAGGGTAACGTGATAAAAAAAAAATTGGACCTCTTTTATATTTAGCATAGGTGGTACCAAAACCAAATTAAAATATTTAAAAAATTTATCTTATGCTAATAAAAATTACGAGTGGTAATAAAATTTAATAATAATCTTTAAGTGGTACCGGCCTACAATTTGTTCTTAATTGTCGGGTTCATACCATTTTTTCTGGAGTTCATATACTCTTTTAAAGTTTATTCTCCTATTTCTCTAATCCATACTTTATACCCTTATTTTCAGAATTCAAACTCTTATTTGTAGAAATAATACCCTTATTTTAGAGTTTATACCAATTTTCTAGAGTTTATATTTGCAAAGTGGGCTAAATTTTCAATTGAGCAATGTATCAAGCTCGTATGAGCTATTAAAAAACACCACGAATCAACTTAAAAACCTCAAAAAAAATTTCCCAATTTGATATATAATTTAATCTGTTGGGTCTAAAATATCAAAAAATAAATCTCATATTTACTAATATACATCATAACAATAAAAAATCATAAAAAATCATGAAGATAAAGAGAGAAGAAAGAGACGGGAAGAGAAAATGAAGAGAGAGAGTGAAAATGATAAAAGAATAGAGAGAGGGAAGGGAGAGTGTGTGAATGAAGAAGGAAGAGAGAAAAAAAGGAGACAACGGATATGTTTTTGGTAATCAAAACTTTTTAGGATATAATTTTGGTAATCAAAACTTTTTAGGATATGTGATAGTACTCATTGTTGTTTGTTGTTTCAGTTTTATTTGCATATGCTAATTGCTGAATTTAAAAAAGAATGGGGTTTGAATAACATTCTTAGAGTTGCGAAAATAAATCTTCGTGACAATGCCTAATAATCTCTATTTTACTACTCACTCAGTCCCAATGGTTTCGTTTGACTTTTTCTTTTTCCTAAATTATGGTCCGGTAATAATGATCGACTTTTCACATTTTAAAACTAAGACTTTTTAAATATTGTAATAAGAATAACAGGGTCGTAATAAATTTTTTTAACTTGTTGTCGTAATAAATTTTTTTAACTTGTTGTATGTTATTTATGTATGCATTGGTCCCTACTCCAAGTTAGATTTTACTCCCTTTTAACCCCTACCGTCTACCGTATAAATAGGCTTATGAGCCCATTGTATTTTACTCATATCAATGAATAAGACTCTATTCTTGTTATGTCTCTATATCTATAGTAATTTAATATGTCACACAACACGTTATCAGCATTTTACTCGCGAAAAAAATATGGGTATAAACTTTGAGATTTTTTGGGCTATAAAAATTCGATTGTTTTTTTTAATTATTATATCAACCTTATCAAACATATCGTGTGAAAGGTAAACAAATACTTCTATATTCTTTTGTTGACACGATGAAACGATTCGTGTTTCATATTGTACTGTGATTGACTTATGCTTTGTGTAATTGTAAAACAAATTCATATTAAAACAAATTCATATGTGGTGTGTGAAGTGATCTACATAAATATTTTACTTATACATAAGTATTGAGACCCTAGTATATCACGCTCAGTATCAGAGTTCAATTACTGACACCTACAAAACAGATTATCTCAAAGAGAGGGATTATTAATTATTAAAAAAAAACTATAGTTAATTGATCATGTGAAGTTGTTTACCATGATTTATGAAGTAAAACATGATACTATAAGTTATTGGACAAAGAAAACATCCCATGATTTGTGAAGTATAGTTTAGATTTGTTAGTAATATTTCTAGTAAAATCTATTACGTACATGGCCATGTTATTATACGTTTGAGAATCTGGTTAACAATTAGTTGAACCCCCATCGAGTTATTATATACTCGGTTAAAAATTGTACATATATAAGGAATTAAGGACTACCAAGTATACTACATCTGTAAATTGCTCAAATCATCATAAATACGGTAGGGGGAAACTAAGTGCGAGAGCGACGGCTCCTCTCATAATTTTGAAAATTGTGATTTTTTAAAATTTTGACCATATATTTTCATCAAAATATATTAAAAACGATGATTTGACATCATTCATTTTTATATTCTAAATTTTGACACCGCTATATACCATTTATGGCTTCGCCGCGGTTTACAAGTTTTTTTCCTTACGAAAAAAAAGAGAGACAGAATATTCAGAACTGGTAGTATAAATAATATTGTATGATAATTTATATATCTCAATATTGTATGTGCAGTACATAGTATGTGATAAACCGTGGATTTTGTTTGATTAATCAATGTAATCGAAAACAGACTATACCATATTTATTTTAGGTCACTATTAAACCACCGTATATAAATAGTAACACAAATATGTGTAATTTGGAAATTACCATAAATCGAATCCTTGCATGATTATAGTATATCTTGTGAATTATCATTATTATAAATTAATTATATACAGTGAGATAATATAATATAAAGTTTTGCTGACATGTATCATCGGCACACATTTTAACATACATTTTATTTTCTATTATAATATAATATGAACATTGATGTTAATATATATATGTTAATTGATATATGATTATTAATGCATAAAAACTATTTACTTACCATATTTTATCATCATTAAATACTTAAAAAATAGGGGGAATACAAGTTTAGTATGTTGTTTTGGTTTAAATGTTTAGAAACACAATTTTCTAATACTTGTTTAAGATTTAGTACACATGATTTCACACAAATTTTTCCATCCTATATATCAAGACAGAAAATAAACGAAGAAAGCAAAATAATTCTATTTATTTATATTTTACGGGTACAATCTCTGAATATTTTCTAAAACAAAGAAAATAAAGATCATTTGATTAATCTCTTCGAATTCGAATTCTTGGCGGATCGAATTGCTTGTAGATGATCGAGTTGTTGAGTTGCTTGAGTTTTGAAGATGAGGTTGTTTTGTGTTCTTTTCCTTTGGTGATGAAATGAGAACTTTGAGAAACACTTGACTCCTAGCTTTTGTAGCTCCTTGTAGATCAAATGAGGTCTTTTTTGAATTTGTTGATGAGTTTGCTTGAATTTCTTCGATCTTTATGAAAATATTCGAATGCTTGGTCTTGAAAAACACTTGATTCGCGGCCTTTGGAGCTTCTTACGGATCAAATGGTGGATTTTTCTTGAATTTGTTGATGAGTTGCTTGAAGTTCTTCGGGATTGATGAACATTTTTGAATGCTTAATGTTGAAAAACACTTGATTCACGGCCTTTGGAGTTTCTTGCGGATCAAATGGTGGACTTTTCTTGGATTTGTTGATGAGCTTGTTTGAAGTTCTTCGGACTTAATGAAGATCTTCGAATGCTTTAGTGGTTGATGGCTTGACTTCGGTAGAGCTTCTCTCTTTTGGATTTGACTTCACATTTGGCTTCAACTTGTCATTTTCAAATGAGGGTAGCACCGTATTTATAGGCTCGAGGAGGACTTATTCGCAAGAGTGCCTCATATGGTTTTGAGTTTTTCTCAAACTCCTCAATATTCAATTAGCCTACTACTAAAGTTGCCCACTAGTTTATAGAAATTACAAATTAGTAAAAAAACTATAAAAGTTACCAACTTCAAATAGTATTTAATCATTTGGAGCAAAATTTCAATTTATTTCACCAAAATAAAAGAAAACAAAAGGACTATTTTTTCCATCATTTCCTTTAAGATACTATTTTATTATGGGGGAATTCATTATAGCTATCTCATACTAACTTATATTCCTTCTAACTATCTCAAAAAGTTCACATTCCCCTTAAGTAGCTTTTTTAATTATTAACTTTATTTATCAAAACGCCATTATACAACTCAAAACATAATACACATGCTTTATACCCAAAAAAATAGTTTTAAATTACAAGAAAATTCTATAAAACCGAAAAAATCACTAAAACTGGAAAAAAATCACAAACAATTATAAAAAATCACAAAAATCACAAAAAGTTATAAAAAATGGAAAAAAAACCATAAAAAAATTTAATAAAAAAGGAAAAAATCACAAAAAATTGTATCTTTACAAAAAAATCAAGAAAATTGTAATTATTAAAAAAAAGTCATAGAAAATGAAAAAAATCACAAAAAATGTATTTTTATTAAAAAACACAAAATATATTTAAAAAATACACAAAATGAAAAAAATGAAAAAAAACACAAATGGAAAAAAAATATCATAAAAAACGCTGAATTAGATGCACTTTCAGCTGAACTACATGAATTATATGCACTAGATACCCTTCCAGCTGAACTACATGCACTTTCAACTGCAAAAGATGCACTTTCAGCTTAACTATATGCACTTTTATTGAATCAGATGCACTTTCGACTGACAAAACCGAACTAGATGCACTTTTATCTGAGGTAGATGTACTTTCATCTGAACTAAATGCACTTTTAGCTGAAACACATGCACGTTCAGTTACATAGGATGCACTCTAGCTGAAACTGCATCTAGTTGAGCAGAAATTGCATGTGCTTCAGCTGAAAGTGAATCTAGTTCAGTCGAAATTACATAATTTTTGACATAAACACAATATAATTCACCACAAATTGTATATATTTTCCTTTAATATTAAAAAAAAACAAATCCGGATGAATTCGAACCATCAAACTCTTGAACCAAAGTGTTGGTGCAAGCGCTCTTACCATTTTGACCTTACGGATATTTATAGTCACTAAACAAAATCATACAAACATTGCACACCTAAAAATCATACAAACTCAACCAAACAAGCATTACGCATGCCAAACAAACAATGAAAATACCTAAGTTCGACTCAAAATCATTTACCAAACCAGTCAAACTAGTTGAAGTTGTAAATGTTAAGTAAAAAACTAGTTCTTGTTAATCCCAAAATAGCCGCAGCTTTATTCACAACTTAGTCACAGACTTAATCAAAAGAATGACAGGATATAGGCATCACGAAAATATAAATATAACACATCGATACAATAAAAACCAGCTGCACTTTAGCACCAAAATGAGCTCGTTTCAGTCCCGAAACGAGCTTGTCTTAGTCTCGAAACATGCTCTGTTTCAGCCGCAAGACGAGCCCCATTTCAGCCCCAATACGAGATGTGCTTCAGTCCTGAAACAAGCTCGTTTCAGCCCCAAAATGAGCTCTGTTTTATCCCTAAAACGAGATGCGCTTCAGCTCCAAAACAAGCTCGTTTTAGTCCTGAAATGAGCTCGTTTCAGCCCCAAATTGGACCCCGTCCAACCCTGAAACGAGTTTTTCCACCGCTCTTGTTCAAATAAACTTGAAACACCCAAAACCATCCAAAACCATTCCAAAAACCACTACAAAACAGTCCCAATAAAGTTGAAAAAAAAATTCAATAATTGTCCCAACTCACAGCTGAACTATAAATCACAGTCAATCAATACAACGAGAAAGTAATAAATTACAAGAAAATTTTATAAACTAAAAGCATACGATTCGAATACAATAAAATATAACAAATAGATATTTGTTGTTCTGCTTCGTCTCAAAACAAATTATAGTTAAAGTAGCAATATCATATATATTGGCAGAAATCTATCGCAGTTAACTCGGATATTTTATCGAACACTTTAAGGGTACAAATAGGTGCAACCATAACTTGACACATGGCTGTATACGTCCTGTCAAATAACTCATGAACTAAGAGCTTGTTTTAGCCTTGAAACAGAATATGTTTCAGCCTCGAACCAGAGTCCGATTCAGCCCCAGACTCCAATTCAGCCCTAAAATGGACTCGATTTAGCACCAAAACAGACCCCAAATCAGCCATAATACGGGCTCGTTCCAGCCCCAAAATCAGTCCTATACTAGCTTGATTAAGCATCCAAAAAGACAGCAAATCAGACCTAAAATGCGCCCCGTTTCAGCACCAAAACATAAAATTTCTCAAACATAACCGTTGGCAACAAAAAATTTCTCAAGATATAGATATTTACACATAGTAAAAGTCTACAAAACAAACCTTCCAAATAGGCTTTGTTTCATCCCCAAACAAGCTCCGATTCAGATAAAAATATCATAAATGTTTGCATTGTACATAACCTACGCATAAGCATGTCAAATTTAAGCAAATTTTAAACACATACCTTCAAAGCTATGGAAAGACTGTCCACGTCATCAATGCCAAGCTCGACGACGACGGAGTTCTGAAGAGGGGGTCTGGTCATTGTCTTCTCTAACAGTTCAATTAGTCTGATCCGAAACCCTACATGTTCCTCCTCCTGATCGGCGGACCTGGTTCGATCTCGGGATGAAGTGATGTCAATGGAGATGTCGCCGGAGACTTTCTCAGAGACGTCGCCAGAGACGATGATCAACTGCCACATTTGTTGCCGCTCCACTGGCGAGAGGATAATCGATCTCTATAGTCGTTTAAGAGGGGAGAGAGAATAGAGGAGAAAGAGATAAACAAATATACTGAGGAATGCAAAATAACTTTACGAACGTGTCAATAACTATAAGAAAAAACAGAATAATAGGGCTATTTATATTTAAAAAAAATGGTACATATGAGGAATGCAACTTATGATAGATACATTGTAGCAATTAAAATTCAAAATTGCTACTTATGAGGTATTATTTGTTTTTTTATTTAATAAAGGAATTAAAACCCATTTTTATAAGACACGTGGCGTATTTTTATTAGCCGAAAAAATTTGCGTGCTTGCAAATTCCCCCTTCGAGATTTGTTTAGAAATTTATGTGAATGAACACGTTTTGAATTTGTACGTATCAAAAAGCTTGGGAAGAACTTGGCGAGTCCTTGAAAAAAAAAAACTAGATTAGGCAGCTTACATTTTCCTTGATGCGGCTTTACTCAATTAATAAACTGACCTTCGCGCCCCCTTTCTTTTTTTGTTGTGTCAAAACATATTTTGATTAAAGCAGGAAATATGGAGATTGTGTTCACGATTAAAATGAAAAAAAAAATTGGTTACTTTCCTTTGGTTGGCTCTATTAAATTTTGGTAAAACCATTGAAATATAATCTCCACAAATTTTGGCTCTATTATATGTCAGCTTGATCTTTGTCCCGTGTGATAACCCCAATATTTATGGGTTTTGCCAACTTGCATAGCAATTACAAAATTATGGAAACGAATATTTGAGAACTGTTGTAATATATTATTGGACTATTGGGCTTGTACTTTATGGGCCCAAGTGGGCTTGTAACCCTATCCCTCTATCTATATAAAGAGGGTTAGGGGTCTTCTATTTGAGGATTCATTCATACCTTCTGATTAATAAAGTCTCCCTTATTGTTGTCTCTCATACCTCTCTCTATATCTATACATATCTCTATATATATCTATAACGAGCTAATATGTCACACAACACGTTATCGGCACTTTGCTCGCGGAGACTAGGATATACGCTCGTGGGTATTGGAGATTTTGGGTAAACGCACGGATATTGAATATCTATAAACCTTGAGGTTTAACCGGGTTTTATCGGATTATTGTTATATCGACCTTCACCAACATACCGTGAGGACGGTACATAAAATCCTATTTTTTTACTATATAAAACTAATACCAGAGCATCTAAGTAAAGGTTACATGAAATACAAACATGACTGTGAACATAATTGTCTGACCGTGTGTATAATTTATTGCATATAAATAAATTGCTTGTATCGGTGTACACTTGAATTAAAAAGATTCTGGAATTGGCCCATATATACTGTAAAAATCAAACCATGTATTATTGTGAACATAATTGGCACGGCTTGTCTGATTATTACTATAGTTTTTTAAAAAATTTACATAGTACATGTAGTAAACAGTATGACTGAATATGTAGTAAACATGTAGTACATATGGCTTGTCTGATTAATTGTAAACATGTAGTAATCTGCCGAACTGAATATGTTATATACTGAAAACAGTATGACTGTTTTGTAATTCGCTGAAACTTGTCTGAAATTATGGACTGAAACTGTAATAATGCTGTAAATAGATATATAGTTTGCTGTAATTACACGGATAGTCCCTGTAATATATTACATGTATAAAAACAGTATATATGTGTTATAAAAGTCAATATTCGGTCTAAATATTCACCCACATGCATATATATATATATTTATTAAAAAGGCAAGTGAATAAAAAATTGCATGTTAATTGAATAAATTGATATGTTTCCATGTAAATTTAACCTTTTTGCATGTTAAAATATTTTTTTACCATATATAGAATTGATTGGTAATTAAAAATATATTGCTTGCTTGCATGTTAAAACTACCATGTATAGAATTACTTATATGGCAATAAACCGTAGATAATTGATTGATATCTTATTAGTATAATCAACATATCTTTTGATATTACCATAGATATAAATATACCATATGGCAGTTAATTGATTTGATTTGATTTGGTATGATATAATTTGTGTGATTGATAATTCTGAATTGATTTAGTTTATCACCAAATCTACTGCATGATTAGATATATATCATGAATATATTTTATACTGCCTTGTATATATGTGGTTATCTAGAAAAGATATACCTGTTATTTATTGCCATGAATGGTAGAATTGCGAAATCATATATTTTCACATTTAAGTTGGAAAAATTATGAACCTTCCCTAAATAGGCTCACCTATTTGGATACGATGTCTAGGAAAGATATAGGCGGAAGTCGATATCCTAATGAGGTCGGGTTTTAAGTGGCATTCGTGCCCTCCACCCTTACCGTCTTTCCTGGTCGTTTTTCAAGTAGAGCTACCGAAAGGGGTTGACTAAATAATAATTTCCCCGAATGTGTTTATATAGTGATGTATGTTTCGCCGAATTGGTGTCTCAGTATCGACCCGTCGTTCGATCAATGAGAACCAATTCACATTAAAAGCAAAACTATTTTCGAACCTGTCGTTTCGAAATTAAAGTTTGTGCTTGTGCAAACCATAAACATATAAACCAGTCGTTTTATATGAAAAATAATCCAGAACTCCCAACACATGTTGGATGCCATCTATGATGAGAAAAATCGCAAAACATACTTGCGAAATGACTGTTTAGACGTTGATGTTATTCCGTCACCACATGCTAGTCACCCTGATGTGTGAGCATGTGATACCCAAATTATTTGGATGTCATCTTTGATGAGTAAAACACGAGTTTGTTGTTACCCTCGAGATGAATGCTAAGGCGTTGATTTTATTCCGCCGCCACATTTGAGACGTGATGACGTCTATGGTGAACAAATGTCTGAAATTGACATATTGGAGCAATCCTTCACCAAAATACTAGCTTGGAAATTGCATTCCATAAGCAGTATCGTGAATTTATATTCACCATGTTCCTTTATCGCCCATCTGTTATTGGATAAGAAAATTACCCCGGTGAGTAGTTTTAATCCTATTGGGTCAATGGCGAATTGTTTGCCTGATATTAATGCTCTTCGTGTATATTTTTTTTTCCACGAATCGAGAACCGAGAAAAGTGTTATTTGTCTCGAACTGTCGCGATCCCGATGAATCGCCTAGCCAAGGGAGATTTTAGACAATCGTCAAAATCGAAAACTTGTGGCTCCAAGACAGTAATTGAAAGGAACAATATGGGCCGTTGTCACAAAGTAAGAGATGATGCTCAAGGAGCCAACTCTATGCTATAAAGACAACGGTCATGCACGGTTACTCCTTAAATAGTTCACAACTATTATAAAGGTGGAAAAACCGATGCTAATGTGGTTAAAGCTAATTGAAAGGAAACTCTTGAGACCCCCGATTTTGTGGCTCAAATGAGTTTGACACCTTTCTTTATTGATTTTGATAAATCATTGAGCCATTTTTTCGCTCATCTGGATTATGTTTTTCCATTTGGATTATTATTTTTCCATTTGGACATACTTTTGGATTATGGTTTGCCTGTTTATGAAATTTCTCGAAATAATTTAAAGTGTTTTTTGAGCAAATTCCTTTGACAAATGTGACCAAACTTTAAATTATGAAATTTTAGGCAATACTTGTGGTGTAGTTGGTTTTTTGGAAATAGTGGGTAACAGTGTACCATATAATTTCACCAACTACTTGCCTAAAAGAGCACTCAGTGACAACGATTCTGGACCTGTCGTTCCAAAATCGAAATCTTTGGTAAAGCCAAATTGATTTGTCAAATATGAGGCGTTATACTCATGCAGGTCCTGTCGTACCTTGTTGAGTTATAAAATATTCGAGAAAACCAGTGTTATCTGGTAATAGCTCATGAAAGAAATGAAATTTCTTTACATAGCCTCCACTCAAAAACGTATTTTAGAGGAGTTGAAATGTCTTTCAAGTGGTTGCTACCACATTCTTTAAAGCATTCAAAGTTACCTTATCATTTCGCCTGTCGTCGAATGATAAATGATTTAGATGCTAAGACATGATTGTCTGTACTATCATTCGCCTGTCGTCGATTGATAAGAGCATTTTGATATTATGGCATTGACCGGATGAGATATTCCCGGGTCAAAAGACGATGCTTGATTTATAATCGCATAGCATTTGGATTCTCTCTGAGAATATATTTCGCGATTAATCCGAAATTCATGCCACTAATGCTCACTTTGAAAGACTCGTATGTGTAAAGATCACGAAATGAACTCGTAGAATTCTGGTAAAGAATTGAAGGAGTTATTGTGGACTTATCCAACCATAAAACGGACCATAAATATAAATGGTTATGGTTGATGCATCGACAATAAGGTCACATTTTATTGTTGTCCACAGAAATGCAGCATTTCCCAAACTTTTAGCCCTATCATTAAGTTGATGGCTCATGATCCGGATTATCCTGAAAAGTCTAGTCGACTTGATAATTCCGAAGAGTAATAATCGAAATTTCGATTTGAATTACTTGAGTTTGGAAATTCAAATAGAACATCCTGTCGATTATGTTCAGACCCAAATGGACTCACGGAAAGTTTGTTGATGCGACTGCAAATGATTGCACGCACATCTTGGTCTTGCGCACCAAGATTTATATTTCCGTGTGGGTTATGCTATTTTGCTGCATTGGTCCGTTATGAGGCCCATAGACACTCAAACACCATATGCGTACCAGCTGGTTACTGGTTATGAGCCAGAAGTCTCATAATAACGCTTGTTTAGAGTGATTAATTAATATTTTGATTGAGCCATTCTAGCATTCAAAATATGGACCTCTGAAGGGCACATAAGTCGATTATGAATCTCCTGCCTATCATTTGATAGAGTAACCTTGGCAAGCGATCTCTTTACCGCATGATATGCGAAAGTGACATCGCTAAGACTGTTCTCCCCGTCGTTAGGGGGAGATTTGCACGTTACCGTTGATAAGGAACGACGTGAAGTAACGTGGCATAACCCACTCAGTCTTAGCTTGATCCCTAAAACTGCACTTAGTGATAAGTAAGTGCATAGACTCCCTCAAGTCTAACTAAATGCCAGACGCATTTAATGACTTTATGAGATGTCACGAGATCATTTATACCAGCTGCAAAATGCTTGCAAGGATAGACGTCCCTGTCGGACGCCGTGTTCCTGTCGTAACACGTTGCTTTGGCCGAACCCGCCAAGCAAAGGACGCTGCCATCGGCCGTCAGTCTGTCGTCCTTCCTAAGATATGAGGAAGTTGACCGGTTCTTAATTCATTCAGCCCCAGAGGTGGTGAACTGAAACTCGTTTGTCGCACGAGATTATAAAGGATCAAGGAGATGTGTGATTTCCTCCTCATCCTAAGAATCTCGAAATATCTGTCGATCATGATATCTTAGACGATATTGAAGCGAAACGAGACTGTCATTGATTACTTGTTCATATATTCGGTGACGACTGATAATATGAACAAATTATGATAGGGAACCATGTACCGTTGCCTGAAGTCAACGTAGAATAGACTGTACTAATGGAAACTTGCAATCCAAGTAGACTCCTTAGCGAAAGTGTGTTCGGACCTGTAGCTCCAACGCCACCAATGTTAAACTAGTTTGTTTATTTGGTTATTCGTAAGGAAAAGTGATGAGAATAATGAGATTGTAGAATGCTCGCCTAGTAGCGCAAGGCTTCTCTCACATCTTGGAATTGGTTACGAGATGGGTTATTTCCTCGTAATGGACGTTATAACGGTCCCCTACTTTATCAGTTTAGTAGTTTCCCAAAAACTGATTATGCAGCATGTGATTGTGGTCACTGTTTTATCTCTATGGGGATTTAGACAAAGAGATATAGATGAAGGTCCCTGTGTGACTTCATGTGCTTAAATCAAGTAGTTTCTGACCATGGAACACGATCTCAATTGACTGAGACGTTCACTATATGGATTAATATAATCCGAGCGGATGTGGTATACCGCCTAAGTGAGTACTTGATTAGCTTGGGATACTTGAACAAGTATTATGCCCTTGCGTGTTTTATTACGCGATCCATTTTTGGATTTGCCTTCGAGATGAAGGATCTTGGGAAGAAACGGTAGTGACTCGGCCTGATGATCGACTCCCGTAAAGATTGAATCTAAGTCCATGATTCAGACTACACCCAGAAGGTGTTATGACGTTGTATTCATCATGACGCTAAGTCGTCAGATTCTCCCATGATCGTTCGATCACTAGACATTGATATAGACTCATTCCGTCCCTGATGTGACGATGAAGAGATATTGAACCATGATGTTCATATCTAAGTACAATAAGCGCATTATTGTACTTGGTCTAATGTGCTAGGACGAACATCTCGTCTGCTGTGAATGGTATAGCTCGACACAGCATCGCGCTAACACGCTGCCATCGAAATGGCATAAAAGACATTTTCCCATTACCTTAAGGTAACTGTGGATGAGGGCTTGTCTTATCCCATTTGCGTCATCGAGTGTACCTACCCCCTTCGGTACTCGAATTAACGCAACCCCTTTTTCGGTTATACCGATGCCGGTTACTTATCAGACCCGCATAAGGGATATTCCTAACATGGTATGTCTTTACCATTAGGAATAAGGCGACATCTTGGAGGTCTTGGAATGACTCCAAGTGAATCACTCTGATCTATTCGTGCTCTATGAGACGACTAGAGAGTGTATATGACTTCGAGCTAGTATTAGTCATATTTGAATTACATATGTTCTGTCTCACGATCTAGATAAAACACTTGTCATAGAAGACAACTTGTTGTTATTGATCAAGAGAGACATGACTACATTATGCTATTTAGCATTTCTCGCCGAAATTAATCTTCACAAATGAAGTTTAAGAGCATCCAGTTGAATGCTCGTTCTATTCCACGTTAGATTTTCCTGCATCCAGTCGTATGTAAGTAAATGAGGCATCCAGTCGAATGCTCGTACTCTTTCTTGGAATATGAAATCTTTGCACCCAGTCGTGTGCAAGTGAGGGGGAGCATCCAGGTGAATGCTTATTGCACTAATTACTACTTAGTCGAAATCTTCGCACCCTGTCGTGTGCAAGTGAGGGGGAGCATCCAGTCGCATGCTCGTGTACTCTTTTTTGTCCTTAGACCAAGGTTTTTTTCCCACTGGGTTTTCCTTGGCAAGGTTTTTAGCGAGACACGTTCCCATCATATCTCACTTAAGATTGCCGAAATTAGGGGGAGTATCCTGTTGTATACTTCTTACCACTGTGTACTCTTTTGTCCTTCGACTAGAGATTTTTTCCCACTGGGTTTACTCTAGCAAGGTTTTGATGAGGCACCTGTTTTGTGGTTGATCCCCTACTACTACCATTGTTGCACTTTTTTTACTTTGATCAGAGATTTTCCCATTGGGTTTGCTCTGACAAGGTTTTGATGAGGCACACTGTTTTGTGGTTAGTTACTTACATGATATTTCGGCATATATCATTCGGCTACACAGTTTCTCCTAGGTACCGGTTTTGTCCCACACTGGGTTTTCCGGCCCTAAGGTTTTTATGTGTTTAGCACTGCGAATGAACTCGACTCAGATCGACTGCATGAAGACGAAGAATTCAAGACGTCCAAAGGGGGAGTGTTGTAATATATTATTGGACTATTGGGCTTGTACTTTATGGGCCCAAGTGGGCTTGTAACCCTATCCCTCTATCTATATAAAGAGGGTTAGGGGTCTTCTATTTGAGGATTCATTCATACCTTCTGATTAATAAAGTCTCCCTTATTGTTGTCTCTCATACCTCTCTCTATATCTATACATATCTCTATATATATCTATAACGAGCTAATATGTCACACAACAAGAACATTAATTTACTCCTCAATACAAATAATTCTTTTCAAAATTAAAGGCTGTGATTTATACATTATATCAATTACGACCTTAAATTACTACCATAATCAAAATTTCCATAACCGATAAAATTTGACTTTATATATGAGAAGCCTTTAATATTTTTTTTGGCACAACCATTCTCCCACGTTAAATTCTATCGCAGCCTCTATACTATAGCGTCTGTCAATGATTGACCTAGTATTCTTCCCGTCAATGTAAGTCTTACCACTTTCTTCTTCCTTTTTCTTTTGTTTGTTACTCTTTTCTATCTTAAGAACTTGGTAAACTATGTAGGCTTTTGAGTTGTCTTTTCTATGCCATGTGATCCACTGATATGTATGCGTTTCTAAGTTATTTATTTATTTATTTTATTTCTTAAAACCATAGCAAGTATTTAAGCGTATTGAAAGATGATAAAGAAGTAGTGTCACGTTTTGAAGATATTACCAAACATAAAGTATTCTGACTATTTCGAAATACCATGTTTTCTTTTTCCTCTTTTAAAAAAAAAAGTTATGTGGTTATCAAAAATATGTGTATTGTCCATCTATTTTTAATTAAGACAAATCACAAGAGATAGCGGAGTAAAATTGAACTTTTTTTTGTTTGAAACTTATATCATATTTGTCTTATTATATGAAATAGGACAAGATGTGTGAGTCCTAACATGACTTTTGAGTATGTAGTATTACAGAAAGAAAAGTGTCTACCAACTTGTCTTAAAGCATCCGTATCTGTTATCTTAAAACATATTTTTTCTTAAAATTTGATGATTATGGTATAAAAATTGGCATGTATCAGAAACCCTATAAATTACCTAAATTTCAGGAAAAATAAAATTCACCTTATATATGAGTAATGTATATGATTTACTTGGTAAATATAATAGTAAGAAACTATCATGTGGTCCACATTTTTGTGTTTGAAATATTATTGTTATGATTTTAAATGATAATAAATAAATAAAAAGAAATAATGTACGGTTATTATAAGAAAATTAATAAGAAAGTTGTAATTTTGTGTAAATGTAAACGGTTTCTTAAAAGATATAAAATATGTTAGATTTGAGAAAATGCTTAAGGTTGCTGACGCGGCTGTGGTTATTTGAAACCCATATTTGCCCTTTTTTTTCAATTTATTCTTGCATTTTGCCTCGTGCCTTTTTTTTAAAGATGACAAAATATGTCCCATGCGTTTATCAAGTTTTTTCAAGGACATAAAGGACAACAAACTAAATCACGTCACCTCCCCACATGCATGTGTTCTAAGTTTTTTAAAATATATAAAATATGGTAGATTTAAGAAAATAGTTAATATTACTGATACAGTTGCGGTTATTTGAAACCCATATTTGTCATGTTTCACTTTTGCTGCAGAAGATAGTATATATTTTAAAGTTATTCTTTCATTTTGCCTCCTGCCTTTGTTTTAAAGATGGCAAAATATGTAGCATGCGGTCATCAAGTTTTTCCTAGGACATAAAGGACAATAAACTTAATCAATCACGTGGCTGGAGTTTCTTACATTACTTAGAAGAAATTTACCAAAGGATAGCTTGATGTTGGCTCGAGTTTTTAGACTGTTGCCAGTGTTGACAAAGCCTGCAATCCGCCAAAATACTTGATAATTGGCTCGATCTTTTAGATTGTTGCTAGTGTCGCCCAAAAGATAGTTTGACACTGGCTCGATCTTTTAGATTGTTGCTAGTGTCGCCCAAAAGATAGTTTGACACTGGCTCGATCTTTTGATTGTTGCTAGCGTTGACCAATCCTGCTATCCACCAAAAGACTTGATGATTGGGTCGATCTTTTAGATTGTTGCTAGCAATGACAAAGCCTACGATTTGCCAAAATACTTGGTGTTTGGCTCATCTCTTTTAGAGTCCTTGCCGGCATTGTAAGACAAACTCGATTCTACACGATAGTTGCTTATGCTTGCTCGTCTCTTTTTGGAGTTGTTTCTTGCGTTGTAACTTGAGTTTTATAGAATTGTTGTTGATGTTGGCGGAACTCAAGTCGTCACAATCCTGATATTATTGACTCGACTTCTTTAGAGTTGTTGTCAATATTGTTATCTAGTCCACACGAATTATGAAAATTAGCTCGACTCTTGTTGAATTGTTGCTTTCTTCTTCTTCTTTGACCTTAATAAAACATCCACCTCTATTTTTCAATTGCCCTTCTTAATCTCCGCAACTAACCAAATTTTACTGCAACACCTAAATTTTCATGGCAAGTTTTGAGCTAGCGGAAACCGGCGATGAAAAGAAATTAATCATCAAGAGGGTCAGGAAAATGACATCGCTAACCATCCATCAACCGTTAACCGGTCGTAATGTCCAACCTCGGCCGGCGCTGGAAAGTATTCCCAACATCAAAGAATGGACTCATGAAGATAAATAAAGAGAGATGTAAATCCCAAAAATCAAGTGTACACCACTCTTGGCCGACGTATCATCGATGGAAAGGCGAGATGGCCCCCAAATCTAAGCATACTTGGCAGATTTTCTTATATACTTAAGTATTGGGATTGGCCGGAAGATGTTCTAGGTCATGAGTGTTCTATTTTGAGAGACGCCGATTTGTACGATGCCATCTATGCATCCCTATTTACATATAAGAAGGAAATCAAAGTTCTCCGTGCCTTTTGCGAGTCATGGTGTTCCCAAACAAACTCTCTTCACAATTCAGCGGAGGAGGCATCCATTTCTCTTTGGGACTTATATGACCTCGGTGGTCTTCCAGTATTTGGTTCAATTTTTGATGAGGTCATCCCCTATCCTGAGGAATTGCGGTCCAACGATAGTAATCAAAAAACGCCCCATACTTGTCGATTTTTGCTTTCGGATTTTCACCTTCTGAGCAAAAAGGATAAGGTATCTATGGTCGACTGAGTGTATTTTTGGTTCAAGGGTGATATATGGCACGTCACTATCCAAGGAAAAGCATCCCAAGTATCATGAAAATCCAAGTGGTGTCAAAAAAAACATCAAAGGTTGGTCGTCGGGTGCTAAAGAGACTTTTACAGTGCTCAGTGTCCCGATCATCTGTTTATGGAGGTATATCTTGCGGTGTTCTTGTCTTGTTGGCTATGTTCCTTTGTTCTTCCCGAGAGAAACAACCTTCATATTTGTCCTACCATATTTAAACTCGTTGCCTCAATGGCCATTGGCATGATAATTAGTCTCGCCTATCTGGTGTTTTCTTGCATATATAGATGAATGAATACTATTTCGAACTCCCCAACACCAGGCTTGTCAAAAGCCAGCCTTCATGTTCATTATGTTCTTGCATGGATGGCCTATTACTTTGATACTCACTACCTGATACCCTAGCCTCCAGACAACTCGATGATGACTAAGTATTCTAATCAAGGAGGGGATAAATCTTTTGGTGACAAGTGTGCTCATGAGTTAATTTGTTCTGTTGATATTATTCGTTAGAACATTGCTTTGTTTGTTAAGAGTAGACCACAATCTTTTGCAACTTTTCTGAAAGAAAAACCCTTAAGTGTCGATCAGTGGGTGAGATTTTCCGCTATTCGGCCATGTTTATTAAATCTGCGACGTGGGGATGGTTTAGTAATGGAGCCCTTCAATGCTCATCGATTCAATCGACAATTCGGGTTTAGGAAAATGGTGCCATTAGAGTCAGGGGTAAAATCTATTCGAGACTCATCACTTGAAGAGGGCTTTAAGCATTGGTGCTTGAGTTTGAATGATTATAGTGATTCCAAGGTGGTTATATCATCTTTTGTGTCAGACCTGAGGACGTATAAAACTGGTGCATTTGTTGATTGGTGGAAGAAAGTGTACCTACTTTCCGAGCGAGATACTATAATATCTTCTGTAAAGAAAATCATTTATGACCTACGTGCATCTAAAGGAGTCGAGGTTTCTGAAAGAAAAAAAGTCAAAACCTCCAGTCCCTGTCACAAACTTTCGACCGGAAAAGCGTTCTACCCCTCAGGCCGAACCAGAAGATAACTTGAGCGGGGATGAACCGCATCATTGGAGTAAGAAGGTAAAGGCAATCGTTCCTTAGAAAGAAGTCGTTGATCTTCCAGTACGCGGTGCGCCAAAGAAGACATTCTTAGATGGGGTACGTTTGATAATTTTACTTACTCGAAGTTTTTTTTTTTAAAGCGTAATCTTATCGTTGTTTTTCACTATTGCATTTGCATCTCATTTCCAGGTGGTGTTTTGTCTAGAGGATGACATTTTCGAGCTTGCCAAAAGTTTTATGCAGGATTTTCATATTGCAGCAAATATGTCGGACTTACTCGACAATGAAGAAGATAAAGCTACAAATGGTAGTGAGAGATCTGTTGAAGGTCCAACTTCCCTCGATCTTTTCAATAAGGTTAACAAGGGTGACTTATTGGCTGGAGAAGGTACTTCAAATCAACCCCCAACCTTGGCAGTGATCGGACCAGCGAGACCCTTGAATCAATTAGTTTCCCATGCCGCTTCTATATATGTGGGTGCTAAAGTTATTGTGTCGGAACATGCGAAGAAGTATCTCATATCCTTGTGGGCGGAATTTACCCAAAAACTCTCCAGGTCTTCGGTTGAAAACTTGAGTTTTCTAGAAGATGTTGCTAAAATGATACTTGATGCGATGGAGCATACAAAGGTCATGGATTTATCGTTAGTGAGGGGAAATTTTTTGATTTGCTTGCAAGGGATTGAGAATTTAGTGAGAAGCTATCATCTTTAGAGGTAAACTCCAGAGATATCCATAAAATGGTCATCGAAAAGAAGAGTATACTGACCGTAGCTATGATTTGTGAACAAGATAAACACAAGGCCAATGTCATTGATCAAGAAGAAAGACTCACAAATATAATTGCGTAAATCAAGAAGTTAGAAGCCGAGAAAGTCGTTGTGCGATCGTCATTGGCAAAAGAGAGGGCTATGGTAACTCAAGTACAATGCATCATTGATGTTGTGGCCGGGGAACTATCGATGCTTGAAGCCAAGTGTGCCGAGAGTGAAGATGTTGAGAATGGTTTGGGATTTGTATCAAGTTTTCTAGAGAGCTACCGCGACAAAGTTGTAGACTTGAAGTTGTTTTCTTAGCTTGCAGTTTCTTTTCGTTTCCTTAGACTTGAGATTTGCTTCGTTGTTCCTTTGCATTTTTTTTTGTTTGATAGCTCTTTGAGCGACCTTCCATGTAACTAGCATGATATCTATTATGAATAAACTTGGTCACTTTCCCCTTTCAATATTTATGTTACTTGCATTTCTTACCTCTTTAATTAATTTTATCTTTTGAGATATGATGGATGGGATGTTTTTTTTTTTAAATATGGTATTACTGATCTTGGAAAAAATTTCATGATGCCTACATACATGTGAAGGATCAAGCTAAACGTAGTTCATTTTTTTTTATTATTATTGTTATGACTGAACTTGAGACAAGTTGGAAGATGCCTACGTCCCCTGAAGGATCAAGCCAATTGTCGTTCATTTTTTTTTAATATTATATATATATATATATATTTTATTTTTTGTATGATTGAACTTGAAGCAGGCCTCAAGATGCCTACGTACCCACGAAAGATCAAGTCAAACGTAGTTAATCTTTTCGTGCCTCACAATGTATACTCATGTGCAGCGATGAGTAACATGCACTTTATACTCTTTTGTCAGATAGTGTCTTCGATTTCTTCAAGAGTAGTAGAGCTTTAGGAACTTTCCGTTGATAGGCCCAATTTCTAAACCATCTTCAGAGCGTAATTTGTATGCACCATTTGAATAAACTTCGGTTACTGTGTGTGGATCATCCCATTTGGACAAGAATTTATTTCTCATTCGGTGTGTCATAATGATGGGTTTTCTTACTACGAGCACCAAAACCCCTTTTTGGAATGACCTTAATTTGACCTTTTTGTTGAATGATTTTGACATACAAGTTGATAACACTCCAACCTTCGTTGCGCTTCAAGGTTTTTTCATCGAGTACTTCGAGTTCTTCGAGACAAAGGCGGGCATTGTCTTCAAGTGTTAATCCTTCTTGGAGGTCAATCTTTAGTGATGGAATTTGCGTTTCTCGAGGCAAAACGGATTCCACTCCATACACCAAAGAATATGGGGTAGCTTGAGTCAATGTTCGATATTTTGTTCGATATGTTGTTTGATATGCTCATAGAGCTTCCTTGATTCTCTCATGCCAATCTCGCTTGGCCTTAGCCACGACCTTCTTTAACAGATTCTCAAGTGTCATATTAAAAGTTTCGGTAAGTCCATTAGGTGGCGCATTGTACATGGAAGAGTTATGTTGCTTAAAGCAGAATTACTCGCATAGACTTGTCACCAATTTGTTGTAAAAAGGAAGTTCCATTATCGTTGATAATGTAGCATGACATTTCATACCTAGAAATGATATTTGAGTTGATAAAATCTACCACTATCTCTTTCTTCATGACTTTCAAAGGCACAACTTTAGCCCATTTGGAGAAATAATCAGTAGCCGTTAATATGTAAAGATGACCTCCAGATGACTTTGGTAGATGCCCTATCTCATCTAATCCCCAATTTTCAAAAGGACAAGACGCAAATGTAGGGTGTAAAGGTTCATATGGTCAGTGGATAAAATTAGCATGAAATTGGCAAGATTGACATCTTTTGGCAAAAATGAGACAATCTTTAACCATGCTAGCCAGTAGTATCCAATTATTTTGATTTGGAAATGAAGTTTTGGACTAGATTGGTAAGCGTCACATACTCTAAAATGTGCTTCTTTCATTGCTTGTTTTGCCTCTTCTCCACTAAGACATTGTAAGAACACCCCTGCAAATGATCGTCGATAGAGCGTATTTTTATAATAGACAAACCTTACAGTGTGTCGTCTCACATCTATCTTCCTATGTCGATCGTCGGGTAACTTTCCATGTTGCAAGTAATCGATAAGTGACTGCCTCTAGTCCTCCGCTTCAATCTCAAAGACCAAAACATCTGTAACTTTCTCCATGGTCTCATCATTATTCTCTAGAATTCTTTATTCATCTTATAATTGCGGAGGGATTACCCATCTTTTACATATTGGAATGCTCACTTGTTTGTCCGGGAGGGCGATGTTGGATGCCAATTTTTCCAAAGAATCAGCTTGTTTGTTCTCTCGCCTTGGAACATGGTCTAATGTAATGTCACCAAGCCAAGAAAGGAGCTTCACGGCATAGCCTTGATATAGTGCCAATTCTACCTTCTTGACCTCATATTCATTTAGAACTTGCTTTATGATCAACTTGGAATCTCCATACACCATAATATACTGGTGTTTTGCATCTACTATGAGAGCTTGATACTCTGCCACATTGTTTGAGCATTTTTGTGTGAGAGTGAAAGCATAGGGCAAAACGTTTCCTTCTGGACTGGGGAACACGACCCCTACACCAGTGAAACAATAGTAGTATAAACTCAGTACATATTCGTTGATGTCATTCTAAGATATAGTACTATTACTAATCAACTTAGAAACTGACATGCTACAGCCATAATATATAGTATATGATTGGAAAAATACGTATTTACACAAAATAGTTTAATTGTACACAACAGAGGTTTAGTTTTAATCCATGTACAACTAGGGTTGGTTTGATTTATCAGGTAATAAAAACGTATGTTACTTATTGCTTAGAAATTGCATGTCTATAAAACATGTAGTAGCGAAACTGTTTTGTTTTTGAACGTAAGAGACCAGATTGAAACTTACTAAAACTTATGGATTAAATATGCAGTAAATTTATAAGAGTAATAAGTTAATATACTTAAATTACAGATGTACTCCTTGTACTATTTCTCTAGATACAGAAAAGTATATATCTTTCGAATCTGGTTTAAAATTGATCAATGCATGCAAAGTTGGAACTTAATAATGTAATTAGACAATTACCACCAACTATTATTTGTTTCTTTGTATGATGTGGTGTAAATATATGAGTTATCATGAATAACACTTACACATAAGGCAATAGATTTGTATAATATTTATTTAGATCTTGCTAGTGTAAAATTGGTAAATAATAATCTAGATTGATAGCGTTAATTTGATTTCCTTATAAGAAAATATGTACTACCATGTTAGTTAATCATGAAACATGTACAATCTAGATAGTTAATCACGTCCATGTACTATTTATTTACTGCCATGTACACATGTGTACAATATAGTAATTTGCAAAATCATATATATTCATATTTAAGTTGAAAAAATTATGAACTGTCCCCAGATAGGCTCACCTATTTCGATACGATATATAGAAAAGTTATAGGCAGATAGTTGCTATCCTAATAAGGTCGGTGTATAAGTGGCATTAGTGCCCACCACCCTCACCGTCTTAACTGATCGTGTTCAAGTAGAGCTACCGAAATGGGTTGACTAAATAATAATTTCCCCGAGTGTGTTTATATAGTGATGTATGTTTCGCTGAATTGGTGTCTTAGTATCTACATGTCGTTCAATCAATAATAACCTATTCACATTAAAAGCAAAACTACTATTTTCAAACCTGTCGTTTCGAAAAAAAGTTTATACTTATGCAAACCATAAACATATAAACCAGTCATTTTATATGATAACTAATCCAGAACTCTCAACACTTGTTGGATGCCATCTATGATGAGGAAAATCATAAATCATACTTGCAAAATAACTGTTTAGACGAGAATGTTATTCTGTCACCACATGTTAGTCACCCTGATGTGTGAAAATGTGATGTCCAAACTTTTTGAATGCTATTTTTAATGTGTAAAATACGAGTCTATTGTTACTCGCGATATGAAAGCTAAGACGTTGATGTTATTCCGCCGCCACATGTTAGACATGATGACGTCTATGGTGAAAAAATGTCTAAAATTGACATATTGGAGCGATCCTTCACCAAAATTACTAGCTTGGAAATCTTATTTCGTAAGCAGTATCGTGAATCTATATTCACCGTGTTCATTTAGCTCATTGCCCATCTATTATTGTATGAGAAAATTGCCTCATTTGATGAGCAGTTTTTAATTCTATAGGGTTAATGGCAATGTGTTTGCCTGATGCTAATGATCTTCGTTAATATTTTTTTCTCGAATGAAGAACTGAGACAAGGTTTATTTGTGTCAAACTGTCGCGAGCCTGACGCTCGCCTAGGCAAGCGAGGTTTACACAATCATCAAAACCGAAGACCTGTGGCTCAAAGAGAGTCCTTGAAAGGAACAATTGGACCTGTTGTCCCAAAGCAAGAGACATTGCTTAAGAAGCCGATTCAGTGCAATAAATGACAAAGGTCATGTACGGCTACTTCTTAAATAGTTCAAAACTATCATAAGGGTGGAAAAGCCCAAACTAATGTGGTCAAAGCTAATTGAAATTAAACTCTTGAGACCCCCGATTTTGTGACTCAAATGAAGTTTGATAACTTTCTATATTGATTTTGATAAATCAATGAGCCAATTTTCCGCTCATCTGGATTATGTTTTTCTCATTTGGATTATGCATTTTTCCATCTGGACCATTCTTTAGGATTATGGTTTGCCTGTTTTTGAAATTTCTCCATATAATTTAAAGTATTTTTGAGCAGATTCCTTTTGTAAATGTGACCAAACATTAAATTATGAATATTTAGGCAATAATTGTGTGAGTTGGTTGTCTGAAAATAGTGGAAAACAATGTATCACATAATTTCATCAACTAGTTGCCTAAAGAATTCTCAGTGACAACGATACTGCACCTGTCATTTCAAAATTGAAATCTTTGGTAAACCAAATTGACTTGTCAAATATAAGGCCTTATACTCATATAGATCATGTCGTAACTTGTTGAGTAATAAAATATTCGAAAAATCAGTGTTATCTAGAAATATCTCATGAAAGAATTGAAATTTCTTTACAGATCATCCACTCAATATGACCATAAGTGGGTTTCCGTTCCTATCAATGTCAAATTGCTGGTTTAAAAGAGCATTTCTAGCTTCATCAATTAATAAGCGATCTTGGGCTCTTTTAGCTCTAACTAGCTATTCAAATCTATTGTTTCACAACATGTAGCTTTTTTATACACGATATACATTTTAGTGCACGAGAAAGATGTGGCCCAATCATGGGTAACTATAGGGGAAAAAATCACTATACGTCGACCAAGATTAGTGTATTTGAACGGAATCGTACCCCGGCCAAAATTTAAATCTAGGTTTACTACCATAGGGGAGTGATTGGAAACCCCACTAGGAAGGAATTCAGCGTCAGATAACAGAAAACAAGACAACCAACTATCATTACCAAATCTCTATCGAGTTTATGTTGAATTAAATTCGTGGTACTAATATTACATGTCAACCCGCATTACCTCCTCTATCGTCCTCGACTTTCCGCAAGGCATTAAAGTCGCCAAGAACTAAACAAGAAATTAAATCTATAAATTTATATTTTCGTGCCAAACAACTCGCATTACATCTAGCTATAGATGGTAAGTTATAAATGATGTCAACTTTTTCCGTCAATTTAAACTAAGTGACCAAATTGGTCCGATTTTAATAGTACATTGCCTTAATTAGAAATGTCCAAAGTAGAGTGCACTGCTTTTTAATAATCTCAAATACATTGTACAAATTAGATATGCAACTTATAAATTAAAAACAAAAACTATAATTTTTTTTTAAGTTAAGAGTAGATTCTAACTTACAAGTTATGAAATAACTAACAGATTGAAAGTACATTATATATGTAAAAGTGCCTTATAAGGAGAAGTATTTTACAATTTGTAATGTTACATGAGAAAATAAATTTTCTTAATTAATTACAACATTGAGGAAAAAAAATTCAAGCATGTGAAACACATAGAAAAAAAAGGGGAAATAAAAAAACTACAAGAAAAAGTCTTCAGAAGCATTATTTCCTTTGAAAAGTAATTTCAAGCCAAAGAAACCGAGGATATAAAATAAATTATATCTGAATTGTTAGTCTTGTAACGTACTTTCTCTTGTAAGTACCTAGAGAAAAAGGGGAAGATATATTGAAACAAATGGGAAAAAATAAGTTTAGTATACTACACTATAATAATCTGTTCAATTTAGGTATCACCGTCTAAATTAATGACAGAATCACGTAACAGACGTTTAATGAGAGGGTAATTTTGTAATTATGCACCAAAATAACAATATATCACATAAATTATTATGTCATCAATTTAGACGGTGTTACCTAAATTGTATAATTTTTTATAGTTTGGTACCAAATTTAGAAAAGTTGAAAGGTGTGTAATCAAATCGTTAAAAGTATATAGTTTGGTATACCAAACGTATAAAACCCCTAGTTAAAAACTAAATCAGGGGTGTCAATTATCATTTTTCAAATTTTATTTGTAATAAAATATAAGAAAATAGAAAAAGAAATTCATATATTTGGAGTTATCCGAGTGACGTGGCCCTTGATAAAAACCAATTAGCTTCGGCCATGCTTGCATGCATGATTTTTGTTAAACGGTTATTTTTCCATTTGGTATAGCGTGAGTTTTGGATGCACATGTAGTCAATTCTTAAAGGATAAATTAATAAAATATACTATTTTTGAAACTAAATTAATAAAAATATATTTAAAAATTTCTAATTAACCTAATTTGTATATTTCATACCTTTATTCTAAAAGTTCATACACTTGTTTCAAAAGTTCATACCCTAATTTGTATTTTTCATACCCTTATTCCAAAAGTTCATACCCTTATTTCAAAAATTCATACCCTAATTTGTATTTTTCATACCCTTATTCCAAAAGTTCATACACTTATTTCAAAAGTTCATATCCTGATTCATAGAGTTCATCTTTATTTTCAAATTTCATACCCCAATTTACATAATTCGTATCATTACTTACACAATTCATATACATAATTTTCAACTTTATATCTTTAATTCACGTAATTCATACACTTATTTTTAAACATTATACACTAATTAACAAATTCAATATTTATCCGTCATCCGATCTCGAACTAACACGTCGTTGTCGTGGGCCTCTCCTTTGACGACCGCATCTCCGTCGGCATCAATCTTGAGTTTTCGATCTCGCTCTACCCCATCGTCGTTCATTCCGACAGATGTCTCCATTTCAATCTCCACGAAAGAGAGAGGAAAGAGAAGAAAAAGATCAGAAAAATAGAGGAAGTATGAGAAGAGAGATCGGAAATAGAGAGTAAGGATGAGAGATCGGAGAAAGTGAGAAGGAAAATGAGAGAGATCGGAGGAAGAGAGAATGAGGAGAGAGAGATTAGAGAAAGTATGATAGGAGGAGAAAGTGAAAGAATGAGAGAGAGAGCAAAGAGATTGTGAAGGATGGATCAACTTTTTTATTTTTTTATTAATTATTAATTAAATGTACGTTTTTGATAATTTAACTTTTGAAAGTATGTTTTTGATAATTTAACTTTTGAGAGTATGTTTTTGTTAATATAATAGGTGTAGAGTATGTTTATGTTAATTTTCCTATTTTTAAATAAATAAGTATTTTAAATCGCAGTCAAATTGGCCAATCACAGTGTTGAATCCTTGATTTAGATCATCAATATAGGTTTTCAAGTTAAAGTTAGTTTAAAAGTGGTTGAAGCATCACTATAAAAAATATGAAAATTAGAGACCAAAATTTAAAAACAAAACCTAAAACGGTATCTAAATGATAGATTTTCGGGACCAAATTTTCTTTTGGTCTCGAAAGATACATATTTAGAGAGTAAAATATTTCTCCTGTCCCTAAATATATGTATTTAAAGACTAGAAAACAAAAGACTTGGTTGTCAAAGAGAATCTAGTACCAACATTAGGGGACCACGTTACTATGTCTCTAAATATCTTTCGGGACAAAATCATTCCGTCCGGTTTTGTTGATACCGGATTGTTCTTAAGGACCAATTTTTATGTTTTTGGTCTCCAAATGTATTTAGTTAGGGACTAAAAAATAATTTTGGTCACTAAAAATATCATTTAGAGACCGATGTAGAAACCGTGTCTAAATTTTAGTTTCCAAAACTTTAGTTTCTTATAGTGCATAAATATTCTCTATCTTTGTAATGAATTATCAACACTTGTTTCTGTTTCAATATAGTAATGAATTACATGTTCAGTTAGACGCGTGTCCAGGTTTTTAGATGAGATCCTATAAGTCATTCAAATTTGTTAAATTTGAAACATAGAATTCTTGCTCTATGTTTTCATACTTTCAATTATTGTATAATTTCCCTATAACTTTGATGGATGAATTATTTTAAATCGGGGTTTGTGTTTTTAATCATTAACAAGCGTGGAGAAAATTCACATAAGTGGGAAGATATATGGCCACTTGAAAATTTCCAATGCGATCTGATTAATTTTTGCCCTTTTAATTGTACCCAGTTCTAGTTAAATTGTTACATCACATGATTTTTTTAATGATTATCTTCCTAGTATAGATTTGTTAAACGATAAGTTTGTAAAAATCGACATAACTTTATTTCAAGTATGTATGATTGTATATTTTGCATGCCATATCATTGTACGGATGTCCGTATCATTGGTTTGGTTGAATGTATAATGCAGCAATAAGCTAATAAAATTTTAAAAATGTACCAACTTACCATCTTTTTTTTATACCCCACATCTTATTTCAATTGGGGTGATGAAATGCCTTATGTTGTAGATGGCTACTGAATTGACTTATTAGGGTAAAGATGACAACAAGTTATGAATTCAATCTAAACTATGATAATACTGACTAACACGCATTGACTTACAAACCTTACCATGCTATTAAGGGTGGAAAATATTATTTTCTTGTTTGAGAAGAAAGATTTGGTGATAAATATGCATAGATGACCGTCCAATTTATTTTTACCAAGAAACTCTTTCAAACATGCTTCCAATACAGAAACTCTTCGTTTAGTAAACTTGTTGTTTGTAAGGAGTTTCCTGACCATTAGAGACCTCAATTAAATACGGAATAAATCATGTGTGTTGTGTGTTGTAGTATATTATTGGCGGGCCTTTACTTGGGTATATCTTGTACTTTTCTACCATATGTAACTCTAACCTCTATTATATAAAGAGGGTCAGATGATCTCTTGATGTATCTCAATACACTTATCAATGAATAAAACATTCATCTTGTTGTCTCTCTCTTTATCTCCTATATAATGTATACTAAGTTAATATGACTCACAACACGTTATCAGCACTTTGCTCGCGAAGATTGAAGTAAAAGATAGAAAATTGAGTTATTTGATCGAAGAATAGGGTTTAAATTCGAACTTAGGGCTATAAACATACGGCTAAATTTTTTAAAAAAATTTATTCTACCGGTCTTCTCCAAAATAACAAGAGTATGGTATATATATATATATATATATATATATATATATATATATATATATATATATATATATATATATATATATTCCGTAGCTTATATCAACCGTACGTATTGTATTGGAGTAGATTTAAACTGGCATACATACTAATGCATGTGAATTAGTAAAAGTTATTGCGTTATACTACACTACTTGTAGGCTAATTAAATATTGTTAACAAAATTGCATGTGCAAAAAAGGATTATAAATCTGTTGATCATACATGTGTACTTCAAACTTGACTTATATGTTAGTTATATGTAAGATTACTTCACATGCATAACCCTCATGTGTGCTTACAAAATATGTTTAGTAAATTCCAATTTAAGGTAAATTTCCACATATTGCTACTGAGGTACAAGAAGTCTTAAACTGCATATATATACTAAAATACCAATGTTGTATGTTACGTACACTGCATATACGATTTCGGTTAGTAAATCAAATATTTGTCTGGTGTTTATATATGATGTAACATGAATTTAGATTGTCGCACAACTGATTGCAACATGTACCCGCATATGCATGAATTATACAGATTAATTATAATTGTATCACTGCCGTAGAAAATATGTGAATTCGAATTCGTATTCGTTGTGGTGTAACTATGGAAATTGCATGTATATTGTAAATTGTTAATTAAATATACCAATTCCTTGCATATTCTAGTTATCATGTATAAAACCAACGCATAAGCCAATAAATTTATAAAATAGGTATTTATATCTTGCTAGTATAATTTTGTAAATTGATTAGATCTAATTAACATGATTCGAATTTAGATGATGGCAGTAAAATATTATCGATTGAATAATATATTGGAAATTGTGATTTATAATATCTTTATTATAATTGTCTGCTATATTATTTAATCATGCAAGCAGATATAATATATATATTTAATCACGGCCATGTACTATTTATTACTGTCATGTACACATGATAATTTGCGAATTCATATATTTTCACATTTAAGTTGAAAAAATTATGAATCTTTCTTCAACTAGACTCACCTAATATGTTACGATGGCCAATGAAAGATTTCGGCGGATATTTAGTATCCTAATGAGGTTGGTTTTTAAGGAGTTTCGCACCCACCACCCTCACACTCTCTTTCATGGTCGTACATATTAGAGCTCTAGCTACCGAAATGAGTTAGAGTAAATAATAATTTCTCCGAGTGTGTTTAAATAGTGATTTATGTTTTGCCGAATTGGTGTCTCAGTGTCGACCTGTCGTTCGATCAATGAGAACCTATTCACATTAAAAGCAAAACTATTTTCGAACCTGTCGTTTTCGAAACAAAGTTTGTGCTTATGCAAACCATAAACATATAAACTGATCGTTTTATATGATAACTAATCTAGAACTCCCAACATTGGTTGGATGTCATCTATGATGAGGAAAATCGTAAAAAATACTTGTGAAATGACTGTTTGGACGTTGATGTTATTCCGTCACCACATGTTAGTCAGCCTGATGTGTGAAAATTTGATGCCCAAATTTTTTGGATGCCATCTTTAATGAATAAAATACGAGTTTTTTGTTACTCGCGAGATTAAAGGTAAGGTGTTGATGTTATTCCATCGCCACATTTGAGACGTGATAACGTATATGGTGAAAAATTATCTGAAATTAACAAATTGGAGTGATAATTCTCAAAAATTACTAACTTGAAAACTTATTTCATAAGCAGTATTGTGGATTTATATTCACTATGTTCCTTTAGCTCATCGCCCATATGTTTTTGGATGAGAAAATTGTCTCGATGAGAAGTCTTTAATCCTATTGGGTCAATGACGAATTGTTTGCATGATACTAATTCTATTTGTGGGCATTTTTTCTCGAATCGAGAACCAAGAGAATGGTTATTTGTCTTGAACTGTCACGAGCCTGGTGCTCGTCTAGCCAAGCGAGTTTTAGAGATAATGCTCAAGGAGCCAATTCTTTGCTATAAATGACAAATTGTTATGCTCGGCTACTACTTAAATAGTTCAAAACTATCATGAGGGTAGAAAAGCCGAAGCTAATGTGGTTAAATATAACTGAAAGGAAACTCTTGTGACCCCCGATTTTGTGGCTCAAATGAGTTTAGTACATTTCCATATTGATTTTGATAAATCATTGAGACAGTTTGTCACTCATCTGTATTATGACTATTTCCATTTGGATTATGATCTTTCCATTTGGACCATACTTTTGGATTATGGTTTGCTTGTTTCTTAAAATTTTCTCGAATTAATTTAAAGTATTATTTGAGCAAATTCCTTTAACAAATGTGACCAAACTTTAAATTATAAAACTTTAGCCAATGCCTATGGGGTAGTTCGTTTCCTGGCTACAGTGGGTAACATTGGACTACTAGTACTATTCAGTATTTCACCAACTACTTGCCTAAAACATCGAGTGACAACGATTCTGGACCTATCGCTCCAAATCAAAATTTTGGTAAAACCAAATTGATTTGTCAAAAATGAGGTTTTATACTCATGTAGGTCCTATCGTACCTTGTTGAGTAGTTAGATTTTCGAGAAAACCAGTGTTATCTGGATATAGCTCATGAAAAAGAATTAATTTTTTTTTACACAACCTCCCCTCAATACGACCGAAAGCGTATCCTTGAGTAGTTGAAATGTCTTTCAAGTGGTTTAACTACGTTTTTAAAGCATTTTAAAGCTACCATGTCATTTTTCCTGTCATCGATTGATAAATGATTTAGATGCTAAAACATGATTATCTATATTATCATTCGCCTGCCGTCAATTGATAAGAGAATTTTGACATTGTGGCATTGACCGGATGAGATATTCTCGAGTCAAAAGACGATGCCTGATTTATAATCACATCGTGTTTGGATACTCGTTGAGGAGATAATCTCGTGATTAATCCAAAATTCACATGTCATTAATGCCTTGTTTGAAAGACAAATATGTGTAAAGATCACAAAAATAGTCTCATAGAATTCTGGAAAGAATTGAATGAGATATTTATGGACTTATCCAACCATACTATGGACCATAAATATATGGTTATGGTTAATGCATCGACAATATGGTCACATTTTATTGTTGTTCACAAAAATGCAGCACTTCCCAAACTCTTAGCCTTATCATTAAGGTGATGGCTCATGATCCGGATTATCCTGAAAAGTCTAGTCGACTTGATAATGCCGAAGAGTTCAAATTTATTTTTTGGTTTGTATAACTTATGACTTTGGGAATTGAAATTGAACATTCAGAAGATTATGTTCAGACCCAAATGGACTCACATAAACTTTAAGCGTTATTTGGTGATGCGCACCTATATATATTTCTTTGTGGGGTCACAAAATATTGTATATTGCTGCATTGGTCAGTCTAAGGTCCATAGTCGCTCAAACACTAAATGCGTACAAACTGGTTATTGTTTATGAGCTAGTAGTCTCACATGAACGCGTGTTTGAATGCTTAATTAATATTTTGATTGAGCCGCTAAAGGGTTCAAAATATGGACCTCTATAAATTGGGGACATACGTCGATTATGAATCCCGTGCCTATCATTTGAGAGTGACCTTGGCAAGCGATCTCTTTACCGCAGAATATGTGAAAATGACATCGCTAAGATTGTTCTCTCCATAGTTAGGGGTAAATTTGCACGTTACCATTGATAATGAACGACGTGAAGTAACGTG